>LR778284.1:7826272-7975971 GCA_902810595.1 Coregonus sp. 'balchen'
CTGACAGAGCTCCAGAGTTCCTCTGAGGAGATGGGAGAACCTTCCAGAAGGACAACCATCTCTGCAGCACTCCACCAATCAGGCCTTTATGGTAGAGTGGCCAGACGGAAGCCACTCCTCAGTAAAAGGCACATGACAGCCCACTTGGACTTTGCCAAAAGGCACCTAAAGGACTCTCAGACCATGAGAAACAAGATTCTCTGGTCTGATGAAACCAAGATTGAACTCTTTGGCCTGAATGCCAAGCGTCACATCTGGAGGAAACATGGCACCTCCCTATGGTGAAGCATGGTGGTGGCAGCATCATGCTGTGGGGATGTTTTTCAGCAGCTGGGACCGGGAGACTAGTCAGGATTGAGGGAAAGATGAACGGAGCAAAGCACAGAGAGATCCTTGATGAAAACCTGCTCCAGAGCGCTCAGGACCTCAGACTGGGGCAAAGGTTCACCTTCCAACAGGACAATGACCCTAAGCACACAGCCATGACAATGCAGGAGTGGCTTCAGGATAAGTCTCTGAATGTCCTTGAGCGGCCCAGCCAGAGCCGGAGAGACCTGAAAATAGCTGTGCAGCGACGCTCCCCATCCAACCTGACAGAGCTTGAGAGGATCTGCAGAGAAGAATGGGAGAAACTCCCCAAATACAGGTGTGCCAAGCTTGTAGCGTCATACCCAAGAAGACTCGAGGCTGTAATCGCTGCCAAAGGTGCTTCAACAAAGTACTGAGCAAAGGGTCTGAATACTTATGTAAATGTGATATTTCCGTTTTTTAAATATTTTATACATTTGCAAACATTTCTAAAAACCTGTTTTTGCCTTGTCATTATGGGGTATTGTGTGTAAAATTGATGAGGGAAAATAACTATTTAATCCATTTTATAAGGCTGTAACGTAACAAAATGTGGAAAAAGTCAAGGGGTCTGAATACTTTCCGAATGCATTGTATCCTCTCTCTCTCTGTATATTCCTCCCTCCCTCCCTCTCTCTGTATATCTCTCACTCTCTCTCTCTGTTTATCTCTCACTCTCTCTCTCTCAGTATATCTCTCACTCTCTCTCTCTGTTTATCTCTCACTCTCTCTCTCTCAGTATATCTCTCCCTCCCTCTCTCTGTCTGTATATATCCCCTCCTCTCTCCCTCCTTTATTCCTCTCCTTTATCTCTCCCTCCCTCTTCCCTCCTTTAATCTGCTCCCTCCCTCCCGCTCTCGTATTCCTCTCCCTCCCTCTCTCCCTCCTTTCCTCCGTCTCCCTCCCTCTCTCTAGTCTGTATCTATCATTCCCTCCCTCCCTCCTGTAATAATCTCTCTCCCTCCCGCTCTCTTCTTTATATCTCCCTCTCTCCCTCCCTCCCTCCCTCCCTCCTTTATCTCTCCCTCCTTTTCTCCCTCCTTTCTCTCTCCCTCCCTCTCTCTGTCTGTTTATCTCTATCTCTTGTCTCTCTCTGGGTCATGTCCCTCTCGCTCTCTCTCTCTCTCTCTCTCCATCTCTCTCTCCTTCTAGCTTTCTTGCTATGTTCATGCTCTCCATCTCTCTTTCCTTCTATCTTTCTTGCTATGGTCATGCTCTCCATCTCTCTTTCCTTCTATCTTTCTTGCTATTGGCATGCCTACCATCTCAGCTTTCCTTCGATCTTTCTTGGCTTAAATTGGGTCATGCTCTCCATCTCTCTCTCCCTCTTTTTCTCTACCTTCATCTCTCTTTCGCTCCACCCACTCCCACCTCTCCCTCCTCCTCATGTCCTGTACCACCAGCTCTCTCTAACACCTCCACTTTGAGAAATAATGTAATGACTTAAATAGCTATGCAGTGATATGTGGGTGTGGGCAGGATCCAGAGAAAGCCACTGAGCTCCTTGTCAAATTTCTGTTGATTGCCTCCCTGTAATACTTCTTAAAAACTTTTCTACTTCTTATAGGACATAAACATCGTATAACTCCTACATGAAGAATTAAGCGGCATCTCTTGAAAGTCCTGTGCAGTCCTTACTGTACCTGTGCCTGTACCCAGCTTTGCACTCTATAATGAGTCAATAATAGATGCGTCTCCTATGCTTATCCTGACACTAAGGCCCTCGGTGTTGAGCTACAGATGTAGGATCTTAATTTGATCACTCTTTTGTAGCTGAGAATTTTCCTGCAGAGCAGGAAAACGCAAACTTCTAGTGTATTTTAGTTTTTAAACGGCTTCTAAAGTTAGTAATTTGATGTGCCCTAACGAAAACTGTATCAACCCCAACACAAAAGTCCATTAATAATAACCCATATAATAAATCACATTTCCTGTTGCTGCAGGATTATTTTCCTGCTGTAGCAAACTGGCTCAAATTAAGATCCTACATATGTATTGGAGATTACCCTGAACACACTGGACTGACCAACATTAAAATGTCGTTTTTTCCACTAATGGAGATGTTAACGTTAACATTTCAGGGTGGCCTATTTGTGTTGTCTGTATTAGTGAGCAGCAGCAACAGTACTCCTGTACTTTAGTTTAAACCCCGGAATAAAATCCCCAACTACTCTGAAGGAAATCTTTCTTTGAGCAGTGAAGACGACGTTCAGGATGAGACAGTCAGAGAGCTAAGCAGCTGTATTCATTCTTCTAATCCTCTTTCTCTCCCTCTCCCTCTCTCTCTCTACCTCCTTTACCCCTTTCTCAGAGACCTCTGTTTTGGTCTCTCATTTCTCTCTTTCCTCTCCTTTTCTAGATCATCTCTGTCTTTCTGTCCCCTTTCCTCTCCTTCTTTGGTCCATCTCTCAAGTCAGTCCATCTCTCACTCTCACCCTCTCTCTCTTCCCTCCTCCCTCTCTGAGGATGCTGTTGCCAGGGCTGAAGTGAAGTTAGGCTAATCTGAACTGATTACTGTAGTGACAGCAGTCCTCCCCACTGCGCTCCAGAATCCCTCTCTCCCCTCATCACTCCCTCCATGTCTTCCTATCATCACAGCTGATTGCACCTCTCCTTGCAGAAGACCACTCTAGCCAGCCGTTAACCCTTTCCTCTCCATATGGGCCCTGGTCAAAACAAAATAAGTGGACTATACAGTGGGGGGGAAAAGTATTTAGTCAGCCACCAATTGTGCAAGTTCTCCCACTTAAAAAGATGAGAGAGGCCTGTAATTTTCATCATAGGTACACGTCAACTATGACAGACAAAATGAGAAGAAAAATTCCAGAAAATCCCATTGTAGGATTTTTAATGAATTTATTTGCAAATTATGGTGGAAAATAAGTCTTTGGTCAATAACAAAAGTTTCTCAATACTTTGTTATATACCCTTTGATGGCAATGACATAGGTCAAACGTTTTCTGTAAGTCTTCACAAGGTTTTCACACACTGTTGCTGGTATTTTGGCCCATTCCTCCATGCAGATCTCCTCTAGAGCAGTGATGTTTTGGGGCTGTCGCTGGGCAACACGGACTTTCAACTCCCTCCAAATATTTTCTATGGGGTTGAGATCTGGAGACTGGCTAGGCCACTCCAGGACCTTGAAATGCTTCTTACGAAGCCACTTCTTCGTTGCCCGGGCGGTGTGTTTGGGATCATTGTCATGCTGAAAGACCCAGCCACCTTTCATCTTCAATGCCCTTGCTGATGGAAGGAGGTTTTCACTCAAAATCTCACGATACATGGCCCCATTCATTCTTTCCTTTACACAGATCAGTCGTCCTGGTCCCTTTGCAGAAAAACAGCCCCAAAGCATGATGTTTCCACCCCCATGCTTCACAGTAGGTATGGTGTTCTTTGGATGCAACTCAGCATTCTTTGTCCTCCAAACACGACGAGTTGAGTTTTTACCAAAAAGTTCTATTTTGGTTTCATCTGACCATATGACATTCTCCCAATCCTCTTCTGGATCATCCAAATGCACTCTAGCAAACTTCAGACGGGCCTGGACATGTACTGGCTTAAGCAGGGGGACACGTCTGGCACTGCAGGATTTGAGTCCCTGGCGGCGTAGTGTGTTACTGATGGTAGGCTTTGTTAATTTGGTCCCAGCTCTCTGCAGGTCATTCACTAGGTCCCCCCGTGTGGTTCTGGGATTTTTGCTCACCGTTCTTGTGATCATTTTGACCCCACGGGGTGAGATCTTGCGTGGATCCCCAGATCGAGGGAGATTATCAGTGGTCTTGTATGTCTTCCATTTCCTAATAATTGCTCCCACAGTTGATTTCTTTAAACCAAGCTGCTTACCTATTGCAGATTCAGTCTTCCCAGCCTGGTGCAATGATTTTCTGGAGAAAACAAATTCTCAATTTGTCTGTCATAGTTGACGTGTACCTATGATGAAAATTACAGGCCTCTCTCATCTTTTTAAGTGGGAGAACTTGCACAATTGGTGGCTGACTAAATACTTTTTCCCCACTGTATTTCTCTCAGATTACACAGACCCACAAAGAATTAGAAAACAAATCCAATTTTGATCAACTCCCTTATCTACTGGGTGAAATACCAGTGTGTATAGGGTTTAGGGTGCCGTTCAGGACGCAGACCTGGGCCCGTATCCACAAAGCATCTCAGAATAGGAGTGATGATCTAGGATCAGTTTAGCCTTTTAGATCAAAATGAATAAGATTATATGGACAGATCCTAGATCTGAACTCCTACTCTGAGATGCCTTGGCCTCACAGGGAGTCGACATGTTTTGTTCCACATCCCATCTAATTAACTAATCAACTGCTCATCAAGCTTATGAATCAAGTTTTACCGCCGTAGAGATATATTTACTGAAATAATAATTGTATTTGGTGACGACAGCATAGTTTTTTTCAATCATTATGGTCCTGGAGATCCTCAGTCTCAGGGTGTGCAGGCTTTTATTCCAACCCAGTACTAACACATCTGAGTCACCCAATCAACTAAGTAAACCAGTCTGTCAGTGAAGATTAGTGTGAGCTATGTCATGCCTCGTTTCCTGTTGGGTGACAGGAGACTGTTGGGTGACAGGAGAGGCCCTAGCAGTCTAATACATGTAGCCATACCATGATAACGTCCATGTATTTTTCAGCTCCCCTCATCGTCACACCAGAGCGTGGGGAAAAGTTGTGATTAATTTACTGTTGTTTTTCCTTCATATTATGAAGCTTGGCACACCTGTATTTGGGGAGTTTCACCCATTCTTCTCTGAAGATCCTCTCAAGCTCTGTCAGGTTGGATGGGGAGCGTCGCTGCACAGCTATTTTCAGGTCTCTCCAGAGATGTTCGATCGGGTTCAAGTCCGGACTCTGGCTGGGCCACTCAGGGACATTCAGAGACTTGTCCCGAAGCCACTCCTGCGTTGTCATGGCTGTGTGCTTAGGGTCGTTGTCCTGTTGGAAGGTGAACCTTCGCCCCAGTCTGAGGTCCTGAACGCTCTGGAGCAGGTTTTCATCATGGATCTCTCTGTACTTTGCTCCGTTCATCTTTCCCTCGATCCTGGCTAGTCTCCCAGTCCCTGCCGCTGAAAAACATCCCCACAGCATGATGCTGCCACCACCATGCTTCACCGTAGGGATGGTGCCAGGTTTCCTCCAGACGTGACGCTTGGCATTCAGGCCAAATAGTTCAATCTTGGTTTATTCAGACCAGAGAATCTTGTTTCTCATGGTCTGAGTCCTTCAGGTGCCTTTTGGCAAACTCCAAGCGGGCTGTCATGTGCCTTTTACTGAGGAGTGGCTTCCGTCTGGCCACTCTACCATAAAGGCCTGATTGGTGGAGTGCTGCAGAGATGGTTGTCCTTCTGGAAGGTTCTCCCATCTCTACAGAGGATTCTGGAGCTCTGTCAGAGTGACCATCGGGTTCTTGGTCACCTCCCTGACCAAGGCCCTTCTCCCCCGATTGCTCAGTTTGGCCGGGCGGCCAGCTCTAGGAAGAGTCTTGATGGTTCCAAACTTCTTCCATTTAAGAATGATGGAGGCCACTGTGTTCTTGGGGACCTTCAATGCTGCAGAAATGTTTTGGTACCCTTCCTGCTGTAGGTCGACGGACAATTCCTTCGACCTCATGGCTTGGTTATTGATCTGACATGCACTGTCAACTGTGGGACCTTATATAGACAGGTGTGTGCCTTTCCAAATCATGTCCAACCAATTGAATTTACCACAGGTGGACTCCAATCAAGTTGTAGAAACATCTCAAGGATGATCAACGGAAACAGGATGCACCTGAGCTCAATTTCGAGTCTCATAGCAAAGGGTCTGAATACTTATGTAAATAAGATATTTCTGTTTTTTATTTTTTATACATTTGCAAACATTTCTAAAAACCTGTTTTCACTTTGTCATCATGGGGTATTGTGTGTAGATTGATGAGGGGGAAAAAAATAATTTCATCAATTTTAGAATAAGGCTGCAACGTAAAGAAAATGTGGAAAAAGTCAACGGGTCTGAATACTTTCCGAATGCACTATGGCCTTCAAGCCTACACTGCATATTCACACTAGATAAAGACAAAACAACTCGAGCTCTGTGGTTACATCACAGGACGTGATTGGGCTGCTGCAGGGCAGTGGGTGACCTCATACAGCAGCAGCAGTCGAGGAGGCCTGAGAAACTGAGCTCTCCGTGGCTTTCTGCTCTAAATACCATTTTAATTGGAGTGGTCCACCACAGACAGCCATCTTGGCTCATAGTGATGCAGTTGCAGCCATGATGAGTCATTCATAATTAGGATGAAGGAGACTAACTCTCCACCCACAGCCACTCACATCAGGGTGACGTTGGCCCGAATAGGCTAGACTGATCTAAGCTCAGTTTTATATTACTCTCCAGCTAATGGTTATGATTTGGGAATGAGAAAGCTGATCCTAGATCTGTGACTGGTGCAGTATTTGCCATTAGTCACCAGTGTTAATTAGGGTTTAAAAGAGACTTGCCACCCACCTCCCATTACGTAGAGCTCTACGCCCTCCCTGCTGTAGGTCGTCATTAATTATAGAACGCAACAGACGTTTGATGCGTCCCAAATGGCACCCTATTCCGTATATAGGGCACTACCTTTGACCAGGGCTCTGACTCTAACCCTACACTGAAGGGAAGAATGAGATGTTTTTTCTTTTTAATGCTGCTGCTATTCTTAACATTGAGGGGTGGTTGTGAAGGACCCAGATTAAGCCTATACTACTCTTGGACTAGAAAGCATGTTCAAAGGGTTCAACATCCCATAATATTTCAACAAGCTACTCCTCCTGGGACCCAACTGAATTTGTCCAAAAATAAACACTCTTGTTTTCATCGCATAAGATTTTCTGTTTGGAGTTAAATGATTCCAGTTGCAAAACACTTTGCTATGTTGCAAAACAAAATAAATACACACCATATTTGTATTTTTCAGATTATATATATATATTTTTTTTTTACAATTTCGAGTCACATGTTCTACTGGAGAGAATAAGCACCTTTGTGACAGAGTTCATAAGAAAATAGATCACACTGACTGTTTAAATGTGGGTTCATTCATTGCACATTTAGATTGATTCAATAACATTGTCTCAACATCCAGTCCAGCTGAATATGTTGTCTAGGAGTTGAGAGAAACTAACAACAAAATGAAAACAAGAAAACCACCCCACAATACAGCCTATCAATGCAGTTTATCAGACTAGCATCAAAGATGAGCATCTTAATCTTTACATTTGACGGTAGGTAGTTGAAGAACAATCTTTAACTCATTTTCCTGCACTGCAGTTCACTTTTGCTTGTAACCAACATCTCTATTGACTCTGCCGCACTGATTCTGTCCCAAATGGCAACCTATTCCCTATATAATGCACTCCTTTAGACCAGGGCCTTTAAAGGGAATAGGGTTCCGTTTGGGACGCAGTTTGTCTCTATGCCCAGACTACTGGCTGGAATAATCAATTCCACTCTTATAATCCTGTTCTGTGTGGATTAGAGCAGGACATCACTGACCAATACAATATCAAATCTGGAAGAGGGGTGAGAGATCAGATCGAACTGCTATGGCCACAGTGTGTGTGTGTGTGTGTGTGTGTGTGTGTGTGTGTGTGTGTGTGTGTGTGTAACGCAGGGCTCTCAAACCCTGTTCCCGAAGAGCTACCTTCCTGTAGGTTCAGTCCAACCCTAATCTAGCGCACCTGATTCTAATAATTAACTGGTTGATCAACTGAATCAGGTTAGTTATAACTGGGGGTGAAAACCTACATGAGGGTATCTCTCCAGGAACAGGGTTGGAGAGCCCTGGTGTAATGTGCATGTGGTCACTCCACAGTAAGAGTTCAGTAGTGGTCCTGGTGTGATGGTCTCTGGTTGTAGGAGTTGTATCGTCCAGACTGATGCCCACCACCACCACCACCACCACCCTGGCCATAACGCCTGTCCCTGTCTCCCCCCCGGTCCCTGTCCCTGTCTCCCCCCCGGTCCCTGTCCCTGTCTCCCCCCCAGTCCCGGTCCCTGTCTCCCCCCCTGTCCCTGTCTCCCCCCCAACCCCTGTCCCCTCCCCTTCCTCCCCAGCCTCGGCCCCTGTACCCGCCACGGTCCTGGTATCTGGAGAACAGAGAGCGGGAGAGAGAAAGAGAAAAATAGATGTGGGGGGGGGGAGAAAATCAAACAAATGAACATGATATCCATCCCTGGAAAAATGACACATTATCAAACCAGCTGCTATTGTTGTGCAGAAACACGTCTGGAAACAACGTGAAAGTGTCCTGTTCTTATTATGGTACAGAATAATATGGTAGTAGTTATTAGTCCAATATTGTGTTAAAGATATTCGTGATGAAGAGACAAGCTGCGTTCAGCAGATCAAAGCGGTGTGCAACGTTTGATTCAACAGAAACAGTGGTGTTCTGAACGACCAGTTGAAGAACCACGTGATTGTGGTAGCCCAGAGGGCGACTGTGTAAGGCGTGCTGCACGAGTTTTTGGAGATTTGAATTGGTCACAGTCGCCCCGCCAACCCCCCTGCCGCTGGTAGAGGAAACGTGTTGATCAGTACAAACCGTCACGCAACGTAGCAAAACGTTTAATGAGCTGAACGCACCCAGTTAGCTAAGGTTGTTGTTGTTGTTTACCTGTTGTCTCTGCCCTGGTTGTGTCCACCTCCACGCCCCCTCCAGTCCTCTACCAGCGGCGGGGGGTTGGCGGGGCGATTCACGTACTCCTGGTACTCTGGGTCCTCGAGAGAAAACCGGTGGGCAAACTGCTCCTCATAGTTAGGCGGCGTTTCTGGACCATCTGCCATTCTACAATGAGAGAAATACCAGACACTCACTACTTTTTTACATCTTTGGAAATACCGGGAAAAGGCAGTGGGTTAGTTTCGCATGTGTTGTTGTTGTTGCTAGCTAGCTGGCCAGGGGTTTTCCTTTTGCAACGGAATCCTAATGAATACACCCCAGATTTGGTTAACGTAATCAACTGTCTGGGACGTTATTTGGCGAACAAAGTTACTTTCGCTTTTCTAACAAAAGCGTGTTAGCTGTGTAGCTAGCTAGATATATGGCATAGCTGCGATGCAACCAATATAACTTTAGTTATGACATTTTGTTGTAAAACCTATCTTGGTTACATCGCAGCTAAGTATGACATAAAATAATAAACTGTGAAGACAAAATGTAAGCAATTACCTGTCAATTGTATTTATTCAGCAGACAACTTCGGCATGTACGACTGGACAAATGTTGACAACAGTGCCATGCCAAAAACGTTCCCCTAACAACACGCTACCGATATCATTGGTTCCGGATCTCGCGCGTGCGCCTTTTTTTCCCAGAAACAGTCAAGACATTTTATTTATAGATTTCGCCAACGCCAACTGTTAGAAACAAATCTTTCCTACATATTACTTAAGTGTGAACAGTCATCATCAGAGGTAGGTCAAATAATAAGAACTTGACATTGAACCCATGATGGTTGCAGAGAATCAAATCAAGCACCTGCCACCTGAAGTTTGAAATTGGCGTGGAATGTGACTTGAGGTGGGGGTCAGTTCGAACAAGGCCTGAATCAGAAAAAAAACAGCCGAAAACCAGCCTCGTCTCCATCTATAAGACATGTAAGTGCAGAGAATAGTAGGTCATTGCCTATCAATTAGCCTATGCCTATCAATCAATTTTATTTTATATAGCCCTTCTTACATCAGCTAATATCTCGAAGTGCTGTACAGAAACCCAGCCTAAAACCCCAAACAGCTAGTAATGCAGGTGTAGAAGCACGGTGGCTAGGAAAAACTCCCTAGAAAGGCGAAAACCTAGGAAGAAACCTAGAGAGGAACCAGGCTATGAGGGGTGGCCAGTCCTCTTCTGGCTGTGCCGGGTGGAGATTATAACAGAACCATGCCAAGATGTTCAAAAATGTTCATAAGTGACAAGCATGGTCAAATAATAATCAGGAATAAATCTCAGTTGGCTTTTCATAGCCGATCATTAAGAGTTTGAAAACAGCAGGTCTGGGACAGGTAGGGGTTCCATAACCGCAGGCAGAACAGTTTAAACTGGAATAGCAGCAAGGCCAGGCGGACTGGGGACAGCAAGGAGTCACCACGGCCGGTAGTCCCGACGTATGGTCCTAGGGCTCAGGTCTCTCAGTTGGCTTTTCATAGCCGATCATTAAGAGTTGAAAACAGCAGGTCTGGGACAGGTAGGGGTTTCGTAGCCGCAGGCAGAACAGTTGAAACTGGAATAGCAGCAAGGCCAGGCGGACTGGGGACAGCAAGGTGTCATCATGCCCGGTAGTCCTGACGTATGGTCCTAGGGCTCAGGTTCTCAGAGAGAAAGAGAGAACGAGAGAATTAGAGAGAGCATACTTAAATTCACACAGGACACTGGATAAGACAGGAGAAGTACTCCAGGTATAACCAACTAACCCCAGCCCCCCGACACATAAACTACTGCAGCATAAATACTGGAGGCTGAGACAGGAGCGGTCCGGAGACACTGTGGCCCCATCCGAAGAAACCCCCGGACAGGGCCAAACAGGAAGGATATAACCCCACCCACTCCGCCAAAGCACAGCCCCCGCACCACTAGAGGGATATCCCCAACCGCCTACATGCATTTTATTGTAATTTTGGGCCTAGGTCTATCACTGCAGAACGACATCAAATCAAGCCTAGGGTATTTGCTCAGTTTGAAATAAAGGCCTATTGTTTCTTGTGAAAAGCACATTTTAATTTTGTCACAAATAGGCTAAAAGGCCACTTCTCTCTCACTTTTCCCCTGAGAATAGGCGATGAAATAGACCACAGTGTAACTTCATATCCCAGGCTCTTAGAAGGCTGTAGAAAGGAGATCTGTGTGTGGGAGGTAGGACTGTTGAGAGCAGGTGGAAGCCGCACAGTGTCGCTCCTGCTGCTCTCTCTGCTGCTTTCTGCCTGCCTCTCACGAAACACAAACCCATTGGGGATAGATCTGAGAGAGCGCAGATCCGAGGCAAGGCAACTCTAGCGCAGCAGTCAAGGAATATTCAGCGAACATTATAACTTATTTTTTGAAAGCAAGGCGTTTTTTTTTTTATCAGCCTTGCGGTTGCGGAAAGAAGACACGGAACGGGTGGATCATAGGTTGTTACCTCGTCTGAATAAATAAGTTAGTCTAATGAAATGGGCATGAGGTTTTTCTGTGGTCGCCCAGAGTGAAAGCTTGACTAGCAGGAGAATCGAAACGCCGCTCGGCTCGTAAGGAGTGCAGGGATCATATTTCTCTACTCTCTCTGATCGCATTACTTGCTCGTAGCCGAGGCACTGGAATGGACTTATCCAATAACTAGAGACTGGATCTGTTTTAATAACATTTTTTATTTTTTTTGAAGTTCGCTTCTCCAAACGTTTTTATAATTGAAGGGTTGTCCCAAAACTCCGCGGCAATGGGGTAAGTACAGAAGGCACCGAAACAGCATGTAACGTTATGACACCTGCTTTCTGACTATATAAAACGTCAGTTATGTGTTTGAGCTTTATGCATATGCCACCCTACCCTTATTTTTTTATAGGGTTAGAATAGAATGTGTGAATAATTAAAGCATAACAATAATCGTTTCAAAAGCTTGTCTTGGCATTGAAAGCGTACCCGTGCGTGAAGTGTCCCTGTGCGCTGCGGGCGCGCACGGCTCGCCAGAGGTGATACGGTGGAGAATGCCTCCCTCTCCAAACCCTTCAGTGTGATATCTTATCTCCAAAACGTGTCTGATAGCATTTGAGCCTTGTGCCAGAGAGAGAGACGCACATTTTAGATTTTACCAGGACAAGGTGCAAAACTGGTTCCCATGTAGAATTATACATTTACATTTTAGTCATTTAGCAGACGCTCTTATCCAGAGCGACTTACATGAACAATTAGGGTTAAGTGACTTGCTCAAGGGCACATCGACAGATTTTTCACCTAGTCGGCTCGGGGATTAGAACCAGCGACCTTTCGGTTACTGGCACAACGCTCTTAACCACTAAGCTACCTGCCGCCCCAAAAAGTCTCAAAAAGCCAAACAGTGTCACTTAATGATTGACATATTTCAGATTTCTAAGGAAGGCTAATGACAAATATTACTATTTTAAACCTCTTAGAAATTAACAAGATACATATGTTACTTTCCTCCCAGTTATTTGCTACACCATATAGATTGCATAATGTAACATAGGCCTATCGGAGAGGTCATCCTATATCGAAGTGCACACTGCATAGGCACTTAATTCTGTCGGATGTTATTTTCAGTCCTATTTTACAGTGTTTACTTTATAGTGTATATAGTGCAAACACTGTTATGTCAGTATTTGTATTTATTATGGATCCCCATTAGCTGCTGCCATGGCGTATTTGCCGTCTCTTTTGCCTCATCCCTCTCAACTATACCATTTTTCAATTCCTCATCAATCCACGGGGATTTAACCGTTTTTACAGTCATTTTTGCTCGTCATTACACAACACAGACCAACAAATATTCTTTACATCAACAACATAGGAATCACTACAAAACGTATTGTATGACCTCTTATACACTATATTAGGCCCAGCCTTTGGAACTTTGGTTTTCCTAGATACGGCTACTATATTGTGATCACTACATCCAATGGATTTGGATACTGCTTTCAAACAAGTTTCTTCAGCATTAGTAAAGATATGATCAATACATGTTGATTATTTAGTTCCTGTACTGTTTAACTACCCTGGTAGGTTGATTGATAACATGAACCAGGTTGCAGGCACTAGTTACAGTTTGAAGCTTTCTCTTGAGTGGGTAGCCTGATGACAGCCAGTCAATATTTAAATCACCCAGAAAGTATACCTCTCTATTGATATCACATATATTATCAAGCATTTCACACATGTTATCCAGATACTGACTGTTAGCACTTGGTGGTCTATAGCAGCTTCCCACCAGAATGGGCTTTAGGTGAGGCAGGTGAACCTGTAGCCATATTACTTCAACAGTATTTAACATGAGAACCTCTCTAAGCTTTACAGGAATGTGGTTCTGAATATATATATATATATCGCAACACCGCCCCTGTTGGCATTTCTGTCTTTTCTGTAAATAAACTTGTATTGCTACCACTGTATCATCAAAGGTATTATCTACGTGAGTTTCAGAGATTGTCAGAATATGAATGTCATCTGTTACTAGCAAATTATTGATTTTATGAACCTTGTTTCTTAAGCTACATATGTTAACGTGGGCTCTTTTTAAGACTTTTCTGGGATGCTTGATTATTTTCCTTGTGTTACTGTAGGAAACTTAGCAGAGGTAGACATACTCAGGTTATTTTTATTAGTGCAGGGTGAGCTGCACACAGTGGACTTCCTACTAGGGACACACCACCTCAGTGCTAACAGTATTACTCTGGTTCATAGGCATATGGGTACTGCATAAAATAGCTGTAGGAACAGCAGAGGCATTCAGGGCAGTAAGAGGGACATAAATTAGGTTATTTACATTGTCTTCCAACGCTCCTGGGATAATGTACATTTGCTGAATAATTATGACAACTCAGCGACACAATGGTAGGGATTAAATGAGCTGGACTTGGGGCATTGATAAGTCATTGTCTCAACGCAGCCTTATAATGCTGTGAAGGATCCAGGAACCCAAATGATTTGGGTGGATCCCATCCTCCTTATAAAACAAGCTTTGTTTCCAGAAATTATCAAAAATGTCAAAGAATGTTACACCCACAGAGCTGCAATTGTCTCGTAGCCAGTTATGGAGGGCTAAAAGTCTGCTGAACCATTCAATGCCACGATTTAGAGAGGGCAGAGGGCCAGATATTATGGGGCGTTTGTTGGTGTCAAGTGGCCAAAGGTGGAATCTCAGTAAGAAATGTGGCCGAAGGTGGAATCTTCCAGTCAGATGAGATCTGTGTAAGGAAGGATGGATGCCTTCACACCGCTGGCTCAGCTAGCGTGGCTGGACTAGGCAGGTGGAATCTTCCCTGTCATTCCCTCCAGCTCTGCTCTGCTGTGGGAGAATAGAGGTGCCAGAGTCAACTGTGCCCACGCATGAACAAGCCGCCGCAAAGCAAACAGAGAGAGAGAGGGAGGGTGGGTGGGGGAGCAGTGTGTGTGTGTGTGTGTGTGCGTGTGGGATGTGATGTGATGCCCACGGGGATAGAGGGAGTCTCCTCCTATACAGCTCTTAACATTAGATATACAGTGCCTTTAGAAAGTATTAATACCCCTTGACTTATTCCACATTTTGATGTTACAGCCTGAATTAAAAATGGATTAAATAAAACATTGTGTCATCCATCTACACACAATACCCCATGATGATAGTGAAAACATTTTTTTTGACATTTTTGCAAATTAAATAGAGAAATGTCTAATTTACATAAGTATTCACACCCCTGAGTCAATACATGTTAGAATCACCTTTGGCAGCGATTACAGCTGAATCTTTCTGGGTAAGTGTCTAAGAGCTTTGCGCACCTGGATTGTTCAGTATTTGCACATGATTGTAAAAAAAAAATATTCAAGCTCTGTCAAGTCGGTTGTTGATCATTGCTAGACAGCCATTTTCAGGACTTGCCATAGATTCTCAAGCCGATTTTAAGTCAAAACTGTAACTAGGCCACTCAGGAACATTCAATGTCGTCTTGGTAAGCAACTCTAGTATATATTTGGCCTTGTGTTTGAGATTATTGTACTGCTGAAAGGTGAATTGATCTCCCAGTGTCTGGTGGAAAGCAGACCGAACCAGGTTTTCCTTTAGGATTATACATGTGCTTAGCTCCATTCCGTTTCTTTTTTTATCCTGAAAAACGCCCCAGTCCGTAACGATTACAAGCACACCCATAACATGATGCAGCCACCACTATGGAGAGTGGGACTCAGTAATGTGTTGTATTGGATTTGACCCAAACGCAAACACTTTGTATTCAGGGCAAAAAGTCAATTGCTTTGCCACATTTTTTGCAGTTTTACTTTAGTGCCTTGTTGTAAACAGGATGCATGTTTTGGAATATGTTTTATTCTGTACAGGCTTCCTTCTTTTCTCTCTGTCATTTAGGTTAGTATTGCGGAGTAACTACAATGTCGTTGATCTATCCTCAGTTTTCTCCTATCACAGCCATTAAACTCTGTAACTGTTTCAATGTTACCATTTGGCTTCAAGGTGAAATCCCTGAGTTGTCCTCGCCACCAACGGAGTTAGGAAGGACGCCTGTATCTTTATAGTGACTGGGTGTATTTATACACCATCCAAAGTGTAATTAATAACTTCACCATGCTCAAAGGGATATTCAGTGTCTGCTATTTTTTTATTTTTTACCCATCTACCAATAGGTACCCTTCTTTTGCAAGGCATTGGATAACCTCCAAGTCAAAAATCATGTTAAACACTATTATTGCACACAGAGTCCATGCAACTTATTATGGGACTTGTTGTGCACATTGTTACTCCTGAACTTATTTAGGCTTGCAATAACAAAGGGGTTGAATACTTATTGACTCAAGACATTTCAGCTTTTCATTTTTAATGAATTTGTAAAAATGTCTAAAAACATAATTCCATTTTGACATTATGGGGTATTGTGTGTATGCCAGTGACACAAAATCTCAATTTTAATCAATTAAAAATTCAGACTAACACAACAACATGTGTCAAGGGGTGTGAAAAGGTCAAGGGGTGTGAAAAGGTCAAGGGGTGTGAATACTTTCTGAAGGCGCTGTATTAGATGTAATGCAGTAGGGTTGTTGTGGTTGTTTAGCTACATGATACAATTATGAGCCTTTGTCATCTGATATCAGTCATTTTAACTGTTTTACTCTGAATATTTTTACTTTGTGGTCTGAGCATTGAGATTGAATGATCTTGATAATGTTAGGCTACTATACTGAAGTATTCATATAGATAATATAAAAAATAAATAAATGCATATTTGGATGGATAGGTAGGCTACTAAATAAATCCCAGAGGGAAAATGGCAAATCATATTTAGGATGTTATGTCTTTTTCTCCTTCTGCATCTGGCCTTTACCTCCTCACGCCAAACAGCTGTCTGTTGGCAAGGCATCTGGCCTCTACCTCCTCACGCCAAACAGCTGTCTGTTGGCAAGGCATCTGGCCTCTACCTCCTCACGCCAAACAGCTGTCTGTTGGCAAGGCATCTGGCCTCTACCTCCTCACGCCAAACAGCTGTCTGCTGGCAAGGCATCTGGCCTTTACCTCCTCACGCCAAACGGCTGTCTGTTGGCAAGGCATCTGGCCTTTACCTCCTCAAGCCAAACAGCTGTCTGCTGGCAAGGCATCTGGCCTTTACCTCCTCACGCCAAACAGCTGTCTGCTGGCAAGGCATCTGGCCTTTACCTCCTCACGCCAAACAGCTGTCTGTTGGCAAGGCATCTGAATCTTCATTCCAAGATTGGCGTAGCAGTGCGGTTGTGTTTTTTTCTGTGTCCTCGTGTAAAAAGCCAGGTTTTTTGTTTTTTGTCTATTTTGTATATATTTCTTATGGTATGGGCAGGCATAAGCTATGGACAACTAAAACAATTGCATTTTATTGATGGCAATTTGAATGCACAGATGCCTTGACGAGATCCTGAGGCCCGTTGTCGTGTCGTTCATCCGCCACCATAACCTCAGGTTTCAGCATATTAAACTAATGCACTGCCCCATGTCGCAAGGATCTGTACACAATTCCTGGAAGCTGAAAATGTCCCAGTTCTTCCATGGCCTGCATACTCACCAGACATGTCAACCGTTGAGCATGTTTGGGATGCTCTGGATCGACGTGTACGACAGCGTGTTCCAGTTCCTGCCAATATCCAGCAACTTCACACAGCCATTGAAGGGGAGTGGGACAACATTCCACAGGCCACAATCAACAGCCTGATCAACTCAATGCGAAGGAGATGTGTCACGCTGCATGAGGCAAATGGTGGTCACACCAGATACTGACTGGTATTCTGATCCACGCCCATACCTTTTTTCTTTAAAGGTATCTGTGACCAACAGATGCATGTCTGTATTCCCAGCCATGTGAAATCCATAGATTAGGGCCTCATTTATTTATTTCAATTGACAGATTTCCTTATATGAACTGTAACTCAGTAAAATCTTTGAAATTGTTGCATGTTGCCTTTATATTGTTGTTAGTGTATATAATTAGACGTGGCTTATTGGAGTGAAGGATGGTTTGGTCTGTGTTTGTGCAGGTGGGAAAACACCTCATTTGCAATTTGCCTTGAGAGGTTTACTGCCATTAGTTTTGATGAGATTTAACCATGTGGGCGGTTCCTGGCATTTGCATATCTAACTTCTAGAAAAGTTCTAACAATGTTTGTTGTTCTAAAATGGTACGAGAAGGTTCTATACTAGAACACTACCTGTAGTAAACAGCTGACACTGTGTCAGTCTATATTGTGTGTCTGCTAATTGTCAGCTTAATATGACCCCGTACACACTCAGGTTACAACTGATGTACAAACGCATTTGACACAATTGTTGTGATACAACTGAAACGTTACACAACCATTGTGTGTAATTATTTGTGTGCAGAAATGCTCTCCTTTTTTATGACAACCATTATACTAAATGCTTTGTACATCAGTTGTCCCCATTATACTAAATGCTTTGTACGTCGGAGCCTAAGTGCTGGGTGCTTATTGCACTCGTTAGTGTGCTTACTTCATCAAGAACCCTTCTGCTCTGCATACCGTATGTCTTATTAGTAGCAGGGTTTTCAATCAACCCGTGAGAAAATATAACACAACGAATACCCCAATTACATCATCATCACAACCCCTGAAAACAAAACAAAACGCAACACGAGCAATTGTCTTTTCACTGTTTATTATTAAAATAGGTTTCTGGTAGTTTTGCATAATGTGTGTGTGTGTGTTAAGCTGACAGAGTATGTGGTCAGGTCCAAGGGGTGCAGGTGTGGAGTCCTCCTGTTGGTTAGGGGAGAGGTGGTGGCGGGGGGTTAGGGCAGGGGGGTGTACGAGGTTAGGGGGCTTACAGAGTTAGTTAGTTAGTTATTGAACTGGACCCGGCGCATGGCGCCCACAGTGCTGCTCTGGGAGCCCCAGTCAGAGGCGTTGTTGTAGTCACGTTTCTCCAGGACATAGTGAGGACCTCTGTAGTTGGGCTCCTGGTACACCACCCAGCTGAAGAGACAGGCAGACAGGCAGACAGGCAGACAGGCAGACAGACAGACAGACAGACAGACAGACAGACGGGCGGGCGGGCGGGCGGGCGGACGGACGGACGGACAGGAAAAGAAACGGGGTGATTATAGACACATTACATTAGTTCCTTTAACTCCTTCAACTAGAGCTTGGAGGTTTCAACTTTGGGATTATCCTATTGATTCTACTTGACCAGGCCAACTAAATCAAACATCGCTAAAGTACAGCATTTGACGTGTATATATCTGCGTTTACATTACTGACCCATGACGGCAGGACGGAACTGGATGTCACGGTAGAGCTAAACCAAATGTTAGTCCTTGAAGCTACGACAACGATGGTAAAGCTAAGTCAGATGTTAGCCCTTGAAACTACGACAACGATGGTAAAGCTAAGTAGCCTCCAACTGCTCTTAAACACTAGTAAAACTAAATGCATGCTCTTCAATCGAACGCTGCTGGCACCCGCCCACCCGACTAGAATCACCACTCTCGACGGGTCTGACCTAGAGTATGTGGACAACTACAAATACCTAGGTGTCTGGTTAGACTGTAAACTCTCCTTCCAGACTCACATTAAGCATCTCCAATCCAAAGTTAAATCTAGAATCGGCTTCCTATTTCGCAACAAAGCCTCCTTCACTCATGCTGCCAAACATGCCCTCGTAAAACTGACTATCCTACCGATCCTTGACTTCGGCGATGTCATTTACAAAATAGCCTCCAACACTCTACTCAGCAAATTGGATGTAGTCTATCACAGTGCCATCCGTTTTGTCTCCAAAGCCCCATACACTACCCACCACTGTGACCTGTACGCTCTTGTTGGCTGGTCCTCACTACATGTTCGTCGTCAAACCTACTGGCTCCAGGTCATCTATAAATCACTGCTAGGCAAATCCCCGCCTTATCTTAGCTCATTGGTCACCATAGCAGCACCCACCCGTAGTCTGCGCTCCAGCAGGTTTATCTCACTGGTCATTCCCAAAGCCAACACCTCCTTTGGCCGCCATTCCTTCCAGTTCTCTGCTGCCAATGACTGGAATGATTGCAAAAATCTCTGAAGCTGGAGACTCTTATCTCCCTCACTAACTTTAAGCATCAGTTGTCAGAGCACCTTACCGATCACTGCACATGTACACAGCCCATCTGAAATTAGCCCACCCAACTACCTCATCCCTATATTGTTATTTATTTTGCTCTTTTGCACCCCAGTATCTCTAATAGCACATAATCTCTTGCACATCTAGCATTCCAGTGTTAATACTAATTGTAATTATTTTGCACTATAGCCTATTTATTGCCTTACCTCCATAACTTGCTACATTTGCACACACTGTATATATATTTTCTGTTGTATTTTATGACCTTATGTTTTTTTTACCCCATATGTAACTCTGTGTTGTTGTTTTTATCGCACTGCTTTGCTTTATCTTGGCCAGGTCGCAGTTGTAAATGAGAACTTGTTCTCAACTGGCTTACCTGGTTAAATAAAGGTGAAAAAAAAAAGGAAACAAAATTTTTTTGTTAGCCCTTGAAGCTACGACAACGATGGTAAAGCTAAATCAGATGTTAGCCCTTGAAACTACGACAGCGATGTTAGCCCTTGAAACTATTCTTAACCAAAACAATAAAACTGTTTAAAGTATATACACTGCTCAAAAAAATAAAGGGAACACTTAAACAACACATCCTAGATCTGAATGAATGAAATAATCTTATTAAATACTTTTTTCTTTACATAGTTGAATGTGCTGACAACAAAATCACACAAAAATTATCAATGGAAATCAAATTTATCAACCCATGGAGGTCTGGATTTGGAGTCACCCTCAAAATTAAAGTGGAAAACCACACTACAGGCTGATCCAAAGTTGATGTAATGTCCTTAAAACAAGTCAAAATGAGGCTCAGTAGTGTGTGTGTGGCCTCCACGTGCCTGTATGACCTCCCTACAACGCCTGGGCATGCTCCTGATGAGGTGGCGGATGGTCTCCTGAGGGATCTCCTCCCAGACCTGGACTAAAGCATCCGCCAACTCCTGGACAGTCTGTGGTGCAACGTGGCGTTGGTGGATGGAGCGAGACATGATGTCCGAGATGTGCTCAATTGGATTCAGGTCTGGGGAACGGGCGGGCCAGTCCATAGCATCAATGCCTTCCTCTTGCAGGAACTGCTGACACACTCCAGCCACATGAGGTCTAGCATTGTCTTGCATTAGGAGGAACCCAGGGCCAACCGCACCAGCATATGGTCTCACAAGGGGTCTGAGGATCTCATCTCGGTACCTAATGGCAGTCAGGCTACCTCTGGCGAGCACATGGAGGGCTGTGCGGCCCCCCAAAGAAATGCCACCCCACACCATGACTGACCCACCGCCAAACCGGTCATGCTGGAGGATGTTGCAGGCAGCAGAACGTTCTCCACGGCTTCTCCAGACTCTGTCATGTCTGTCACATGTGCTCAGTGTGAACCTGCTTTAATCTGTGAAGAGCACAGGGCGCCAGTGGCGAATTTGCCAATCTTGGTGTTCTCTGGCAAATGCCAAACGTCCTGCACGGTGTTGGGCTGTAAGCACAACCCCCACCTGTGGACGTCGGGCCCTCATACCAGACACATGCACATTTGTGGCCTGCTGGAGGTCATTTTGCAGGGCTCTGGCAGTGCTCCTCCTGCTCCTTCTTGCACAAAGGCGGAGGTAGCGGTCCTGCTGCTGGGTTGTTGCCCTCCTACGGCCTCCTCCACATCTCCTGATGTACTGGTCTGTCTCCTGGTAGCGCCTCCATGCTCTGGACACTACGCTGACAGACACAGCAAACCTTCTTGCCACAGCTCGCATTGATGTGCCATCCTGGATGAGCTGCACTACCTGAGCCACTTGTGTGGGTTGTAGACTCCGTCTCATGCTACCACTAGAGTGAAAGCACCGCCCGCATTCAAAAGTGACCAAAACATCAGCCATTAAGCATAGGAACTGAGAAGTGGTCTGTAGTCACCACCTGCAGAACAACTTCTTTATTGGGGGTGTCTTGCTAATTGCCTATAATTTCCACCTGTTGTCTATTCCATTTGCACAACAGCATGTGAAATGTATTGTCAATCAGTGTTGCTTCCTAAGTGGACAGTTTGATTTCACAGAAGTGTGATTGACTTGGAGTTACATTGTGTTGTTTAAGTGTTCCCTTTATTTTTTTGAGCAGTGTATGTATATATACAGTATCAGTCAAACGTTTGGGCACACCTACTCATTCAAGGGTTTTTCTTTATTTTTACTATTTTCTACATTGTAGAATAATATAGTGAAGACATCAAAACGATAAAATAACACATATGGAATCATGTATTAACCAAAAAAGTGTTAAACAAATCTAAATAAATGTTATATTTGAGATTCTTCAAATAGCCATTGTTTGCAACAAGGGAAATAGTTTGCGAATGTTAGCTAACGTTACCTAAAACATTCCATTTGTTTTGTATCAGCCGCGAACGTTCGCTAACCTTAACGAACAGTCAGACAAGGTGGTGTGCGGCGAACATGCCTGTTTCGGGTCTAAACTGAAGCTACAAATAGTAA
Source organism: Coregonus sp. 'balchen' (assembly GCA_902810595.1). Classification (NCBI taxonomy): domain Eukaryota; kingdom Metazoa; phylum Chordata; class Actinopteri; order Salmoniformes; family Salmonidae; genus Coregonus; species Coregonus sp. 'balchen'. Next base: position 7,848,402 of record LR778284.1, read on the forward strand.
TGTGGTCATGTCGGGTTTCTACTACATGTAGTAAGAACAGCAAAGTCATTTGCTGTTTGAATTTTGCTGCAAAAAAAAAGATATTTGCAGTTTCAACATAACATTCTGGAATGTTCATTCAAATCGTTTAACTGGACATGTTACTCAGTAAAACAAAGAGAACCCTTGTTGAACTCATCTCCGGGTCAACCACCTATGTAGAGGAAGTGTACTTTACTTACGCTCCTCCCACCACGTCAAACGCAGCCACAACTCAAGTACAATATTTGTCCGTGTCCTAAATAGCACTTCCAGGTCCTGGTCAAAAGTAGTACACTAAATATAGGGAATAGGGTGCCATTTGGGACCCGTACTTCTAACATGGTTATCTGGACCTGGTAGAGGCAGCCCAGTTCAGACCGTATGTTGTAAGAGGACTACTTACACTCCTCCCAGGACACGGATAGAGGCAGCCCTGTTCAGACTGTAGCGAGTCATCATGTTAGGGATGTCATCCTGTAGCTCTGTCCTCTTACCAGAGAACCCAGCCCTCTCAAACAGATGGGCGCGCGCAGGAGACGAGTCCTGGGAGAGAAGATAGAGAGTTAGGGGGGGGGTGTCTGTGTGTGTGTGTGTGTGTGTGTGTGTGTGTGTGTGTGTATCGGTTTGTCCCAGTCTGTGTGGGTCGTCCTCAGCGTCGGGGCTAATTGTGTCAGGTTGGCCAATGAGAGAAACTAGTAGCTAGCCATTTTAGTTTGCGAGTATTTCCCCTGTGTGTTTGTCTGTCTGTGTGTGTGTGTGTGTGTGTGTGTGTGTGTGTTTGTATGCCTCTCTGTGGGTCCTCTCCGTCTCACCTGTTTGACTGAGCGCACCGAGGAGACATGGTCCACCTGGGCACACCACTTGTCGTAGCAGTTGTACTCTCCCCTCTCTGACATGTCCCACAGGTACTGGCGCCCTCTGAAGTTCTCATGCTCATAGCCCACCCATCGTTTTGCTACGTTGCGTGACGGTTTGTACTGATCAACACGTTTCCTCTACCAGCGGCAGGGGGGTTGGCGGGGCGACTGTGACCAATTCAAATCTCCAAAAACTCGTGCAGCACACCTTACACAGTCGCCCTCTGGGCTACCACAACCACATGGTTCTTCAACTGGTCGTTCAGAACAGCACTGTTTCTGTTGAAATTCAAATTATCAACGAACCTACCAGGTACAACCCAAAATCTGTAAACATGAGCACCCTCATATATATCATCCTGACAAATGTACCCTCTAAATACACCTCAGCTGTCTTCAACCAGGATCTCAGCGATCACTGCCTTATTGCCTGCGTCCGTAATGGGTCCGCGGTCAAACGACCACCCCTCATCACTGTCAAACGCTTCCTAAAACACTTTAGCGAGCAGGCCTTCCTAATTGACCTGGCCCAGGTATCCTGGATGGATATAGATCTCATTCCGTCAGTAGAGGATGCCTGGTTGTTCTTTAAAAGTGCTTTCCTCTCGATCTTAAATAAGCATGCCCCATTCAAAAAATTCAGAACTAAGAACAGATATAGCCCCTGGTTCTCCTCAGACTTGACTGCCCTTGACCAGCACAAAAACATCCTGTGGCGTACTGCATTAGCATCGAACAGCCCCCGCGATATGCAACTTTTCAGGGAAGTCAGGAACCAATATACACAATCAGTTAGGAAAGCAAAAGCTAGCTTTTTCAAACAGAAATTTGCATCCTGTAGCACTAACTCCAAAAAGCTTTGGGACACTGTAAAGTCCATGGAGAATAAGAGCACCTCCTCCCCACTGCACTGAGGCTAGGAAACACTGTCAACATCGATAAATCTACAATAATCGAGAATTTCAACAAGCATTTTGCTACGGCTGGCCATGCTTTCCACCTGGCTACCACTACCCCAGCCACCAGCTCTGCACCCTCCGCTGCAACTTGCCCATGCCCCCCCCCCGCTTCTCCTTTACACAAATTCAGACAGCTGATGTTCTGAAAGAGCTGAAAAATCTGGACCCCTACAAATCAGCAGGGCTAGACAATCTGGACCCTTTCTTTCTAAAAATTTGCAGACAAAACTGGGGTGACACTCTAGATCCAAACTGTTACAGACCTATATCCATCCTGCCCTGCCATTCGAAAGAATTTGAAAGCCAAGTTAACAAACAGATCACCGACCATTTCGAATCCCACCGTACCTTCACCGTTATGCAATCTGGTTTCCGAGCTGGTCATGGGTGCACCTCAGCCACGCTCAAGGTCCTAAACGATATTATAACCGCGATCGATAAAAGAGAGTACTGCGCAGCCGTCTTCATCGACCTGGCCAAGGCTTTCGACTCTGTCAACCACCGCATTCTTATTGGCAGACTAAATAGCCTTGGTTTCTCAAATGACTGCCTCGCCTGGTTCACCAACTACAGTGGGGAGAACAAGTATTTGATACACTGCCGATTTTGCAGGTTTTCCTACTTACAAAGCATGTAGAGGTCTGTAATTTTTATCATAGGTACACTTCAACTGTGAGAGACAGAATCTAAAACAAAAATCCAGAAAATCACATTGTATGATTTTTAAGTAATTAATTTGCATTTTATTGCATGACATAAGTATTTGATACATCAGAAAAGCAGAACTTAATATTTTGTACAGAAACCTTTGTTTGCAATTACAGAGATCATACGTTTCCTGTAGGTCTTGACCAGGTTTGCACACACTGCAGCAGGGATTTTGGCCCACTCCTCCATACAGACCTTCTCCAGATCCTTCAGGTTTCGGGGTAGTCGCTGGGCAATACGGACTTTCAGCTCCCTCCAAAGCTGTTCTATTGGGTTCAGGTCTGGAGACTTGCTAGGCCACTCCAGGACCTTGAGATGTTTTAGATTCCGTCTCTCACAGTTGAAGTGTACCTATGATAAAAATTACAGACCTCTGCATGCTTTGTAAGTAGGAAAACCTGCAAAATCGGCAGTGTATCAAATACTTGTTCTCCCCACTGTACTTCTCAGATAAAGTTCAATGTGTCAAATCGGAGGGCCTGTTGTCTGGACCTCTGGCATTCTCTATGGGGGTGCCAGAGGGTTCAATTCTCGGGCCGATTCTATTCTCTGTGTATATCAATGATGTTGCTCTTGCTGCTGGTGACGCTCGTATCCACCTCTATGCGGACGACACCATTTTGTATACATCTGGCCCTTCATTGGACACTGTGTTAACAAACCTCCAAACGAGCTTCAACACCATACAACACTCCTTCCGTAGCCTCCAACTGCTCTTAAACACTAGTAAAACTAAATGCATGCTCTTCAATCGAACGCTGCTGGCACCCGCCCACCCGACTAGAATCACTACTCTCGACGGGTCTGACCTAGAGTATGTGGACAACTACAAATACCTAGGTGTCTGGTTAGACTGTAAACTCTCCTTCCAGACTCACATTAAGCATCTCCAATCAAAAGTTAGATCTAGAATCGGCTTCCTATTTCACAACAAAGCCTCCTTCACTCATGCTGCCAAACATGCCCTCGTAAAACTGACTATCCTACTGATCCTTGACTTCGGCGATGTCATTTACAAAATAGCCTCCAACACTCTACTCAGCAAATTGTATGTAGTCTATCACCGTGCCATCCGTTTTGTCACCAAAGCCCCATATACTACCCACCATCGTGACCTGTACGCTCTTGTTGGCTGGCCCTCACTACATATTCGTCGCCAAACCCACTGGCTCCAGGTCATCTATAAATCACTGCTAGGCAAATCCCCGTCTTATCTTAGCTCACTGGTCACCATAGCAACAACCACCCGTAGTCTGCGCTCCAGCAGGTATATCTCACTGGTCATCCCCAAAGCCAACACCTCCTTTAGCCGCCATTCCTTCCAGTTCTCTGCTGCCAATGACTGGAACGAACTGCAAAAATCTCTGAAGCTGGAGACTCTTATCTCCCTCACTAACTTTAGTTGTCAGTTGTCAGAGCAGCTTACCGATCACTGCACCTGTACACAGCCTTTCTGAAATTAGCCCACCCAACTACCTCATCCCCATATTGTTATTTATTTTGTTCATTTGCACCCCAGTATCTCTATTTGCACATCATCTTTTGCACATCTATCATTCCAGTGTTAATACGAAATTGTAACTATTTTGCACTATGGCCTATTTATTGCCTTACCTCCATAACTTACTACATTCGCACACACTGTATATATATTTTCTGTTGTATTTTTGACTTTATGTTTTGTTTTACCCCATATGTAACTCTGTGTTGTTGTTTTTATCGCACTGCTTTGCTTTATCTTGGCCAGGTCGCAGTTGTAAATGAGAACTTGTTCTCAACTGGCTTACCTGGTTAAATAAAGGTTAAATATATATATTTTTTTAAACCATGTCATAACACTTAATATTTTATTTTTATTTATTTTTATTTCACCTTTATTTAACCAGGTAAACCAGTTGAGAACAAGTTCTCATTTACAACTGCGACCTGGCCAAGATAAAGCAAAGCAATGCGATAAAAACAACAACACAGAGTTACATATGGGGTAAACAAAACATAAAGTCAAAAATACAACAGAAATACATATAATATACAGTGTGCAAATTTAGCAAGTTATGGAGGTAAGGCAATAAAATAGGCTATAGTGCAACATAATTACAATTTAGTATTAACACTGGAATGATGTGCAAGAGATGATGTGCAAATAGAGATACTGGGGTACAAATGAGCAAAATAAATAACAATATAGGGATGAGGTAGTTGGGCGGGCTAATTTCAGATGGGCTGTGTACAGGTGCAGTGATCGGTAAGCTGCTCTGACAACTGATGCTTAAAGTTAGTGAGGGAGATGAGAGTCTCCAGCTTCAGAGATTTTTGCAATTTGTTCCAGTCATTGGCAGCAGAGAACTGGAAAGAATTGCGGCCAAAGGAGGTGTTGGCTTTGGGGATGACCAGTGAGATATACCCGCTGGAGCGCAGACTACGGGTGGGTGTTGCTATGGTGACCAATGAGCTAAGATAAGGCGGGGATTTGCCTAGCAGTGATTTATAGATGGCCTGGAGCCAGTGGGTTTGGCGACGAATATGTAGTGAGGACCAGCCAACAAGAAGCCATGCAGCTGCAACGACTAGTGTTGACATGTCATCGTGACTAGCCACAGTCATCAAATTATTATGGGTGTGTGTGTTTTTAGGTTGTTGCATTTTAATTAGTACCTAGGCTAAAAAATGAAACAGTATTTTAATATAACAATGAATGAGTCAGCTCTGTTTGGACGCTGTGTGACGTGTGAAGGTTCAGCTTTATGATTTGAGTGTCTGTGCGCAGTGAAAGGAGAGGAATGTTGGTATGTTTTCACATTTAGAGAGAGTCACGAGGGTAGTCTTGGTATGTGTAAGGAACCAGTCTAGCAGATCTGAGTCATACTCAAGGCACAGTACAGCACCAACTCACCTAACCAGTCCGGGCTGTAGGAAGCTCGGCATACAGTATCTGTGTCAGTGTTTCCCCTAGCGCAGTCATTTTCCAGGCTGGGCCCGCAAAGACCCACAAATCACCCCTCAATCAACATCTAGGTCCTCCTTAACCATATGGTTTTAAACTGAAAACCAAAACTTAACTGAAGTCAACTTATTTTAGGCAGGGGGCTAACAGTGAGGTGGCAGGGGAAAGACTTGGTAGCGTAGTCTTATGCCATGCGGTGGAGTGGTTGCTGAAACTACCCTACTGCAACGTCGAATAGGTGAGAAGGGAGGAGAGGAGAGAGGAGAGGAGAGAGGGGGAGGAGAGGAGAGGTCACACCACCTCCTCTCCTTTTAATCGCTCTCTTTCCCTCTTCCTTATCAGTCATCACACCTTCTTACCACAGTCTCTGTTCCACCTGTTCCCCTTGTAATTCAGTCATCACGCCTTCTTACCACAGTCTGTTCCACCTGTTCCCCTTGTCACCATAGTCACCACACCTTACTACACACTGTCTACAAAACATTAGAAACTCTTTCCATGACAGACTGACCAGGTGAAAGCTATGATCCCTTATTGATGTCACTTGTTAAATCCACTTCAATCAGTGTAGATGAAGGGGAGGAGACGGGTTAAAGAAGGATTTTTAGGCCTTGAGACAATTGAGACATGGATTGTGTATGTGTGCCATTCAGAGGGTGAATGGGCAAGGCAAAAGATTTAAGTGCCTTTTGAATGGGGTATGGTAGTAGGTGCCAGGCGCACTGTTTTTTTTTGTCAAGAACTGCAACGCTGCTGGGTTTTTCCACACTCAACAGTTTGTGTGTATCAGGAATGGTCCACCACCCAAAGGACATTCAGCCAACTTGACACAACTGTGGGAAGCATTGGAGTCAACATGGGGCCAACATCCCTGTGCAACGCTTTCGACACCTTGTAGAGTCCTAGGTGTTCCTAATGTTTTGTACGCTCAGTGTAGTCTCAGCTTCCCTTGTAATTAATTCATAGTCATCACACCTTCTCATTATGTAGTCTGTTCCACCTGTTCCACCTGTAATTCATAGTCTGTCAAGTCCAGGAATGTATTATTAAACATTTCCTGTTCAAAGTAGTCAGGGTCTGTAGAGGATACAGTAGCCCATGATACTGGCGTCAGAAGTGAAGCTCAATACTTTGGAGATCCATTTTTAAAGGGGGAATCAGTAACTTCTCAAACAAAACACACAGAACAAACAGTTCCATTTCAGCCAGTCAGAGTACAGCACAGGCCTGTCAGTCCTGCCTATTCAATACTTTTAAACATAAATTAAACTACAGATTGTGCCTTTACAGTTGCGTGTGTGTGTGAACCAGGCATGGAGCACAGCCCGATAACGTCATGAATCACAATTTAAATTACGCAATAGATGAATAATTTACAGTATTGATAGTGCTCAGATGACTTTTGATAAGGGGGTTGATGAGTGTGGACATATTGATCTTTAGTAGTGCTGGTCCCGGCCTTGGTTTCCCCTTCAGGATGGGGTTATAGATTAACTATGGTGCCTCGCTCTCTCTCATCTGTCACATATTCAGTCTGTTTTATGTTTTGCACTACAGTAAGCTATATATATATATATATATATATATATATATATATATATATATATAGTAGTGATGGAGGGGAATCGATAGTTTACATATCGCAATATTATTTTGGACGATATTATATCGATACTTTGACTCTGACTAGTTTGATCGATACTTATATTGATACTTGTATTTATTTATTTTTGCTATGTAGCGTCAGCTAACGCTAGCCGGCTGTACCTACAGCCTAACTCTGGTATTGTTCATCCTATAGCTTTATTCTCCAACGTGTTTTCAGCACTTTTTTTATTTCCACGACTGATCAAAACTCATTTTTCTCTCTCCTCTCTGCAGCAGACATGTAGCGAGCAATATGTTTGGAACATCAAATCGCAGTATCGAATCGCAATACTTATAGAATCATGAGAATGGCAAATACGTATCGTATCGTGAGTAGGACTGTGACTATACCAGTATCACAATATATTTTTTTCCACGGCAAAAAAGAAAACACGAAGCAGACAACTCTTTGGTCCTTTAAAAACCTGCTCTATGTTAAACATTGTGTGCTATAGCTTGGAAAATAAATACATGTAACTGGATGACAACATGATGATATTTGTTTCCAACATTTAGGGCTGTTTTCCTAAAGAAGCTCATTCCGCTTTGTGTTTTGTTTCCTTGCCACGATACTAACGAGTATCGAAACTGCTGTTGTGCCGTCCCTAATCCATAAGTTTCAGACAATTCGGCCCTGATGTATAGACGGACTATGATTTGACAATAGGAATCCAATCAGGCACTCATAAACGCCACAGTCACATTAGTTGTTGTGGAAATTACCCTGAGTGCAGTTCAGAAGCTGTGCAGTGTGATGCTGTCTTGTTCTGGAAACCAACCGGATGGAGCTTCTCATTTCTGTCTGATATCCTCCTGCCCTGGTCAGGCTGAGAGGGCACACAGACGGAGGGACGGACGGGAGGGAGGGAGGGAGGGAGAGAGAGAGGAACTGAGGGAGAGCGGGAGAGAGACAGAGATTGAGAGAGGGAGGGAGACACAGGGAGAGATTACTAGAGATAGTGTGTGGGACAGAGAGAGTGTGGGACAGAGAGAGAGAGAGTGGGACAGAGAGAGAGAGAGAGAGAGAGAGAGTGTGGGACAGAGAGAGAAATCACCAGAGAGAGGAAGAGCTCTCTATTTAAAGTAATCCCTCACTGAGAGGGCTATGTCCCTGATACAGGGTTGGCCAGCTGAGAGGGCTGTGACCCTATGTGTACAGGGTTAGCTAGATTCTAATCTCCTGCTCCAGCCAGAGAGACAGTAAGTAAGAGCAGTTAAAGGGCTTATGGTCATTGACTAGGCTCTGTGACAAGGAGGCGTTGTGGCTGTGCTGTTGCCTACCCAGTACTCACACACCCCTAACACTCTGTTCACACTACCAAGCTGAACTGGTCTGGCCTGGTTACGCATCCACCATAGCTGCTGGAACGTGCTAGAAAGGACGATGTGAAAAGATAAATATCCAATAAAGGGCAGTAAGGTTCGGGGTCAGCGCGGTCATGTGACTGAGAGAGCGAAACAGGGCTGAAGTCTTAGTGAGGACTCCACGGCTACTCAATTAAAGGGGACAGACAGACTGATGGAGGATTGGAGAGACGGCTCCTCACCAGATGGTTGAGGGGTTTGGGTAATCTGGCATGGCTTGATGCTACCATGGAACTGCCCTCTCCTCTCCTCCGTTCCCCTCTCCCCTCCTTCCCTCTCATACTTTCTCCTCCCCTCAACTCAATTCAATTTAAGGGCTTTATTGGCATGGGAAACGTATGTTAACATTGCCAAAGCAAGTGAAGTAGATAGTAAACAAAAGTGAGATAAACAATAAATATTAACAGTAAACATTACATTCAGAAGTTCCAAAAGAATAAAGACATTTCAAATGTCATATTATGTCTATATACAGTGTTGTAACAATGTGCAAATGGAAAAATAAATCAATATAAATATGGGTTGTATTTACAATGGTGTTTGTTCTTCACTGGTTGCCCTTTTCTTGTTGCAACAGGTCACACATATTGCTGCTGTGATGGCACACTGTGGTATTTCACCCAGTAGATAAGGGAGTTTATCTAAATTAATCTGAGGGAAATACGTAGCCAGGTTTGCTTATGGCGGCCTTTCTCAATAGCAAGGCTATGCTCACTGAGTCTGTACATAGTCAAAGCTTTCCTTAAGTTTGGGTCAGTCACAGTGGTCAGGTATTCTGCCACTGTGTACTCTCTGTTTAGGGCCAAATAGCATTCTAGTTTGCGCTGTTTTTTTGTTAATTCTTTCCAATATGTCAAGTAATTATCTTTTATGTTTTCTTATGATTTGGTTGTGTCTAATTTTGTTGTCCTGGGGCTCTGTGGGGTCTACTCTCCCCTCCTCACCTCTCCTCCCCCTCTCTCCTCTCCTCTCTCCTTTCCTCCCTTCTCTCCTCCTTCTCACCTATTATCCCCTTTCCTCTCCTTCTCTCTTCTCTTCTTCTCCCTTCTCTTCTCTTCTCCCCTTCTCTTCTCTTCTCCCCTTCTCTCTTCTCTTCTCTCCTCCTCCTCTCCCCTCTCCTCCCCTTCTCCCCTCTCCTCCCCTCCCCTTCTCTCTTCTCTCTCTCCTCTCCTCCCTGTATAGTGCACTTCTTTTGACCAGTGCCCTATGTAGGGAACAGGGTGCCATTTGGGACTCTAACCTACCCTCTGACTCCATGACATCATTAGTGAAACAGAGCAGTTGTTTGGATTAACACACAGGTGGTGGTATCACTGTTATCCCACTGAGCTGGGTTCTGCAGCGTGGCACACGCCAACTGTCAGGTTGGTGTGTGCCAGTAACCGATCAGAGAGAGAGAGAGAGAGACGTCCCTCATCGGACTGACGATCTCGATTCATTTCACTAATGATAATTAATTGAAATTATTGATATTAATTAACAGAGAGCTATAATTCACTGTTCCTCGGTCACAGACGAGAAATTACTCAGCTGTGTCAAAGTGAATGCGTTCCAAATAGCAGAATGATCTGTATGTTTTTCAGTCATATTTCAGGAAGTAAGGTGCTCTTTTGTTGTGGAGTTTAAGATTATTACTGTTGAAAAATTAATGTGCTCCAAAAAACTGGAAGTGTCGTTTTTTTTTTGTGTGTGTGCGTGTTATGTCCAAATATATGCAGTGAGTGACCCAGATCTCTGTTGCTCACAGCCTCATACCTCCCTTCTCTTGTTCTCTCTTCCGGGACATTTGGGATAAAATGCCCCTTTTTGTTCATTCATCCTTTATAGGTCCTACGCACAGACGTCTGTTCCTCTGTGTTCTTATCAGTACAGCCAGAAGAGAAACGAGATGGGAAGGGGTGGAGATGGAGAGTGAGAGTTTTGGGCTTATTCTCACTGAATAGAGTTAGTGGGCCGAAATTACAATTTACATACAGTACCAGTCAAAAGTTTGGACACACCTACTCATTCCAGGGTTTTTCTTAATTTTTTAAACTATTTTTTACATTGTAGAATAATAGTGAAGACATCAGAACTATGAAATAACACATATGGAATCATGTAGTAACCAAAAAAGTGTTAAACAAATCAAAATAAGTTTTAGATTTTAGATTCTTCAAAGTAGCCAAAAAGCTAATTGCGACTGAAAACTTGGGTATAATTCACTGGCGAGCTGTTTTCTATGGAAGCCCAGTCCCGCCACCCCAAAAATAAAATACATATAGATGATACATATCGGTTGTGTTCCTTCATTTGTAGCATTGTGTGGTGATTTCCATCTCTCCACGTTGCAGAGATCAGCACAGCAGCGCTGCCGGCAAACTGGTGGCGAGCTGGCATTGTGCCCCAGCACTCTGGATTTAGTTTAATAAAAAATATTGACACAAAAGCATTGAAAAGAGGGACAAGGTACTGTTGTTTAGACTGATTCGCCTCATGATTTGTTTGACTTGATTTTAATGTTTTAATCCTCCCTAGAGCCAGGAGTTTTTCCAGGAGTTTTTCTTTTTTTACCATATGACCTGATTTAGAAATATCTGGTCCCATCATAGCCTTTATAAACCCCTTTTTTTTTTTACAGCTGATGTATTACTATATCATACTCAGAGTTTTACCTGGTTAGGGTAGCCTGTCAGATCAGGAAAAACTCTGGGCCCCAGGAAAACAATTCCACCCCCCCCCCCCCCCCCCAACACTCTGGGACCTGTGGTGACACCTCTGAAATCACCACACAATGTTACAAATGAGAAAATTATATTTGTATGATCTGCTATTTAAAATGTTTTACTTACATAGTTTTGACTTGCGCATGTCAAACATTTTGCGATAGTATCGACATTTTTTAAAAAATGGTGGCGGGAACGGGCTTCCATAGTTTTACGTGGCTCAGTGTAACAGGCAGGAGGCAGCTAGGTTATTATAATAATAATAATAATAATAATAATAATAATAATAATAATAATAATAATAATAATAATATGCCACTACCTTGGCGTTACAAGCGCCGTGCTCTACCAGCTGAGCTACAGAGGACCACAGGTTAACAGGCTGTTGGTACAATTTCAGGTAAAAAATCAATAAAAACAAGTCTATATATATATATATATATATATATATATATATATATATATAAGGAAAATGTCTATACATGTCAGCTGTTTCAGAAACATCTGCTATTACCATTTATACTGTAGGAGTGTCGGGCTGAACGAGACAACTCTGTTTACACCGTCCTGCTTGGAGGGGGGCAACTGTCGGGGGAGTGTCATGCACAACCTCCATAGTTAGCACTCGAGACGTGATCATTTTGCAAGTTTACGCAACAGTATTGTCCCTCGAGAACCTCTCAAAATGTCTCTTTGCTATCATCAAAGCTCTGCTTTTTCCCCCTGCAGCATGTTTGCCATACACCTAATCAGCCACTGTCACTAAAGCACTGAACACATCCCACTGCAAATATGTGGTGTTTGTTAAAGTGCTCTGGCCTGATTTTGTGATCTTTTAAACTGTAGTTAAACTGGATGGACCATAGGCTGGGTGCCAGCCTGTCTCTGCCCATGCCGACTTGTCCATGTCTTGAGAAACAACAGTGTCAACAATCTCTCCTCTTGTCTGGTCCTGACTTTTTTTCATCAGGAAAAAACAACTGTTGCTATTGTCTCAATAAAGCGTTATTCACTCTCTCCCCCTCTCTCTCTCTCTCTCTCTCTCTCTCTCTCTGTCTCTCTCTGTCTCTCTCTGTCTCTCTCTGTTTCTCTCTGTCTCTCTCTGTCTCTCTCTCTCTGTGTCTCTGTCTCTCTCTCTCTCTCTGTCTCTCTCTGTCTCTCTCTGTCTCTCTCTGTCTCTCTCTGTCTCTCTCTGTCTCTCTCTGTCTCTCTCTCTCTCGACTTCAGAGTGAGAGCAGCTGAAATCAAGGGGGGGTGTGTGTGTACCTGACAACAGTACAGTGTTTAGGCCAACAGAGAACTTCCTGTACAGAACAACAAGGTCTCCTAGTAGTGGCTGCAAGTCAGGAGACAACCTCTGTTTGAATAGGTTATGGCCCTGAGTTTGAATAGGTTATGGCCCTGAGTTTGAATAGGTTATGGCCCTGAGTTTGAATAGGTTATGGCTCTGAGTTTGTGCTCAGTGGTCACCAACCTTTTCTGAGTCCAGATCACTTTCTGAGTCGAGATGCAAGCCGAGATCTACAGCTCTGATAGTTTTTTAACATGACTTAGGAAACGTAACCCTGTGCAACATTAACCAATGAAAAACAGTTATGTAGCAGTGAGGTTTGTGCAGTAGGCCATAGGCTATAGGCCCAATACATCATCACTGCATGTTGGATATAGCTCAGTTGATAGAGCATGGCGTTTGCAACGCCAGGGTTGTGGGTTCGATTCCCACAGGGGGTATGAAAAAAAATAATGTATGCACTAACTGTAAGTCGCTCTGGATAAGAGCGTCTGCTAAATGACTAAAATGTAAAATGCCTGCCAATGTTGTTCTTCTCAGACCATTTTTTAAATTATATGTATAACAATTAGGTATATGATCACACTGGTAATAGATCATTTGTATGAGGCATAGCTGAGTGAGCATCATTTTGAATTTTCTACTGGACTGATGGCCTGCGTCTGATGGTCAGTCTGAGGGGAGGGAGGGAGGGAGCGACGATGAGGCTGCCTCTCACCCGACTCACCGTCCCTCCGCTCTCCCTCCCGCCCTCCACTCTTCCTCCCGCCCTCCGCTGAGAAAAGTGGACGCAGTCTTCCAGCTGATGGCGAAACTCACACCGCATTATGGGCTGCTGGTCCAAACACACCAAACACACCAAGACAGGTCCAAACACACCAAGACAGTCGTGAAGAGGGCACGACAAAGCCTATTCCCCCTCAGGAGACTAAAAAGATTTGGCATGGGTCCTCAGATCCTCAAAAAATTCTACAGCTGCACCATCGAGAGCATCCTGACTGGTTGCATCACCGCCTGGTATGGCAACTGCTTGGCCTCTGACCGCAAGGCACTACAGAGGGTAGTGCGTACGGCCCAGTACATCACTGGGGCAAAGCTTCCTGCCATCCAGGACCTCTATACCAGGCGGTGTCAGAGGAAGGCCCTCAAAATTGTCAAAGACTCCAGCCACCCTAGTCATAGACTGTTCTCTCTGCTACCGCACGGCAAGCGGTACCGGAGTGCCAAGTCTAGGTCCAAAAGACTTCTCAACAGCTTCTACCCCCCAAGCCATAAGACTCCTGAACAGCTAATCATGGCTACCCGGACTATTTGCACTGCCCCCCCACCCCATCCTTTTTACGCTGCTGCTACTCTGTTAAGTATTTATGCATAGTCACTTTAACTCTACCCACATGTACATATTACCTCAACTACCTCAACTAGCCGGTGCCCCCGCACATTGACTCTGCAACGGTACCCCCCTGTATATATAGCCTCCCTACTGTCACTTTATTTTACTTCTGCTCTTTTTTTCTCAACACTTTTTTTGTTGTTGTTTTATTCTGACTTTTTTTGTTTAAAATAAATGCACTGTTGGTTAAGGGCTGTAAGTAAGCATTTCACTGTAATGTCTGCACCTGTTGTATTCGGCGCATGTGACCAATAAAATTTGATTTGATTATTTCTGCCTCACGCACTCCTATGGCCAGAGAAAGTGAAATATTCCTCAATATGAAAAAAGACAGATAAAAGCAGATAATAAACAGCTTAAGCTTATCGGAACACTTTTCTATATATATATAGTCTATATATTTCTATACTCATTACAGCTCAGTGCTGGTTGTAGCGCGAGTGGAAGCAGGGAGAAAGCCCATTTTATGGCTATAAAAGTGTTGAGCAAAGGGTTGACAGTGCTGAATATTTTTTTTTTTACATGAATTTACTCATAACAACAGCAGCTCTCTGCTGTATTCATTGAGTCTCTCTCTAGACATGGTTTTAAATGTATTATCACAGTATTATCAGCTTTGCTGTGCGTTCTGGGCTTCTTTTTATAGTCTGTGGCTTGAGGAAGCTGTGCGGTGACACTGTGATCGGAGCTATCTGATTGGCCAGCGGTAGGCGGAGTTCTACCGTCAGACCCATGAAATGGTTGAAAATGGGAACACGGCCTCCCCCCGCCGCTTAGGGCTGCTGAATCAAGTGCTGCACCTGAGTCTGTAGGTTTTAACTGGACCAGACGATGTATGGATTTAGAGCAGTAAAAGTTTAGGAGCATCATGTTCAAAGAAGTGGAGAGGGTTTTTGCATAATTGGTGGTATTGCTTAAGACAAGGGGAGGAAATTAACCAGACACAGAAACCTACTGTGGCATTGAACAAGACAGACCTGTGTGTGTGTGTGTGTGTGTGTGTGTGTGTGCAGTGACAGTGTTTTCATATCTGGAACAGGTACAGCAACATTTCATAGATAGTTCCCTCTCTTCAGGTATTTAAGGAATGTACCAGGCTGCCTGTCAGCTCAGCCAGGTAAAGTTACGATGAATCTGTTCTCAGGTTTTATGACTTCAGTACAGGTTTTATGACTTCAGTACAGGTATTGTTGAACTGTTTTGGTACATTGACTTTTGGTACATTGAACTGTGCCGCCAGCAGTCAGAGCTCGCCTTTAAACTCACAGACTATACAGTTGAAGTCGGAAGTTTACATACACCTTAGCCAAATACATTTAAACTTAGTCTTTCAAAATTCCTGACATTTAATCCTAGTAAAAATTCCCTGTTTTAGGTCAGTTAGGATCACCACTTTATTTTAAGAATGTGAAATGTCAGAATAATAGTAGAGAGAATGATTTATTTCAGCTTTTATTTATTTCATCACATTCCCAGTGGGTCAGAAGTTTACATACACTCAATTAGTATTTGGTAGCATTGCCTTTTAAATTGTTTAACTTGGGTCAAACGTTTCGGGTAGCCTTCCACAAGCTTCCCACAATAAGTTGGGTGAATTTTGGCCCATTCCTCCTGACAGAGCTGGTGTAACTGAGAGGTTTGTAGGCCTCCCAGCTCGCACACGCTTTTTCAGTTCTGGCCACACATTTTGTATAGGATTGAGGTCAGGGCTTTGTGATGGCCACTCCAATACCTTGACTTTGTTGTCCTTAAGCCATGTTGCCACAACTTTGGAAGTATGCTTGGGGTCATTGTCCATTTGGAAGACCCATTTGCGACCAAGCTTTAACTTCCTGACTGATGTCTTGAGATGTTGCTTCAATATATCCACATAATGTGCACCAGTCCCTCCTGCAGCAAAGCACCCCCACAGCATGATGCTGCCACCCCCGTGCTTCACGGTTGGGATGGTGTTCTTCGGCTTGCAAGCGTCCCCGTTTTCCTCTAAACATAATGATGGTCATTATGGGCAAACAGTTCTATTTTTGTTTCATCAGCCCAGAGGACATTTCTCCAAAAAGTACGATTTTTGTCCCCATGTGCAGTTGCAAACCGTAGTCTGTCTTTTTTATGGCGGTTTTGGAGCAGTGGCTTCTTCCTTGCTGAGCGGGCTTTCAGGTTATGTCGATATAGGACTTGTTTTACTGTCGATATAGATACTTTTGTACCTGTTTCCTCCAACATCTTCACAAGGTCCTTTGCTGTTGTTCTGGGATTGATTTGCACTTTTCACACCAAAGTACGTTCATCTCTAGGAGACAGAACGCGTCTCCTTCCTGAGCAGTATGATGGCTGCGTGGTCCCATGGTGTTTATACGTGCGTACTATTGTTTGTACAGATGAACGTGGTACCTTCAGGCGTTTGGAAATTGCTCCCAAGGATGAACCAGACTTGTGGAGGTCTACAATTTTTTTTCTGAGGTCTTGGCTGATTTCTTTTGATTTTCCCATGATGTCAAGCAAAGCGGCACTGAGTTTGAAGGTAGGCCTTGAAATACATCCACAGGTACACCTCCAATTGACTCAAATAATGTCAGTTAGCCTATCAGAAGCTTCTAAAGCCATGACATCATTTTCTGGAATTTTCCAAGCTGTTTAAAGGCACAGTCAACTTAGTGTAGGTAAACTTCTGACCCACTGCAATTGTGATACAGTGAATTATAAGTGAAATAATCTGTCTGTAAACAATTGTTGGAAGAATTACTTGTGTCATGCACAAAGTAGATGTCCTAACCGACTTGCCAAAACTATAGTTTGTTAACAAGAAATGTGTAGAGTGGTTGAAAAACAAGTTTTAATGACTCCAACCTAAGTGTATGTGAACTTCAAATAAAATCAAATCAAATTTTATTGGCCACATGCGCCAAATACAACAGGTGTAGACATTACAGTGAAATGCTTACTTTCAGCCCTTAACCAACAGTGCATTTATTTTTTAATAAAAAAGTAAAATAAAACAACAACAAAAAAGTGTTGAGAAAAAAAGAGCAGAAGTAAAATAAAATAACAGTAGGGAGGCTATATATACAACTTTATATTGCCACAGCAGCAAATCATTTACAGTGAAAGTGCAACTCTCACCCGAAGTTAAAGCCTCAGGTTTCTTTGTTAAATGAGGTGTGTAATCTGATGGTGTTTTTTAGGAATGCAACTGGAATGGTTTTAGAATCACTTTAGAATGGTTCAAGGTTCTAATCTAGAGTGTAGAATGTAGGTCAGGTTGTTTGAACAACTGACAGTCGCCTGTTCTGCCACTGACACACTGCTAGACAGCAAACCATACCTAAAATCACCAGCTAATAACCCTATTGACCTGTCAATGGTCAATACAGGGATTGTATTTGTACAGGTATGTACTGTACAGGGATTGCCTACAGAATACAAATATGACATGACTGAAAGCCTTTATGCTATATCACAGTTCGAACCCCATATGCTGCTTAAGATATATGGCCGGGAGCCTCTCTCTCTCCTTGATATAGTCATATATTTATAACATAGTCTAACCCATCTAAACATAACATCCTGAAACTGTCTTGCTCCTTAAATAGTTGGATCCTCTACTAGTTCATCAAGTGGTCCTCTGTAGCACAGCGCTTGTAACGCCAAGGTAGTGGGTTCGATCCCCGGGACCACCCATACACAAAAATGTATGCACGCATGACTGTAAGTCGCTTTGGATAAAAGCGTCTGCTAAATGGCATATTATTATAATTATTATTATCAAGCTAACGCTCTCTGAAATATCCTGACTGATCTCTCCATGCTATGTACTGAATGGGGAATATGCTCCTGACTGATCTCTCGTTGCTATGTACTGAATGGGGAATATGCTTTTTAGGTAAAACGGTAGAGGAAGAGGGGTTGTGTGAGTGGTGAGTCAACTAAAACATTAACAAGGCTTGAGAGGAAAGACCAGATAGATTATGAAGCTTATTCATGCATTACTTAACATTACTGCCTTCCTGCCTGGCTGTGTCTTATTCCTCTGAGGTAGATAATGCCTGGTGCTGCTGCACTACAGAGGTTAGCACGACACGCTAACACAGTGCTGTTACTGCACTACAGAGGTTAGCACGACACGCTAACACAGTGCTGTTACTGCACTACAGAGGTTAGCACGACACGCTAACAAAGTGCTTTTGCTGCACTACAGAGGTTAGCACGACACGCTAACAAAGTGCTGTTGCTGCACTACAGAGGTTAGCACGACACGCTAACACAGTGCTGCTGCACTACAGAGGTTAGCACGACACGCTAACTGACGCAAACACAGTGTTGCTACACTACAGAGGTTAGCACGATATGCTAACTGACGCTTTCACGGTGCTGCTGCACTACAGAGGTTAGCATGACACGCTAACACAGTGCTGTTACTGCACTACAGAGGTTAGCATGACACGCTAACAAAGTGCTGTTGATGCACTACAGAGGTTAGCACAACATGCTAACTGACGCGTTCACGGTGCTGCTGCACTACAGAGGTTAGCACAACAGGCTAACACAGTGCTGCTGCACTACAGAGGTTAGCACGACACGCTAACACAGTGCTGTTACTGCACTATAGAGGTTAGCACGACACGCTAACACGGTGCTGCTATACTACAGAGGTTAGCATGACAGCCATGCAGGCTCTCACTGTGGGCTCAACTCATCAGTGGTGGATGTATGAAGTCACATATTACACTGATTTTAATTAGTAAAATGCAGATGCAGCCATGTCACTTTGTCTTTTTATGTCACTTTATCTGATACGATCCCATTGCGAAATAATAATGTTTATTAGCCTCTTCATTGATGGAAATACATTTGACTGGTCATGCTTATCGGTCTATAGGTTAATTTGCATAATTTAGTGGAAATTAAATTGGCACGTGTGTACAGTATATTTGTTATGCATTTTATTTATCACACACGGACAGCATATACATTTAGATACAGAGCCTTTTGAGTGGAACATCTGTCAGAAAGCACGAGATCTGCTGTTGCATCATCTAGTGGTGCTTTCAAGACCAAACGCCAACGGAAGGCTGGCTTCATCGGCGCGTCACACACCACTCTGCAATGAGCTGGAGGCACTATGCATTTTGAAAACATGTACTTAATTGTTTTGAAACCTGAACGTTTTAATACATATTATGAGGGGCATGTCTTACCTTGATTCAAACTAGCCTAATTTCAGATCTCCTCTCTTTCTACATTTCTAACGGATATTTTTATCTGTCACATGAAACCTGCTCGCATGTGCAGTACCATTTTGACGACAACAGTGTTTTTTCCCCGCTAATTGCATTATGGAATGAACGTTTGCGCGTAGCCTACTGCCTTGTGATGCGGTATGGCCACCGGAGGCTCTGCA
The DNA here is from genome assembly GCA_902810595.1 of Coregonus sp. 'balchen'. NCBI lineage: Eukaryota > Metazoa > Chordata > Actinopteri > Salmoniformes > Salmonidae > Coregonus > Coregonus sp. 'balchen'. The sequence continues at coordinate 7,867,690 of LR778284.1, forward strand.
ATTGCATCACACCCTCTGTACGGAACTTCCTAATCACATTTCCCGGAGCAAGCATTAATGGTATTTTTAGTGTTAAGGCCAAGGAATAGTGTCTAGACATACAGAGAGACCGGACGGTGTGGACAGACGGTGTGGACAGACTGAGTGATAGATGTCCAGACAGACAGTGACTCAGTCCTGGTCCTCTAGAGGAGAGACAGACGGACAGTCGGTCCTGGTCCTCTAGAGGAGAGACAGACGGACAGTCGGTCCTGGTCCTCTAGAGGAGAGACAGACGGACAGTCGGTCCTGGTTCTCTAGAGGAGAGACAGACGGACAGTCGGTCCTGGTCCTCTAGAGGAGAGACAGACGGACAGTCGGTCCTGGTCCTCTAGAGGAGAGACAGACGGACAGTCGGTCCTGGTTCTCTAGAGGAGAGACAGACGGACAGTCGGTCCTGGTTCTCTAGAGGAGAGACAGACGGACAGTCGGTCCTGGTTCTCTAGAGGAGAGCTCATTACCCACTCACCTGTAAATTATTTAAATGCAGCCGCACCAGATGGGGGGGGGAGGAGAGGGAGAGAAGGAGGGAGCGAGAGCGAGAGATCAGAAAACCCTCCAAAAGTCCTCAAAATGCCTTCTGAAAGCCACAGATTTAGCTCCTCTTGTCACCTTTCTTGTAATTGTTCTCCTCCTATATATTCCAGTCAGTGCTCTCTGCCCATCTGACTGATGTGGTTGTGTTGAGAGACTGTACTGTAGTATATCTTATTTAACTCCGTCTGCTCTGTGTATTTAAATGTGGGGGCATGGATAATGTGTGTGTGTGTGTGTATGTATGTATGTGTGTGTGTACAGTATGCACGTAGTGTGATTGACCATTCTCCTCCCTTTCCTGTGTGTGCGAATAAATACAACTATATATACTGTATTATAGCTGGCTCCAGACAGAGGTAATGTCTATTATAGCTGGCTCCAGACTATGTCTGTCAGCGCCATCTTGTTCAAAAGGTCAGGTCTTTCTGTGTCTGTGCGTCCGCCCCTGTTGAAAACGGCACAACAGTGATCTGCATAAAGGGTATTATTCCAAACAGATTAGAGTTGAGATTAGGATTATGCGGACAATGAATTTATTAGGAAGGCTTTCATTTCTTTGAGGACCATAATCCTGATGATATTATTAGCTCAATGGCCCATTGCTGCCTGTCTGTCTGTCTGTCTGTCCTAGTGTCTGTCTGTCTGTCCTAGTGTCTGTCTGTCCTAGTGTCTGTCTGTCCTAGTGGTCCGACTACAGTTGCTCCAGCACTTTGTGTATTCAACTTTAATGTTCTGTAGTACGAGAGGAAGCGGGGAGGAGATGAGAGGAAGAGGGGATGAGAGGAACAGGGGATGAGAGGAAGAGGAGAGGAAAGGAAAGAGTGTGAGGAGAGGAAGAGGGGATGAGAGGAAGCGGAGAGAAGCGAGGAGTGAGAGAAGAGGGGATGGAGAGATGGATGAGGCAGCAGATGCGATGAAGAGTAGCGAGGGAGTGAGGAAGGAAAGAGTGTGAGGAGAGATTTTGTGAAGGCATGAATCCAGCCAACTCAGCTCCTATTATCTAAACCGGCAGTGCTGTTGACACAGATTTAGTGTGAAGGGTGTGAACGTGAGGTAGTGTGTGTGTGTGCTTGACAGATCTAACATGAGAGGTGCATTTGTGAGCGTGTGTATGAACAGGAGCTGTGTGTGTGTACAGTGTGTGTGTGCGTGCAGTGTGTGTGCGTACAGTGTGTGTGTGTACAGTGTGTGTGTGTGTACAGTGTGTGTACAGTGTGTGTGTGTGTGTACAGTGTGTGTACAGTGTGTGTGTGTGTGTGTGTGTGTGTGTGCGTACAGTGTGTGTGTGCGTTAAGAGGAGACGGGTTTCCTCACTGATTTGTCAGACCAGATCATGAAAGTTTAATAAGATGCCTAATTCTGCTCTTTCATCTTACCTAAGAGTGTTTTCACTGCTCAGCCCTCCACTGTGAGCTACAGACACATAATCAGTACCACTAGAGCGACAGACAACACACACACACACACACACACACACCCAGAACACTGTGAGGAACAGACACACACACCCAGAACGCTCCATATCGCTGGGAGGCGATGAGCCATGAGATATGCCCCCAAAATAACAGCAGCATTAGCTTCCTACTGTTACACATTATAACGAGCAGACGTGTTTACTCCTACTGGCTTCACAGGCAACAGTACATGCCCTGCTAGGATACCTCCTAGTACATGCCCTGCTAGGATACCTCCTAGTACATGCCCTGCAATGATACCTCCTAGTATAGGTCTACGTCCTAGGATACCTCCTAGTATAGGTCTACGTCCTAGGATACCTCCTAGTATAGGTCTATGTCCTAGGATACCTCCTAGTATAGGTCTATGTCCTAGGATACCTCCTAGTATAGGTCTACGTCCTAGGATACCTCCTAGTATAGGTCTACGTCCTAGGATACCTCCTAGTATAGGTCTACGTCCTAGGATACCTCCTAGTATAGGTCTACGTCCTAGGATACCTCCTAGTATAGGTCTATGTCCTAGGATACCTCCTAGTATAGGTCTACGTCCTAGGATACCTCCTAGTATAGGTCTACGTCCTAGGATACCTCCTAGTATAGGTCTACGTCCTAGGATACCTCCTAGTATAGGTCTACGTCCTAGGATACCTCCTAGTATAGGTCTACGTCCTAGGATACCTCCTAGTATAGGTCTATGTCCTAGGATACCTCCTAGTATAGGTCTACGTCCTAGGATACCTCCTAGTATAGGTCTACGACCTAGGATACCTCCTAGTATAGGTCTACGTCCTAGGATACCTCCTAGTATAGGTCTACGTCCTAGGATACCTCCTAGTATAGGTCTATGTCCTAGGATACCTCCTAGTATAGGTCTACGTCCTAGGATACCTCCTAGTATAGGTCTACGTCCTAGGATACCTCCTAGTATAGGTCTACGTCCTAGGATACCTCCTAGTATAGGTCTACGTCCTAGGATACCTTAGTAGGGAAGGAATATGAAACTGTGCATCTCTGCTGGCCTGTGGAGCGATGCCTATCGCCCTCTGAGTACTTATCAATAAAGTTGCACTGAAATAGAATGAAGTAGTCCTGGATAGTCCTCCACGGAGGAAAGTTGTGTGTGCACAGTGTAGAAAACTGAGTCACTCTCTTCCACACCTATAGGTTCCACACACATAAAACCACACTACAGTACAATCACATACTGCATTTACATTGGTTTGATTTCCTGGTTTGAATTGTAAAAAAATCAAGTATGTACATATAACCACAGAGAGTGTGGTAACAGGAAGGGATGGAAGGTGGTGTTGTACTGTGGCAGGACCAGGTGAGGATTGACGGACTGACTGACTGTGGCTCTGCTCTGCACTGCGTGTTCAGCCTGTGTGTTTACTGACAACTGGCTGTCTACTGGGAGATGGGAGCGTGGCCACACACCCACACACACACACCTTGCTTTCTGCATGAGTGTGGCAACACCTACACACATGTACAGAGCCCTCTGAGGATATGACAGAATGAACGAGTGAGAGAAAAGACTGGTCTGGCTGGCAGGAGGTCAATCCTATTGGCTCTGTCTCTAGCTGACTCTGACAGACAGGGAATAGCTCATATACCTGTTTTCAATGATATTGTCCTTTATAAAATTTGAACAGACGATCGATCTAAGAGGACATTTTTAAATGTGTGTGTGTGTGGCTGTGATTGTCCCTCATTTAGTCATTGTTCAAATGGTTCCTGAATAACAGAGTTAATTTGTCCTAATGTAATGTAGTCATGCTGGGAGAGATGCCTGTAGCTGTATCGTTCAAATGACATCATAATCACATCGGGGTCATCTAGATACTATTCAATACCCATTTTCCCACTGATTGAAAAGTGTTTAAAATTTTCTTTAAGAAACGATTACTACCGATGTAGAAAAGTCGTATTTTCCTCTGTTAGGATGTGGAATATGTAGCTTTTGACGTGTAAATCTTACGGCCTTGTTGCCTACACCCTTGTTGCCTACACCCTTGTTGCCTACACCCTTGTTGCCTACACCCTTGTTGCCTACACCCTTGTTGCCTACACCCTTGATGTCCAAAATGCAAGAAGCACAGGTGATAATCTCCCTGACAGATGCCCACCAGATGGCAAACAGTACACACACAGGGAGCAGGGGGCTGCAGAGGTGGAAACTGTCTTCATTATTGAGGGGGGAAGAATTGATAGAGACATATTGATATTTTTGGATGATATTATATCGGTATTTGACTCCAAATAAAAAGTATATGCATGCATGCATACATACATACATACATACATACATACATACATACAGTCAAATGTTTGGACACACCTACTCATTCAAGGGGTTTTCTTTATTTTGACTATTTTCTACATTGTAGAATAATAGTGAAGACATCAACACTATGAAATAACACATATGGAATCATGTAGTAAACAAAGTGTCAAAATATATTTGAGATTCTTCAAATAGCCACCCTTTGCCTTGATGACAGCTTTACACACTCTTGGCATTCTCTCAACCAGCTTCATGAGGTAGTCACCTGGAATGCATTTCAATTAACAGGTGTGCCTTCTTAAAAGTTAATTTGTGGAATGTATTTCCTTCTTAATGCGTTTTAGCCAATCAGTTGTGTTGTGACAAGGTAGGGGTGGTATACAGAAGATAGCCCTATTTGGTAAAAGACCAAGTCCATATTATGGTAAGAACAGCTCAAATAACCAAAGAGAAACGACAGTCCATCATTACTTTAAGACATGAAGGTCAGTCAATTAGGAACATTTCAAGAACTTTGAAAGTTTCTTGAAGTGCAGTCGCAAAAACCATCAAGCGCTATGATGAAACTGTCTCTCGTGAGGACCGCCACAGGAATGGAAGACCCAGAGTTACCTCTGCTGCAGAGGATAAGTTAATTAGACTTACCAGCCTCAGAATGCTCAATGCTTCACAGAGTTCAAGTAACAGACACACCTCAACCTCAACTGTTCAGAGGGAACTGTGTGAATCAGGCCTTCATGATTGAATTGCTGCAAAGAAACCACTACTAAAGGACACCAATAAGAAGAAGAGACCTGCTTGGGCCAAGAAACACGAGCAATGGACATTAGACCAGTGGAAATTTGCTGTTTGATCTGGAGTCCAAATTTGAGATTTTTGGTTCCAACCGCTATGTCTTTGTGAGATGCGTTGTGGGTGAATGGATGATCTCCGCATGTGTAGTTCCCACCGTAAAGCATGGAGGTGGTGTTATGGTGTGGGGTTGCTTTTCTGGTGACACTGTCTGTGATCTATTTAGAATTCAAGGCACACTTAACCAGCATGGCTACCACAGCATTCTGCAGCGATACGCCATTCCATCTGGTTTGGGCTTAGTGGGACTATCATTTGTTTTTCAACAGGACAATGACCCAACACACCTCCAGGCTGTGTAAGGGCTATTTTACCAAGAGAGTGAGTGATGGAGTGCTGCATCAGATGACCTGGCCTCCACAATCCCCCGACCTCAACCCAATTGAGATGGTTTGGGATGAGTCGGAATGCAGAGTCAAGGAAAAGCAGCCAACAAGTGCTCAGCATGTGTGGGAACTCCTTCAAGACTGTTGGAAAAGCATTCCAGGTGAAGCAGGTCGAGAGAATGCCAAGAGTGTGCAAAGCTGTCATCAAGGCAAAGGGTGGCTATTTGAAGAATCTCAAATATATTTTGACACTTTGTTTACTACATGATTCCATATGTGTTATTTCATAGTGTTGATGTCTTCACTATTATTCTACAATGTAGAAAATAGTCAAAATAAAGAAAACCCCTTGAATGAGTAGGTGTGTCCAAACATTTGACTGTATGTATGTATGTATGTATGTATGTATGTATGTATGTATGTATGTATGTATGTATGTATGTATGTATGTATGTATGTATGTATGTATGCATGCATGCATGCATATACTTTTTATTTGGAGTCAAATACCGATATAATATCATCCAAAAATATCAATATGTTTGTTTAACACTTTTTTGGTTACTACATGATTCCATATGTGTTATTTCATAGTTTTGGTGTCTTCACTATTATTCTACAATGTAGAAAATAGTCAAAATAAAGAGAACCTTGAATGAGTAGGTGTCCAAACTTTTAAGTGGTACTGTATGTATGTATGTATGTATGTATGTATATATATTATTTTAATAATTTTTTTTGCTAGGTAGCGTTAGCTAGCGCTATTCGTTTGTACCTGCGCCAAAACTCAGTTAAAAAAAAAATCCTATAGCTTGTTCTCCATCTCTTTAAATAGTAAGCCAAGATGTTTTCAGCACTTTTATTTCCCTGACGGATCAACATTAGTTTTCTCATGTCTCTCATCTCTCTGCAGCAGACATACAGTGAGCAATATGTTTGGAACAATAAAATCTTGGTTGAGAATTGTGAGAATCGCACCTACAGTGAGGGGAAAAAAGTATTTGATCCCCTGCTGATTTTGTACGTTTGCCCACTGACAAAGAAATGATAAGTCTATAATTTTAACGGTAGGTTTATTTGAACAGTGAGAGACAGAATAACAACATCATAAATGGATTTGCATTTTAATGAGGGAAATAAGTATTTGACCCCCTCTCAATCAGAAAGATTTCTGGCTCCCAGGTGTCTTTTTATACAGGTAACGAGCTGAGATTAGGAGCACACTCTTAAAGGGAGTGCTCCTAATCTCAGCTTGTTACCTGTATAAAAGACGCCTGTCCACAGAAGTAATCAATCAATCAGATTCCAAACTCTCCACCATGGCCAAGACCAAAGAGCTCTCCAAGGATGTCAGGGACAAGATTGTAGACCTACACAAGGCTAGAATGGGCTACAAGACCATCACCAAGCAGCTTGGTGAGAAGGTGACAACAGTTGGTGCGATTATTCTCAAATGGAAGAAACACAAAATAACTGTCAATCTCCCTCGGCCTGGGGCTCCATGCAAGATCTCACCTCGTGGAGTTGCAATGATCATGCGAACAGTGAGGAATCAGACCAGAACTACACGGGAGGATCTTGTCAATGATCTCAAGGCAGCTGGGACCATAGTCACCAAGAAAACAATTGGTAACACACTACGCCGTGAAGGACTGAAATCCTGCAGAGCCCGCAAGGTCCCCCTGCTCAAGAAAGCACATATACAGGCCCGTCTGAAGTTTGCCAATGAACATCTGAATGATTCAGAGGAGAACTGGGTGAAAGTGTTGTGGTCAGATGAGACCAAAATGGAGCTCTTTGGCATCAACTCAACTCGCCGTGTTTGGAGGAGGAGGAATGCTGCCTATGACCCCAAGAACACCATCCCCACCGTCAAACATGGAGGTGGAAACATTATGCTTTGGGGGTGTTTTTCTGCTAAGGGGACAGGACAACTTCACCGCATCAAAGGGACGATGGATGGGGCCATGTACCGTCAAATCTTGGGTGAGAACCTCCTTCCCTCAGCCAGGGCATTGAAAATGGGTCGTGGATGGGGTATTCCAGCATGACAATGACCCAAAACACACGGCCAAGGCAACAAAGGAGTGGCTCAAGAAGAAGCACATTAAGGTCCTGGAGTGTCCTAGCCAGTCTCCAGACCTTTAATTCCATAGAAAATCTGTGGAGGGAGCTGAAGGTTCGAGTTGCCAAACGTCAGCCTCGAAACCTTAATGACTTGGAGAAGATCTGCAAAGAGGAGTGGGACAAAATCCCTCCTGAGATGTGTGCAAACCTGGTGGCCAACTACAAGAAACGTCTGACCTCTGTGATTGCCAACAAGGGTTTTGCCACCAAGTACTAAGTCATGTTTTGCAGAGGGGTCAAATACTAATTTCCCTCATTTAAAATGCAAATCAATTTCTAACATTTTTGACATGCCTTTTTCTGGATTTTTGTTGTTGTTATTCTGTCTCTCACTGTTCAAATAAACCTACCATTAAAATTATAGACTGATCATTTCTTTGTCAGTGGGCAAACGTACAAAATCAGCAGGGGATCAAATACTTTTTTTCCCTCACTGTAAGTATGTTTGATCATATCTTATCGTGACGTCTTTCACCATTACCAGCCCTAGTCTAAATGCAGCCGTGTATTAAAATGGCTGACCAGCAGGACTCTGATACCCTGTGATCACCTGAGACTGGGCGTTTCTGCTCCCTATGACTTGATGGGGCTTAGTGTGGTGCCTGTGTGTATTCCTTCCCTCCTCTGAGAGGCTTGAACTGATGAAGTGCTAATGGCTGTGGGTTGCCAGGTGACACCAGGGTTAGTGTTACATTAACACCTGCTCTCCACTGGGAGGGAGACTCAGAATCTGGCATCCCAGGGGACTGCCACAGGAATAGGTAATGCTGCAGCAGACAGAACTACTGACATGGCTCTCTCTCAGTACTCAACTGTCACATCTAGTTCTTCAGTGTTTTTCAGTCCTGTTACTTTCAGTATTTGCACCCTTATACACGCATGTGCTCTTAGACTGACCAATAGAATAGATGGGAGTTTCCAACACCCCAAACCATTCATTACTAGAAGCTTCCAACCCAAACTAGAGGTCTCCTAATTCTCTCTCTCTCTCTCTCTCTCTCTCTCTCTCTCTCTCTCTCTCTCTCTCTCTCTCCTCTCTCTCTCTCTCTCTTCTTCTCTCTCTCTCTCTCTCTCTCTTCTCTCTCTCTCTCTCTCTCTCTCTCTCTCTTTCAATTTAAGGGCTTTATTGGCATGGGAAATGTGTGTTAACATTGCCAAATCAAGTGAAATAGATATTAACAGTAAACATTACACTCAGAAGTTCCAAAAGAATAAAGATATTTCAAATGTCATATTATGTATATATACAGTGTTGTAACAATGTGCAAATAGTTAAAGTACAAATGGGAAAATAAATAAACATAAATATGGGTTGTATTTACAATGGTGTTTGTTCTTCACTGGTTGCCCTTTTCTTGTGACAACAGGTCACAAATCTTGCAGCTGTGATGGCACACTGTGGTTTTTCACCCAGTAGATAAGGGAGTTTATCAAAATTGGGTTTGTTTTCGAATTCTTTGTGGATCGCTGTAATCTGAGGGAAATATGTGTCTCTAATATGGTCATACATTTGGCAGGAGGTTAGGAAGTGCAGCTCAGTTTCCACCTCATTTTGTGGGCAGTGTGCACATAGCCTGTCTTCTCTTGAGAGCCAGGTCTGCCTACGGCGGCCTTTCTCAATAGCAAGGCTATGCTCACTGAGTCTGTACATAGTCAAAGCTTTCCTTAAGTTTGGGTCAGTCACAGTGGTCAGGTATTCTGCCACTGTACTCTCTGTTTGGGCCAAATAGCATTCTAGTTTGCTCTGTTTTTTTGTTTGTTCTTTCCAATGTGTCAAGTAATTCTCTTTTTGTTTTCTCTCTCTCTCTCTCTCTCTCTCTCTCTCTCTCTCTGGCTCTCTCTGTCTCGTGCAGGGAGCAGCCGATCTTCACCACCAGAGCCCATGTGTTCCAGATTGACCCGACCACCAAGAAGAACTGGGTCCCAGCCAGCAAACAGGCAGTCACAGTATCCTACTTCTACGACTCCACACGCAACAGCTACCGCATCATCAGTGTAGATGGATCCAAGGTAGGGGTGAGTGTGTGTGTGTGTGTTAGGGTTGGGAGGACGTGGTGGGGAGTCAGGACGTGTGTGTGTGTGTCTGGATGTCTTTGTGAACGTCTGTCAATCACTGTGGACGTGTCTGTGTTACAGGGTTTTATGGCTCGTACGTGTTGGTGACACGACCGCAACAGATGTTTGTCTTATTCAACTAGGGGAAAAAAAAAACGATCTTAGTCGACCATATATAGACACATCCTATGACAACTCTCGACAACTCTCGACCGTTCAACCAATCGATTGGTCTACATTTTACAATGTATTTTTCCATATATAGACACATCCTATGTGTTCTAATCAAATCAACCATATGCACTGAGCTTGCCTGATGCTTTTCAGCGATCTGTTTGATGAAATAATTAAGACACACAAATGGCTAGAGGGAGTCTGACCGCAATTGATTTGGTTGTGCTCAGACTTGTTGCGCTGTGTTAAATTATTAATTTTTTTTACAGTGAGGGACTATGTGACTAGCACCCATTGTCTCTCTCCTCCCTGCTACAGCGACCACCACAGAACATCAGCCGTGTTCATCACGCTGTCCGTGTTGCTGAAGCTGCAACATAATTACAGCCATTTCCGACTGAAAAGTTCTGTTACCGAAATCCCTCATTTTTGTAGGAAAAACATTCCCTAAACCCTTGCTCTCTTTACGTGACACATGTATGCATCGCATGCACGTGACCAATAGGGCCTGACCTATTGCATATCATAATCACATCAATAAATTGGTTATAACAAACTCCGAACACATGTGACAGTAAAATTGATGCAGAGGACGTGACGAATAAACTGGAAACAGGGTAATGTTTACTGGTTGCTCAGGAGGTAAAGGGGAAGTCGGACGTGTGGAATGAATTTGACTAGTTGTGGAAAATACTGGAGATCAAGAAAAAGAAGGTAAGGAGTAAGCGCTGCGTGCAAATTATGTGGACCAAACAGGTGCTGTTAGATTACAATATATTTTTTTCAGACTGTTTGGAACACTGTAAACAACACTAAATCAGTTATAAGCAGAGATATATATATATATATATATATATATATATATATATATATATATCTATACCAGAGAGTCTGTTGTAATGTTATTTTTTATTTTTTTGTAAAGCCTTTATTACAGCAAAGACTAAAAACAGTCGCATTCATTCACAATTTCCGAAATGGAACGTATTATTTATTGTTTACGCTAATTATTCAAGGATCGCTTTTATTTAATTTAAAAACTTGATTTGAATTTCAAATCATGAGTGACTCGTGCTGTGTGATGACATGAACGAATGAATGATTTGATTGATACAGTAGTCTATATAAGTATTGAAATATAGGCCTAAGTTATGGTATTATAATAATAATAATAATAATAATAATAATATGCCATTTAGCAGACGCTTTTATCCAAAGCGACTTACAGTCCTGTGCGCATAAATTTTTACGTATGGGTGGTCCCGGGGATCGAACCCACTACCCTGGCGTTACAAGCGCCATGCTCTACCAATTGAGCTACAGAGACTTAAGACTTAATTAAGACTTAACAAGATACGCTCTTGATGGTGGTTATACAAGGCTGCTATACTAAGCCTACTAATGATAACGACATTACTTATTAATATAATGATGATCATAATAATAATATCAATAATAACAACAATAAGGAGATTAAGAAAAAATAGGATTATTATTATTATAAATGTTTATTATTATTATTATTATTATTATTATTATTATAGATGGTATTTTTCTGAAGTGTAAACAACACTAAATAAATGATAAGTACCAGAGAGGCTGTTCTAACGGGGGGAAAAAACTGTAAAGCCTTTTTTATTACAGTATAGCAAAGATTAAAAAACAGCCGAATTTGTGAAATTGTTTATCCGACATGTTGTGGTTGCCTGAGGCTTGGTGCTCACGGAGTCAGTAGGCTATTAAACAAACACTCAAACATGACCAAAGGTATGTGGACACCTGCTCATTGAACATCTCATTCCAAAATCATGGGCATTAATATGGAGTTGGTCCCCCCCCCCCTTTGCTGCTATAACACCCTCCACTCTTCTGGGAAGGCTTTCCACTAGATGTTGGAACATTGCTGAGGGGACTTGCTTCCATTCAGCCACAAGAGCATTAGTGAGGTCGGGCACTGATGTTGGGCGATTAGGCCTGGCTCGCAGTCAGCGTTCCAATTCATCCGAAAGGTGTTCGATGGGGTTGAGGTCAGGGCTCTGTGCAGGCCAGTCAAGTTTTTCCACACCGCTCTCGACAAACCATTTCTGCTTTGTGCACGGGGGCATTGTCATGCTGAAACAGGAAAGGGCCTTCCCCAAATTGTTGCCACAAAGTTGGAAGCACAGAATCAGCTAGAATGTCATGTATGCTGTAGCGTTAAGATTTCCCTTCACTGGTACTAAGGGGCCTAGCCCAAACCATGAAAAACAGCCCCAGACCATTATTCCTCCTCCACCAAACTTTACAGTTGGCACTATGCATTTGGGCAGGTAGCGTTCTCCTGGCATCCGCCCAACACAGATGCGTCCGTTGGACTGCCAGATGGTGAAGGGTGATTCATCACTCCAGAGAATGCGTTTCCACTGCTCCAGAGTCCAATGGGGACGAGCTTTACACCACTACAGCCGACGCTTAGGCTTGTGTGCGGCTGCTTGGCCATGGAAACCCATTTCATGAAGCTTCCGACAAATAGTTATTCTGCTTCCAGAAGCAGTTTGGAACTTGGTAGTTTGCGTTGCAACCGAGGACAGACCATTTTTACGCGCTTCAGCACTCGGTGGTCCTGTTCTGTGAGCTTGTGTGGCCTACCACTTTGCGTCGAGCCGTTGTTGCTCCTAGATGTTTCCACTTCACAATAACAGCACTTACAGTTGACCGGGGCAGTTCTAGCAGGCCAGAAATCTGATTTAAACTGACTTGTTGGAAAGGCGGCATCCTATGACGGTGCCACGTTGAAATTCTTTGAGGACTTCAGTACAGGCCATTCTACTGCCAAGGTTTGTCTATGGAGATTGCACGGCGGTGTGCTCGATGTTATACACCTGTCAGCAACGGGTGTGGCTGAAATAGCCGAAATTCACTAATTTGAACGGGTGTCCACATACTTTTGTATAGACAGTATAGTGTAATATATGGATGATTTATAAAGCCAGGCAGATTTAAAAGTTAGTCAATAACCTATCGTCCCAAGTGCTGTTTTCTCGTCTCCTAACTCCGCTGCTGCCTCCGCCGCATTGTCTTAGACTGATGGACTGTGCCATCCCCACGGCCTCCACAATGGATCAGTCCGCTCAGACAGGAGCCAATCAGACAGGTGTCTTGTACACCATGATATTATTATTGTTTTTGCTACTGTTCGACTAAAGAAATCTGTTGACCCAACAGCCTATCAACCAAACAATCAACCAGTCGACTAAATGTGGTCAGCCTTACTCTCAAACAATTGATATCAGTGTGTGTGTGTGTGTGTGTGTGTGTGTGTGTGTGTGTGTGTGTGGTGGATAGAAGGGGTAATTAGTATTTTCCTCAGAGAGTCTGCTGAGGCTATGAGAGGGTGAGGAGGAGACGACCCCCCCCGATGTGTTGTCACTGGGTAATGTGAGGGGAGGGGGTGAGGGAAGGGGGTGGGGGGGTGACGGCTAGGAGAAGAACCTTTAAAGGGCAACTCCTGGAGCACCCCACCCACACACACCATATTCACACACACTCTCTCTCTCTCACTCACTCACTCACTCTCTCACACACACACACACACACCCACACTCTTGCTCTCTTGCGTTGTCTGTCTGTCTGTCTGTCTGTCTGTCTCTGTCTGTCTCTGTCTGTGTCTGTCTGTCTCTGTCTGTCTGTCTCTGTCTGTCTGTCTCTGTCTGTCTGTCTGTCTGCCAACAGCTACAGTGTCTAAATGGAGATCAGCTTGACGTTGGCTCCTATCTCCTCTCAGACAGTGAAACCTCACTGAGCACGATGCAGAGAACAGATCAACCATGCATTACTATACAACCCAGCTAGTCAGGCTTCTAACCACCTCCCCCTAGCTACTGAACATGGTCAGGCTTCTAACCACCTCCCCCTATCTACTGAACATGGTCAGGCTTCTACTCACCTCCCCCTATCTACTGAACATGGTCAGGCTTCTACCCACCTCCCCCTATCTACTGAACATGGTCAGGCTTCTACCCACCTCCCCCTATCTACTGAACATGGTCAGGCTTCTACCCACCTCCCCCTATCTACTGAACATGGTCAGGCTTCTACCCACCTCCCCCTAGCTACTGAACATGGTCAGGCTTCTACCCCACCTCCCCCTATCTACTGAACATGGTCAGGCTTCTACCCACCTCCCCCTATCTACTGAACATGGTCAGGCTTCTACCCACCTCCCCCTATCTACTGAACATGGTCAGGCTTCTACCCACCTCCCCCTATCTACTGAACATGGTCAGGCTTCTAACCCACCTCCCCCTAGCTACTGAACATGGTCAGGCTTCTACCCACCTCCCCCTAGCTACTGAACATGGTCAGGCTTCTACCCACCTCCCCCTATTTACTGAACATGGTCAGGCTTCTACCCACCTCCCCCTATCTACTGAACATGGTCAGGCTTCTACCCACCTCCCCCTATCTACTGAACATGGTCAGGCTTCTACCCACCTCCCCCTATCTACTGAACATGGTCAGGCTTCTACCCACCTCCCCCTATCTACTGAACATGGTCAGGCTTCTACCCACCTCCCCCTATCTACTGAACATGGTCAGGCTTCTACCCACCTCCCCTAGCTACTGAACATGGTCAGGCTTCTACCCACCTCCCCCTAGCTACTGAACATGGTCAGGCTTCTACCCACCTCCCCCTATCTACTGAACATGGTCAGGCTTCTACCCACCTCCCCCTATCTACTGAACATGGTCAGGCTTCTACCCACCTCCCCTAGCTACTGAACATGGTCAGGCTTCTACCCACCTCCCCCTAGCTACTGAACATGGTCAGGCTTCTACCAACCTCCCCCTATCTACTGAACATGGTCAGGCTTCTACCCACCTCCCCCTATCTACTGAACATGGTCAGGCTTCTACCCACCTCCCCCTATTTACTGAACATGGTCAGGCTTCTACCCACCTCCCCCTATCTACTGAACATGGTCAGGCTTCTACCCACCTCCCCCTATCTACTGAACATGGTCAGGCTTCTACCCACCTCCCCCTAGCTACTGAACATGGTCAGGCTTCTACTCACCTCCCCCTATCTACTGAACATGGTCAGGCTTCTACCCACCTCCCCCTATCTACTGAACATGGTCAGGCTTCTACCCACCTCCCCCTATCTACTGAACATGGTCAGGCTTCTACCCACCTCCCCTAGCTACTGAACATGGTCAGGCTTCTACCCACCTCCCCCTAGCTACTGAACATGGTCAGGCTTCTACCAACCTCCCCCTATCTACTGAACATGGTCAGGCTTCTACCCACCTCCCCCTATCTACTGAACATGGTCAGGCTTCTACCCACCTCCCCCTATTTACTGAACATGGTCAGGCTTCTACCCACCTCCCCCTATCTACTGAACATGGTCAGGCTTCTACCCACCTCCCCCTATCTACTGAACATGGTCAGGCTTCTACCCACCTCCCCCTAGCTACTGAACATGGTCAGGCTTCTACTCACCTCCCCCTATCTACTGAACATGGTCAGGCTTCTACCCACCTCCCCCTATCTACTGAACATGGTCAGGCTTCTACCCACCTCCCCCTATCTACTGAACATGGTCAGGCTTCTACCCACCTCCCCCTAGCTACTGAACATGGTCAGGCTTCTAACCACCTCCCCCTATCTACTGAACATGGTCAGGCTTCTACTCACCTCCCCCTATCTACTGAACATGGTCAGGCTTCTACCCACCTCCCCCTAGCTACTGAACATGGTCAGGCTTCTACCCACCTCCCCCTATCTACTGAACATGGTCAGGCTTCTACCCACCTCCCCCTATCTACTGAACATGGTCAGGCTTCTACCCACCTCCCCCTATCTACTGAACATGGTCAGGCTTCTACCCACCTCCCCCTAGCTACTGAACATGGTCAGGCTTCTACCCACCTCCCCCTATCTACTGAACATGGTCAGGCTTCTACCCACCTCCCCCTATCTACTGAACATGGTCAGGCTTCTACCCACCTCCCCCTATCTACTGAACATGGTCAGGCTTCTACCCACCTCCCCCTAGCTTCTGAACATGGTCAGGCTTCTACCCACCTCCCCCTATCTACTGAACATGGTCAGGCTTCTACCCACCTCCCCCTATCTACTGAACATGGTCAGGCTTCTACCCACCTCCCCCTAGCTACTGAACATGGTCAGGCTTCTACCCACCTCCCCCTATCTACTGAACATGGTCAGGCTTCTACCCACCTCCCCCTATCTACTGAACATGGTCAGGCTTCTACCCACCTCCCCCTATCTACTGAACATGGTCAGGCTTCTACCCACCTCCCCCTATCTACTGAACATGGTCAGGCTTCTACCCACCTCCCCCTAGCTACTGAACGTGACCTGTCTCCCTCGATAGTGTTTGCTGTGAGATCCATGTTTTAGTTTCCACCTGTACACCTGGCACAAGCCAGACACATCACGTTGCCCACATAGACACTCTTCTCTACGGTGTAGACACCAACCTATTGACTCTGACGTCATCAACGTCAGGGTTGAGGGAAGGAAGTGTTCAAGCTGAACAGAATCAACTCAGCTCTCCAATGGAAGGAAGTGTTCCAACTGAACAGAATCAACTCAGCTCTCCAATGGAAGGAAGTGTTCCAACTGAACAGAATCAACTCCGCTCTCCAATGGAAGGAAGTGTTCAAACTTAACAAACTCAACTCCGCTCTCCAATGGAAGCAGACATTTATTTCTACCTAAAACCAGACGTGTGATTTCTCCTGCATGGACACAAGGCTGAAAGGCGTGTCTGTCTAACTTTAGGTGTGCGTCCCAAATTTCACCCTATTCCCCACACAGTGCACTATAAAGGGGATGTAGTGCCATTTGGGGATGTAGCCTAGGTATGTAAGCTAATACCTGTCTGTGTATCAGGTGTAGCCTAGGTATGTAAGCTAATACCTGTCTGTGTATCAGGTGTAGCCTAGGTATGTAGCTAATACCTGTCTGTGTATCAGGTGTAGCCTAGGTATGTAAGCTAATACCTGTCTGTATCAGGTGTAGCCTAGGTATGTAGCTAATACCTGTCTGTATCAGGTGTAGCCTAGGTATGTAGCTAATACCTGTCTGTGTATCAGGTGTAGCCTAGGTATGTAGCTAATACCTGTCTGTGTATCAGGTGTAGCCTAGGTATGTAAGCTAATACCTGTCTGTATCAGGTGTAGCCTAGGTATGTAAGCTAATACCTGTCTGTGTATCAGGTGTAGCCTAGGTATGTAGCTAATACCTGTCTGTATCAGGTGTAGCCTAGGTATGTAAGCTAATACCTGTCTGTGTATCAGGTGTAGCCTAGGTATGTAGCTAATACCTGTCTGTGTATCAGGTGTAGCCTAGGTATGTAAGCTAATACCTGTCTGTATCAGGTGTAGCCTAGGTATGTAGCTAATACCTGTCTGTATCAGGTGTAGCCTAGGTATGTAGCTAATACCTGTCTGTGTATCAGGTGTAGCCTAGGTATGTAGCTAATACCTGTCTGTGTATCAGGTGTAGCCTAGGTATGTAAGCTAATACCTGTCTGTATCAGGTGTAGCCTAGGTATGTAGCTAATACCTGTCTGTGTATCAGGTGTAGCCTAGGTATGTAGCTAATACCTGTCTGTGTATCAGGTGTAGCCTAGGTATGTAAGCTAATACCTGTCTGTATCAGGTGTAGCCTAGGTATGTAGCTAATACCTGTCTGTGTATCAGGTGTAGCCTAGGTATGTAGCTAATACCTGGCTGTATCAGGTGTTTTGTGTAGAGCCCATCGAGGCCTTCTGAACAGTAGGACTAGATCACAGAGAGACATCCCATAAACCCTAGCTGAGCTCCCAATTTTAATTCAGCAGAAACCATTTCTGGGCGTACTTTCAAAACACTCTTTTTAGTCCACTAATTATCTTTGTGGTAGAGTTTTTCTTTCATCTTTTTGCTCCAAATGTATTTGGTTTGATGAGATTGTTGTATTCACCTCAGAAAGCAAAGTCATGTTTTTTCATTTCCTTCTCCGACCATCTGGGGCCAGAATTAGATGATCCCTCAGGCTCTCATGTGGCTCACAGAGTTATCTGAGTTGGCACTTCAAGGCTTCTACAGTCTGTTTAGCAGTTCCCCAGTCCCTCTCTACCTCCAGGGAAACAGACACAGTATCTCCCAGCCCCTTGAAGGTCCCTTAGTCTGCATGCGCTCTCTCTCTGGTCCTGGAAGTCTGCCTGTTCTATGTAAACCCCCTGACTGACTGCTCCTGTCCTGGCACAGAGGAGAGAGCGACTGACAGAGAGGACCGCTGGGGGTCAGACTGCTCCTGTCCTGGCACAGAGGAGAGAGCGACTGACAGAGAGGACTGCTGGGGGTCAGACTGCTCCTGTCCTGGCACAGAGGAGAGAGCGACTGACAGAGAGGACCGCTGGGGGTCAGACTGCTCCTGTCCTGGCACAGAGGAGAGAGCGACTGACAGAGAGGACCGCTGGGGGTCAGACTGCTCCTGTCCTGGCACAGAGGAGAGAGCGACTGACAGAGAGGACCGCTGGGGGTCAGACTGCTCCTGTCCTGGCACAGAGGAGAGAGCGACTGACAGAGAGGACCGCTGGGGGTCAGACTGCTCCTGTCCTGGCACAGAGGAGAGAGCGACTGACAGAGAGGACTGCTGGGGGTCAGACTGCTCCTGTCCTGTCCCAGAGGAGAGAGCGACTGACAGAGAGGACCGCTGGGGGTCAGACTGCTCCTGTCCTGTCCCAGAGGAGAGAGCGACTGACAGAGAGGACTGCTGGGGGTCAGACTGCTCCTGTCCTGGCACAGAGGAGAGAGCGACTGACAGAGAGGACCGCTGGGGGTCAGACTGCTCCTGTCCTGGCACAGAGGAGAGAGCGACTGACAGAGAGGACCGCTGGGGGTCAGACTGCTCCTGTCCTGGCACAGAGGAGAGAGCGACTGACAGAGAGGACCGCTGGGGGTCAGACTGCTCCTGTCCTGGCACAGAGGAGAGAGCGACTGACAGAGAGGACTGCTGGGGGTCAGACTGCTCCTGTCCTGGCACAGAGGAGAGAGCGACTGACAGAGAGGACTGCTGGGGGTCAGACTGCTCCTGTCCTGGCACAGAGGAGAGAGCGACTGACAGAGAGGACCGCTGGGGGTCAGACTGCTCCTGTCCTGTCCCAGAGGAGAGAGCGACTGACAGAGAGGACCGCTGGGGGTCAGACTGCTCCTGTCCTGTCCCAGAGGAGAGAGCGACTGACAGAGAGGACCGCTGGGGGTCAGACTGCTCCTGTCCTGGCACAGAGGAGAGAGCGACTGACAGAGAGGACTGCTGGGGGTCAGACTGCTCCTGTCCTGTCCCAGAGGAGAGAGCGACTGACAGAGAGGACCGCTGGGGGTCAGACTGCTCCTGTCCTGTCCCAGAGGAGAGAGCGACTGACAGAGAGGACTGCTGGGGGTCAGACTGCTCCTGTCCTGTCCCAGAGGAGAGAGCGACTGACAGAGAGGACTGCTGGGGGTCAGACTGCTCCTGTCCTGGCACAGAGGAGAGAGCGACTGACAGAGAGGACTGCTGGGGGTCAGACTGCTCCTGTCCTGGCACAGAGGAGAGAGCGACTGACAGAGAGGACTGCTGGGGGTCAGACTGCTCCTGTCCTGGCACAGAGGAGAGAGCGACTGACAGAGAGGACTGCTGGGGGTCAGACTGCTTTAGTACTGTAGCTAGCTATTCACTGACTCCAAACTGGCATGTCATTGGTCATCCCTGGTGGATAGTGCTATTTGCGTGTTAGGACATGATTTCTCTCTGTCTTGACATGACTACTGCTCTTAAGCAGGGGGTATGTCTATATTCTGGGGGGGGTATGTCTGTATCTTTGGGGGGAGGGGTTGGTGGTCTGTATCCTGGTGGGTTGTGTCTATCCTGGGGGGGGTATGTCTGTATCCCGGGGGGGGGGGGGGGGGTTGGTGGTCTGTATCCCAGGGGGGTTCTGTATTCTGGTGGGGGAGTGTCTGTATTCTTTGCTGGTTTTAGTCCCAATAATAAACTAATTGAAACCAGCAGATGCTGAGCTGTGTAACCTGGTACGGTATGAAGGAAAGAAGAGATTCCCAGGAATATTAGGTCAGCAGTGTCTCATATCCTCTCTTCAACCTCCGCTCCCCCTCTCTTCAACCTCCACTCCCCCTCTCTTCAACCTCCGTTCCTCTCTCTTCAACCTCCGCCCCCCTCTCTTCAACCTCCGCCCCCCTCTCTTCAACCTCCGCCCCCCTCTCTTCAACCTCCGCCCCCCTCTCTTCAACCTCCGCTCCCCCTCTCTTCAACCTCCGCTCCCCCTCTCTTCAACCTCCGCTCCCCCTCTCTTCAAACCTCCGCTCCCCTCTCTTCAACCTCCGCTCCCCCCTCTCTTCAACCTCCGCTCCCCCCTCTCTTCAACCTCCGCCCCCCTCTCTTCAACTCCGCCCCCCTCTCTTCAACCTCCGCCCCCCTCTCTTCAACCTCCGCTCCTCTCTCTTCAACCTCCGCCCCCCTCTCTTCAACCTCCGCTCCTCTCTCTTCAACCTCCGCCCCCCCTCTCTTCAACCTCCGCTCCCCTCTCTTCAACCTCCGCCCCCTCTCTTCAAATACCTCCGCTCCCCCTCTCTACAACCTCCGCTCCCCCTCTCTTCAACCTCCGCTCCCCTCTCTTCAACCTCCGCCCCTCTCTCTTCAACCTCCGCCCCCTCTCTTCAACCTCCGCTCCCCTCTCTTCAACCTCCGCTCCCCCTCTCTTCAACCTCCGCTCCCCTCTCTTCAACCCGCTCCCCTCTTCACCCACAGTTCAACCCCCGCCCCCCCTCTCTTCAACTCCCGCCCCCCTCTCTTCAACTCCCGCTCCTCTCTCTTCAACCCCCGCTCCTCTCTCTTCAACCTCCGCTCCTCTCACCCTCCTTTTTCCTCCCCATTCCTCCTCCCTCCATTCCTCCTCCTTCCATTGGTTGTGTGTTTGTGAAACACTGACTCTGCAGATTCTGCGTGGTCAGCAGACACTGTCACAACCAATACAACTCATACCTACCCAGCCCAGCCCAGCCCAGTGTAGTCCTACCCAGCCCAGCCCAGCTCAGCTCAGTGTAATCCTACCCAGCCCAGCCCAGCCCAGCTCAGTGTAATCCTACCCAGCCCAGCCCAGCCCAGCTCAGTGTAGTCCTACCCAGCCCAGCCCAGCCCAGCTCAGTGTAATCCTACCCAGCCCAGCCCAGTGTAGTCCTACCCAGCCCAGCCCAGCCCAGCCCAGTGTAGTCCTACCCAGCCCAGCCCAGCTCAGTCCTACCCAGCCCAGCCCAGCCCAGCTCAGTGTAATCCTACCCAGCCCAGCCCAGCTCAGTGTAGTCCTACCCAGCCCAGTGTAGTCCTGCCCAGCCCAGCCCAGTGTAGTCCTGCCCAGCCCAGCCCAGTGTAGTCCTACCCAGCCCAGCCCAGTGTAGTCCTACCCAGCCCAGTCCAGCCCAGTGTAGTCCTACCCAGCCCAGCCCAGTGTAGTCCTACCCAGCCCAGCCCAGTGTAGTCCTACCCAGCCCAGCCCAGTGTAGTCCTGCCCAGCCCAGCCCAGCCCAGTGTAGTCCTGCCCAGCCCAGCCCAGCCCAGCCCAGTGTAGTCCTACCCAGCCCAGCCCAGTGTAGTCCTACCCAGCCCAGCCCAGTGTAGTCCTACCCAGCCCAGCCCAGTGTAGTCCTGCCCAGCCCAGCCCAGTGTAGTCCTACCCAGCCCAGCCCAGCCCAGTGTAGTCCTACCCAGCCCAGCCCATTGTAGTCCTACAAGGGGTGCATCTTCATTCCCTTTTCTCCTCCTCCTCCTCTCATCTCTTCATCCCTTCATATGGAGAGGATGAACAGGGCCTGAGTCATCACCATGCTAATGGGGTGGCAACCTGACACACGCCTCAAACACCCACTCTCTCTCACCCCCTCTCTCTCTCTGTCTCTCTGTCTCTCTCTCTCTGTCTCTCTGTCTCTCTCTCTCTGTCTCTCTGTCTCTCTCTCTCTGTCTCTCTCTGTCTCTGTGGGTGATTTTAGATTTGGGAAGAAGTTAATACTGTATCCCTCTGAGTTAGTTTCTCATTTCAACTGTGTGGGGAGGCTAAGCTGGGAGGGTGTTGACGATGACATTCAGATCACTGGCGGTGTCATCAGCCTCCTTAGACCTGCTTCATTTAACATGCTGCTGCTGCGTCCCAAATGCCACCCTAGTCCCTATATAGTGCACTACTTTAGAGCCGTGTCAGATGTACATTAGTGCACTCTGTAGGGAATAGGGTGCCATTTGGGACATAGCTTCAAACTGACACACACTGTCAAAACAAGCGACGACCTCCAGGTACAGCTACTGAGATCAATAAGCTGTTTAGAGATCTCAGTGGAATGCTGAGAGTTGTGTGTGTGTGTGTGTGTGTGTGTTGTGGTGTAAAGTGGATGATATCCCCCTGGCTGATTATCCTACACATCACATGACTGGCAGAGATCACACACAGAGAGTGTGAATTATTGAGACTGATGACTCCAGTTAGTTATGTTAACACATAGGACCATGCCATGTCAGGGAGATCTTAGACACATACTGAAGACTGAATCTCCTTTGTTCCCTGTGAACAAACCTGTCTTTTATCAGTGACTTGGGATGAGTCCCACATGGCACCGATTCACTATTCAGTGGAACTACCTCAAAATTAAATCACATTTTATTGGATTGGTCGCGTACACATATTTAGCAGATGTTATCGCAGGTGCAGCATAATGCTTGTGTTTCTAAATCCAACAGTGCAGTAATATCTAACAATACACACAAATCCCCCCAAAAACTAGCAATGTCCAGAATATATATATATATATATATATATATATATATATATATATATATATATAGATATATATATATATATATATATAGATATAGACAGAGGTGTGTGTGTGTGTGTGTGTGTGTGTGTGTGTGTGTGTATAGACAGTGTGGACAGTATATGAATAGGAAAGGTGTGTACAGCAGTAGTTATATAGGATGAGCCACAACTAGAATACAGTATGTGCATATGAAGTGTGTAGTGGACCAGGGACCATAGAAGAGATTAAGGGGGCGGAGGATAGAAGGGGGCGGAGGATAGAAGGGGCGGAGGATAGAAGGGGCGGAGGATAGAAGGGGGCGGAGGATAGAAGGGGGCGGAGGATAGCGGGGGATAGAAGGGGCGGAGGATAGAAGGGGTGTAGCGCCTCCTGTAGCTCAGTTGGTAGAGCATGGCGCTTGCAACGCCAGGATTGTGGGTTCGATTCCCACGGGGGGCCAGTATGAAAAATTTATGCACTCACTAACTGTAAGTCGCTCTGGATAAAAGCGTCTGCTAAATGACTAAAATGTAAGATGTGTATAGGAGGATAGAAGGGGTGTATAGGAGGATAGAAGGGGTGTATAGGAGGATAGAAGGGGTGTATAGGAGGATAGAAGGGGTGTATAGGAGGATAGAAGGGGTGTATAGGGGGATAGAAGGGGTGTATAGGAGGATAGATGGGGTGTATAGGAGGATAGAAGGGGTGTATAGGAGGATAGAAGGGGTGTATAGGGGATAGAAGGGGTGGAGGATAGAAGGGGTGTATAGGAGGATAGAAGGGGTGTATAGGAGGATAGATGGGGTGTATAGGGGGATAGAAGGGGTGTATAGGGGGATAGAAGGGGTGTATAGGAGGATAGAAGGGGATAGTGGGGTGTAGGGGGATAGAAGGGGTGTATAGGGGATAGAGGGGTGTTAGGGGGTAGATGGGGTGTATAGGAGGATAGAAGGGGTTGTAAGGGAGGATAGAAGGGGTGTATAGGGGGATAGAAGGGGTGTATAGGAGGATAGAATGGGGTTGATAGGGGATTAGAAGGGGTGTATAGGAGGATAGAAGGGGTGTATAGGGGATAGAAGGGGTGTATAGGAGGATAGAAGGGGTGTATAGGGGATAGAGAAGTGGGTGTAAGGAGGATAGAAGGGGTGTGAGGGGTGTAGGAGGATAGAAGGGGTGTATAGGAGGATAGAAGGGGTGTATAGGAGGATAGAAGGGGTGTATAGGAGGATAGGAGGATAGAGGAGGGGTGTACAGGAGGATAGAAGGGGCGGATGATAGATAGGGGTGTATAGGAGGATAGAAGGGGTGTATAGGAGGATAGATGGGGTGTATAGGAGGATAGAAGGGGTGGAGGATAGATGGGGTGGAGGATAGGAGGGTTGTGTGCATGCATAGAAAACATACAGCATGCGAATTTCAAATTCTTTGACATCTCAGAGAATAGTCTTCCTCGACCCCTAGCAACAGTCACCTCTAGATAACCTTGACAACGACCTGAGCAGCGTTTCTAAAGCGTGTCAGAAGGTTGTTGTCTAACTCCCCCTGTCTCTTCTAGTTCTCTTGTCTGAGGTAGTGTTTTACAGAGCCTTTTATTGTAAATACAACGCTCTGGGGGGTTGGATCTGTCATTCTTGTCTTATTTGGACAGTGTTCTGGGCTCTCAGTGAGGTGTGAGGTCTCTCTGTGAGGTCTGAAAATATAAGTGTTAGACAGCTTCTCGGCAGAGAGGGTGAGAGAGAGAGATGGGCTGGTGAGGGAAATATAAAAAAGGGAAGATGTGGGACAGGCAAAGAGAGACAGGAGGATGAGGGAGCGAGATGGGTGGATGAGGAAGAGATGGAGGGAGAGAGGGAGATATGGAGGGGAAAGAGGGAGACGGGTGATAATGGAGAGGAGAGAAGAGGAGGAGGAAGAAGGAGAGGAGGAAGGAGAGGAAGAAGGAGAGGAGGAGAGAGGAGAGGAGGGAGGAGAGGAGAGGAGGAAGAAGGAGAGGAGGAGAGAGGAGAGGAGGAAGGAGAGGAGGAAGGAGAGGAAGAAGGAGAGGAGGAGAGAGGAGAGGAGGAAGGAGAGGAGGAAGGAGAGGAGAGGAAGAAGGAGAGGAAGAGAGTGGTTGTCAATTATTCCTAGTCCTAATTCTGGAAGCAGAGCCATGTTGCTATGAGACAAGGGGTGCATGGTAATTAACATGTCTTGTGTTGTCTCTTAATTATTAGGATCATTTCCCTGTGCTACTCAGCAAGAGAGAGTGGGACAGAGAATGTTTTTTTTGTTTGTAAGTGTTTGTGGATGGGTGTTCTCGCTTGTGTTGAGTCTGTGTAATATGATTCCAATTCAAATGGAGGTTACCAGAGGTGGGAGCAAGTCACTATTATTCCAGTGACAAGGTCGGAGTCTCCAGTCACAAGGTCGGAGTCTGAAGACACAAGGTCGGAGTCTGAAGACACAAGGTCGGATTCTGAAGACACAAGGTCGGAGTCTGAAGACACAAGGTCGGAGTCTGAAGACACAAGGTCGGAGTCTCCAGTCACAAGGTCGGAGTCTCCAGTCACAAGGTCGGAGTCTCCAGTCACAAGGTCGGAGTCTCCAGTCACAAGGTCGGAGTCTCCAGTCACAAGGTCGGAGTCTCCAGTCACAAGGTCGGAGTCTCCAGTCACAAGGTCGGAGTCTCCAGTCACAAGGTCGGAGTCTCAAGTTGAGTCCCAAGTAGAAAGGTTTGAGTCTCGAGTCAAGTCCAAGTCATACGTTTTTTTCAAGTAAAATAAAAAATAAACTATACATGCAATAGCTTGTTCAACTACAAATCTTTGTCCATTTATTGAGGCTACCAGACAGCCCTTTTCATTATTAACACATTTTGATTATGTAATAATTAATTTTAACAACAAATTCCAAATTCAAGCTTCATATACATTTCAAGCAATTTCATACTGAAAGACCAGTAGGCCTATGCTAGTAGTTGTTGCTTGATGCTCCATTGCTGGTGAGCTTGCAAGGTAAACAGTTAATATTGTTGATCACCAAACAGTTTTTGGAGCTGCATATGATCATGCCAGTCCTCTCTCCCTACAGTTGACAGTTACAGTTGTCCTTAAGCCATTTTGCCACAACTTTGGAAGTATGCTTGGGGTCATTGTCCATTTGCGACCAAGCTTTAACTTCCTGACTGATGTCTTGAGATGTTGCTTCAATTTATCCACATAATTTTCCTTCCTCATGATGCCATTTATTTTGTGAAGTGCACCAGTCCATCTTGCAGCAAAGCACCCCCACAGCATGATGCTGCCATCCCCGTGCTTCACGGTTGGGATGGTGTTCTTCGGCTTGCAAGCATCCCATTTTTCCTCCAAACATAACAATGGTCATTATGGCCAAACAGTTCTATTTTTGTTTCATCAGACCAGAGGAAATTTCTCCAAAAAGTACGATCTTTGTCCCCATGTGCAGTTGCAAACCGTAGTCAGACTTTTTTTATGGCGGTTTTGGAGCAGTGGCTTCTTCCTTGCTGAGCGGCCTTTCAGGTTATGTCGATATAGGACTCGTTTTACTGTGGATATAGATACTTTTGTACCTGTTTCCTCCAGCATCTTCACAAGGTCCTTTGCTGTTGTTCTGGGATTGATTTGCACTTTTCGCACCAAAGTACGTTCATCTCTAGGAGACAGAACGCGTCTCCTTCCTGAGCGGTATGATGGCTGCGTGGTCCCATGGTGTTTATACTTGCGTACTATTGTTTGTACAGATGAACGTGGTACCTTCAGGCGTTTGGAAATTGCTCCCAAGGATGAACCAGACTTGTGGAGGTCTACAATTATTTTTCTGAGGTCTTGGCTGATTTCTTTTGATTTTCCCATGATGTCAAGCAAAGAGGCACTGAGTTTGAAGGTAGGCCTTGAAATACATCCACAGGTACACCTCCAATTGACTCAAATTATGTCAATTAGCCTATCAGAAGCTTCTAAAGCCATGACATCATTTTCTGGAGTTTTCCAAGCTGTTTAAAGGCACAGTCAACTTAGGGTATGTAAACTTCTGACCCACTGGAATTGTGATACAGTGAATTATAAGTGAAATAATCTGTCTGTAAACAATTGTTGGAAAAATTACTTGTCATGCACAAAGTAGATGTCCTAACCGACTTGCCAAAACTATAGTTTGTTAACAAGAAATTTGTGGAGTGGTTGAAAAACGAGTTTTAATGACTCCAACCTAAGTGTGTGTAAACTTCTGACTTCAACTGTATGTAGGAACACCTTCAAGACTGTTGGAAAAGCATTCCAGGTGAAGCTGGTTGAGAGAATGCCAAGAGTGTGCAACGCTGTCATCAAGGCAAAGGGTGGCTACTTGAAGAATCTCAAATCTAAAATATATTTTGATTTGTTTAACACTTTTTTTTGGTTACTACATGATTCCATATGTGTTATTTCATAGTTTTGAGGTCTTCACTATTATTCTACAATGTAAAAATTTTTGAAAAACCCTTGAATTAGTAGGTGTGTCCAAACTTTTGAGTGATAGTGTGTATATATAAAATACAAATAGTATGTGTAGCCAATTAAAATATGTATGAAAAATTCCCATTCAGTTTCATACTCGTGACTATATTAATAAATGTAATGTTATCATGCTACGGTAACAGGCCTGTTAAACAGCTACTATATAACAGCTGAACTACACTGTAACAGAGAGGGGATCGTGTCCCAAATGACACCCTATTCACTATATAATTCTATAGGGATCTGGTCAAAAGTAGTGCACTATATAGGGAATAGGGTGCCATTTGGGTAATGACCTTGGAGTCGTAATGACCATTATAGCGGTCAGTGGGCTGTATGGATACGTGCATACTGGACATAGTTGGAGGCGGTGTGTGTGTGGTGTGTGTGTGTGTGTGTGTGTGTGTGTGTGTGTGAGCGTGCGGCAGAGACTCTGAAGGCAAGGAAACCAATCTAATTGTCCTGATATTACTCTGCTCCTTTTGAGATTGCATAAAGCCTCAACCTCTTTCTCTTGTCGTTATGGAAATGAGGCTTCTTTCTTTCTCCGTGGAGACGGGAAGGAGACTATTAGCGGAAGTGGGGTTTATTTTTTATTTTTTTTGCCAACAAGCAATTGAGTTATTTCACTTTGCTTTGGTTTCTGATGCTGCATAGGGCTCGATCTTTGGCCAGAGTTGTATTGTATAAGCTAAATGGTTGGCTTCACTTCTAAATCTTGTACAAGAAGATTATTTTAGATGTACTGAGAACAAAATAAGTTGTGGCTTAAAGAAATCTATATTTTTGATTTCTCAATGGGAGCACTTCTGCTAATGTTTTCTATAGATTTTGGAGACCACATAGTTTGATACACACAGAACCATGCTGTCCTGCACGGTGGGATAAGGTGTGTCTTGGCCAGCCCAGTCCTACCCAGCACAGATAGTAATTATACAGTGCCTTGAAAAAGTATTTGCCCCCTTTCTAATTTTCTCTACTTTTACATATTTTTTTATACTGAACGTTATCAGATCTTCAACCAAAACCTAATATTAGGTAAAGGGAACCTGAGTGAACAAATAACACAAGAATTACATACTTATTTCATTTATTTCATAAACAAAGTTATGCAACACCCAATGCCCCTGTGTGAAAAAGTAATTGCCCCCTTACACTCAATAACTGGTTGTGCCACCTTTAGCTGCAATGACTCCAACCAAATGCTTCCTACAGTTGTTGATCAGTCGCTGTGGAGGATTTTCTGGCCCGCTCTTGCATTGAGAACCGCTGTAACTCAGCGACATTTGTGGGTTTTCAAGCATGAACTGCTCGTTTCAAGTCCTGCCACAACATCTCAATTGGGATTTGGTCTGGACTTTGACTAGGCCATTCCAAAACGTCCAATTTGTTGCTATTTTCATGTAGACTTGATTGTGTGTTTTGGATCATTGTCTTGCTGCATGACCCAGCTGTGCTTCAGCTCAGACGGATGGCCTGACATTCTCCTGTAGAATTATCTGATACAGAGCAGAATTCACGGTTCCTTCTATTAAGGCAAATTGCTTAGGTCCTGAGGCAGCAAAGCATCCCCAAACCATCACACCACCACCACCATGCTTGACCTTTGGTATGAGGTTCTTACTGTGGAATGCAGAGTTTGGTTTTCGCCAGGCATTATGGGACCCATCTCGTCCAAAAAGTTATACTTTTGAATCATCTGTCCATAGAACATTCTTCCAAGAGTCTTGATGATCATTCAGGTGCTTCCAGGTGCTTTTTGGCAAACTTGAGTCAACGTTTTGGATGACATGGGTCCCATTATGCCTGGCGAAAACCTAAGGACTTCTGGGGCGTATTCTGTTGCAAAACGTTTCATAAACAGAATGAAATAGGGAGGGACCTACCTGAATTTATCCAATAGAAAAATGTCCTACTAACATGTCATTTCCTGTCTCCCTCCAGGTGATCATCAACAGCACCATCACCCCCAACATGACCTTCACCAAGACCTCCCAGAAGTTTGGCCAATGGGCTGACAGCAGAGCCAACACAGTGTTCGGACTGGGGTTCGCCTCTGAGCAGCAACTGGCCAAGGTACTGATTGATTGATTTTCTGTTAGAATTTCTTTCAAAGACAAAGCTGTTCCATCACTACCGGTAACATAAAGCTGTTCCATCACTACCGGTAACATAAAGCTGTTCCATCACTACCGGTAACATAAAGCTGTTCCATCACTACCGGTAACATAAAGCTGTTCCATCACTACCGGTAACATAAAGCTGTTCCATCACTACCGGTAACATAAAGCTGTTCCATCACTACCGGTAACATAAAGCTGTTCCATCACTACCGGTAACATAAAGCTGTTCCATCACTACCGGTAACATAAAGCTGTTCCATCACTACCGGTAACATAAAGCTGTTCCATCACTACCGGTAACATAAAGCTGTTCCATCACTACCGGTAACATAAAGCTGTTCCATCACTACCGGTAACATAAAGCTGTTCCATCACTACCGGTAACATAAAGCTGTTCCATCACTACCGGTAACATAAAGCTGTTCCATCACTACTGGTAACATAAAGCTGTTCCATCACTACCGGTAACATAAAGCTGTTCCATCATACTGGTAACATAAAGCTGTTCCATCACTCCGGTAACATAAAGCTGTTCCATCACTACTGGTAACATAAAGCTGTTCCATCACTACTGGTAACATAAAGCTGTTCCATCACTACTGGTAACATAAAGCTGTTCCATCACTACCGGTAACATAAAGCTGTTCCATCACTACTGGTAACATAAAGCTGTTCCATCACTACCGGTAACATAAAGCTGTTCCATCACTACCGGTAACATAAAGCTGTTCCATCACTACCGGTAACATAAAGCTGTTCCATCACTACCGGTAACATAAAGCTGTTCCATCACTACTGGTAACATAAAGCTGTTCCATCACTACTGGTAACATAAAGCTGTTCCATCACTACCGGTAACATAAAGCTGTTCCATCACTACCGGTAACATAAAGCTGTTCCATCACTACCGTAACATAAAGCTGTTCCATCACTACCGGTAACATAAAGCTGTTCCATCACTACCGGTAACATAAAGCTGTTCCATCACTACCGGTAACATAAAGCTGTTCCATCACTACCGGTAACATAAAGCTGTCCATCACTACCCCACCATCACTACCGGTAACATAAAGCTGTTCCATCACTACCGGTAACATAAAGCTGTTTCCATCACTACCGGTAACATAAAGCTGTTCCATCACTACCGGTAAACATAAAGCTGTTCCATCACTACCGTTAACATAAAGCTGTTTCCATCACTACCGGTAACATAAAGCTGTTCCATCACTACCGGTAACATAAAGCTGTTCCATCACTACCGGTAACATAAAGCTGTTCCATCACTACCGGTAAACATAAAGCTGTTCCATCACTACCGGTAACATAAAGCTGTTCCATCACTACCGGTAACATAAAGCTGTCCATCACTACCGGTAACATAAAGCTGTTCCATCACTACCGGTAACATAAAGCTGTTCCATCACTACCGGTAACATAAAGCTGTTCCATCACTACCGGTAACATAAAGCTGTTCCATCACTACCGGTAACATAAAGCTGTTCCATCACTACCGGTAACATAAAGCTGTTCCATCACTACCGGTAACATAAAGCTGTTCATCACTACCGGTAACATAAGCTGTTCCATCATACCGTAACATAAAGCTGTTCCATCACTACGGTAACATAAAGCTGTTCCATCACTACGGTAACATAAAGCTGTTCCATCACTACCGGTAACATAAAGCTGTTCCATCACTACCGGTAACATAAAGCTGTTCCATCACTACCGGTAACATAAAGCTGTTCCATCACTACCGGTAACATAAAGCTGTTCCATCACTACCGGTAACATAAAGCTGTTCCATCACTACCGGTAACATAAAGTGTTCCATCACTACCGGTAACATAAAGCTGTTCCATCACTACCGGTAACATAAAGCTGTTCCATCACTACGGTAACATAAAGCTGTTCCATCACTACCGGTAACATAAAGCTGTTCCATCACTACCGGTAACATAAAGCTGTTCCATCACTACCGGTAACATAAAGCTGTTCCATCACTACCGGTAACATAAAGCTGTTCCATCACTACCGGTAACATAAAGCTGTTCCATCACTACGGTAACATAAAGCTGTTCCATCACTACGGTAACATAAAGCTGTTCCTCACTACGGTAACATAAAGCTGTTCCATCACTACCGGTAACATAAAGCTGTTCCATCACTACCGGTAACATAAAGCTGTTCCATCACTACCGGTAACATAAAGCTGTTCCATCACTACCGGTATAAGGTCCATCACTACGGTACATAAAGCTGTTCCATCACTACCGGTAACATAAAGCTGTTCCATCACTACCGGTAACATAAAGCTGTTCCATCACTACCGGTAACATAAAGCTGTTCCATCACTACAGCTGTGTTTGTATTGTGCCTGTCTGTGTGTTTGTTTGGTCCAGTATCTTGTTGTTGTTGTTGGGGAACCCCCTTGGAGATTTTATCCTGCACATATTTTACAATGAATCAATATTATATAGTTTAGTTTGTCTCTCTGTCCCTGTGCTCATCATGTCAGAGTAACTCACCTCATCCCAAATGGCACCCTGTTCCCTATATAGTGAACTACTATTGACCAGAGCTCTATTCCTTATATAGTGAACTACTATTGACCAGAGCTCTATTCCTTATATAGTGAACTACTATTGACCAGAGCTCTATTCCTTATATAGTGAACTACTATTGACCAGAGCTCTGTTCCCTATATAGTGAACTACTATTGACCAGAGCTCTATTCCTTATATAGTGAACTACTATTGACCAGAGCTCTATTCCTTATATAGTGAACTACTATTGACCAGAGCTCTGTTCCCTATATAGTGAACTACTATTGACCAGAGCTCTATTCCTTATATAGTGAACTACTATTGACCAGAGCTCTATTCCTTATATAGTGAACTACTATTGACCAGAGCTCTATTCCTTATATAGTGAACTACATTGCTCAAAAACATTAAGGGAACACTAAAATAACACATCCCAGATCTGAATGAATGAAATAATCGTATTAAAAACTTTTTTCTTTACATAGTTGAATGTGCTGACAACAAAATCACACAAAAATGATCAATGAAATCAAATGTATCAACCCATGGAGGTCTGGATTTGGAGTCACCCTTCAAAATTAAAGTGGAAAACCACACTACAGGCTGATCCAACTTTGATGTAATGTCCTTAAAACAAGTCAAAATGAGGCTCGGTAGTGTGTGTGGCCTCCACGTGCCTGTATGACCTCCCTACAGTGCCTGGGCATGCTCCTGATGAGGTGGCGGATGGTCTCCTGAGGGATCTCCTCCCAGACCTGGACTAAAGCATCCGCCAACTCCTGGACAGTCTGTGGTGCAACGTGGCGTTGGTGGATGGAGCGAGACATGATGTCCGAGATGTGCTCAATTGGATTCAGGTCTGGGGAACGGGCGGGCCAGTCCATAGCATCAATGCCTTCCTCTTGCAGGAACTGCTGACACACTCCAGCCACATGAGGTCTAGCATTGTCTTGCATTAGGAGGAACCCAGGGCCAACCGCTCCAGCATATGGTCTCACAAGGGGTCTGAGGATCTCATCTCGGTACCTAATGGCAGTCAGGCTACCTCTGGCGAGCACATGGAGGGCTGTGCGGCCCCCCAAAGAAATGCCACCCCACACCATGACTGACCCACCGCCAAACCGGTCATGCTGGAGGATGTTGCAGGCAGCAGAACGTTCTCCACGGCGTCTCCAGACTCTGTCACGTCTGTCACATGTGCTCAGTGTGAACCTGCTTTCATCTGTGAAGAGCACAGGTCGCCAGTGGTGAATTTGCCAATCTTGGTGTTCTCTGGCAAATGCCAAACGTCCTGCACGGTGTTGGGCTGTAAGCACAACCCCCACCTGTGGACGTCGGGCCCTCATACCACCCTCATGGAGTCTGTTTCTGACCGTTTGAGCAGACACATGCACATTTGTGGCCTGCTGGAGGTCATTTTGCAGGGCTCTGGCAGTGCTCCTCCTGCTCCTCCTGCTCCTCCTTGCACAAAGGCGGAGGTAGCAGTCCTGCTGCTGGGTTGTTGCCCTCCTACGGCCTCCTCCACGTCTCCTGATGTACTGGCCTGTCTCCTGGTAGCGCCTCCATGCTCTGGACACTACGCTGACAGACACAGCAAACCTTCTTGGCACAGCTCGCATTGATGTGCCATCCTTGATGAGCTGCACTACCTGAGCCACTTGTGGGGGTTGTAGACTCCGTCTCATGCTACCACTAGAGTGAAAGCACCGCCAGCATTCAAAAGTGACCAAAACATCAGCCAGGAAGCATAGGAACTGAGAAGTGGTCTGTGGTCACCACCTGCAAAACCAGTCCTTTATTGGGGGTGTCTTGCTAATTGCCTATAATTTCCACCTGTTGTCTATTCCATTTGCACAACAGCATGTGAAATTAATTGTCAATCAGTGTTGCTTCCTAAGTGGACAGTTTGATTTCACAGAAGTGAGATTGACTTGGAGGTACATTGTGTTGTTTAAGTGTTCCCTTAATTTTTTTGAGCAGTGTACTATTGACCAGAGCCATGTTCCCTATATAGTGAACTACTATTGACCAGAGCTCTATTCCTTATATAGTGAACTACTATTGACCAGAGCTCTATTCCTTATATAGTGAACTACTATTGACCAGAGCTCTATTCCCTATATAGTGAACTACTATTGACCAGAGCCCTATTCCTTATATAGTGAACTACTATTGACCAGAGCCCTATTCCTTATATAGTGAACTACTATTGACCAGAGCCCTATTCCTTATATAGTGAACTACTATTGACCAGAGCTCTATTCCTTATATAGTGAACTACTATTGACCAGAGCTCTATTCCTTATATAGTGAACTACTATTGACCAGAGCTCTATTCCTTATATAGTGAACTACTATTGACCAGAGCTCTATTCCCTATATAGTGAACTACTATTGACCAGAGCTCTATTCCTTATATAGTGAACTACATTTACATTTACATTTTAGTCATTTAGCAGACGCTCTTATCCAGAGCGACTTACAGTTAGTGAGTGCATACATTATTTTTTAATTTTTTCATACTGGCCCCTCTTGGGAATCGAATCCACAACCCTGGCGTTGCAAACGCCATGCTCTACCAACTGAGCTACACCCCTGCCGGCCATTCCCTCCCCTACCCTGGACGACGCTGGGCCAATTGTGCGCTGCCCCATGGGTCTCCCGGTCGCGGCCGGCTACGACAGAGCCTGGATTCGAACCAGGATCTCTAGTGGCACAGCTAGCACTGCGATGCAGTGCCTTAGACCACTGCATCTATTCCCTATATAGTGAACTACTATTGACCAGAGCTCTATTCCTTATATAGTGAACTACTATTGACCAGAGCTCTATTCCTTATATAGTGAACTACTATTGACCAGAGCCCATTTGGGACGTGTTCATATCATCATTAACTGTCAGACACACACATCGCTTGTCTCCAGTGATATGTTTTGACAATTTTATTTATTTATTTTGATTGATCAATATTTTTCCTTTGTTAATTTTTTCTCATCTTGTTTCAGTTTGCTGAGAAGTTCCAGGAGGTGAAGGAAGCAGCGAAGCTAGCCAGGGACAAGTCACAGGAGAAGATGGAGACATCGAGCAACAATTCCCAGGTAACACACACGCTGTCACGCCCTGACTCAGAGGACGCTTGGATGTTGAGTCAGGGTGTGTATTTTCCTTGCTGTGTTTTGTTCTATGTTGTGAATCTAGTATGTCTAGATCTATGTTGGCCGGTGTGGTTCCCAGTCAGAGGCAGCTGTCGCTCGTTGTCTCTGATTGGGGACCATACTTAGGCAGCCTATTGGCACTAGTGGGTTGTGGGATCTTGTTCCGTGTGAGGTTTGTTGTGTGTACCTTAGGACGTCACGTATCGTTAGTTAATTGTTTTGTCGTTGTGTTTATTTGTTTAATTAAACATGAATGCATATCACGCTGCGCCTTGGTCCTTCTCGTTCGTCAACGTTCGTGACACACGCGCACACACAGACACATGGTCACAGGCACGCAAAAACACGCACGCACACACTCACACCCATAATAACATGTGAAGAAGCGGGGAATTACACACACGCGGTCAGTAACACGCATGCACAAACACACACACACACACACACACACACACACACACACACACACACACACACACACACACAAGCATGTGAACAGATACATATACACACAGTACAGAGTCAGTAAAGTGATACTTGGGGCGGGGGGGGGGGGGGGGTCAAAGGTTACAGGAAGTCACTTATCAACTGCCAGCCGCCGAACAGACACATAATCTACCCTGGGAGGGAGGGAGGGAGGGAGGGAGGGAAGGAAGGAGATATGAGGCTGTAATGTGACGGGTCAGAGCTGTAAAAAGTCTGCTGGATGTTTCATTATCTCATTGACAACCTGAGGACAGTATTCTGACTGTCAGTTCTATTCTACCATGTCATCTCCTTAGTATTCTGACTGTCAGTTCTATTCTGACATGTCATCTCCTTAGTATTCTGACTGTCAGTTCTATTCTGACATGTCATCTCCTTAGTATTCTGACTGTCAGTTCTATTCTACCATGTCATCTCCTTAGTATTCTGACTGTCAGTTCTATTCTGACATGTCATCTCCTTAGTATTCTGACTGTCAGTTCTATTCTACCATGTCATCTCCTTAGTATTCTGACTGTCAGTTCTATTCTGACATGTCATCTCCTTAGTATTCTGA
Organism: Coregonus sp. 'balchen'; assembly: GCA_902810595.1. Lineage (NCBI taxonomy): Eukaryota > Metazoa > Chordata > Actinopteri > Salmoniformes > Salmonidae > Coregonus > Coregonus sp. 'balchen'. The sequence goes on from LR778284.1 coordinate 7,903,739, forward strand.
CTGTCAGAGACGCATACAAAGCTCTCCCTCGCCCTCCATTTGGCAAATCTGACCATAATTCTATCCTCCTGATTCCTGCTTACAAGCAAAAACTAAAGCAGGAAGCACCAGTGACTGTCAATAGAAAAGTGGTCAGATGAAGCAGATGCTAAGCTACAGGACTGTTTTGCTAGCACAGACTGGAATATGTTTCGGGATTCTTCCGATGGCATTGAGGAGTACACCACATCAGTCACTGGCTTCATCAATAAGTGCATCGATGACGACGTCTCCACAGTGACTGTACGTAAATACCTCAACCAGAAGCCATGGATTACAGGCAACATCCGCACTGAGCTAAAGGGTAGAGCTGCCGCTTTCAAGGAGCGGGACTCTAACCCGGAAGCTTATAAGAAATCCCGCTATGCCCTCTGACGAACCATCAAACAGGCAAAGCGTCAATACAGGACTAAGATTGAATCGTACTACACTGGCTCTGACGCTCGTCGGATGTGGCAGGGCTTGCAAACTATTACAGACTACAAAGGGAAGCACAGCCGCGAGCTGCCCAGTGACACGAGCCTACCAGATGAGCTAAATTACTTCTATGCTCGCTTCGAGGCAAGTAACACTGAAACATGCATGAGAGCATCAGCTGTTCCGGACAACTGTGTGATCACGCTCTCCGTAGTCAATGTGAGTAAGACCTTTAAACAGGTCAACATTCACAAGGCCGCAGGGCAAGACGGATTACCAGGACGTGTACTCCAGGCATGCGCTGACCAACTGGAAAGTGTCTTCACTGATATTTTAAACCGTTCTCCCTGTCTAAGTCTGTAATACCAACATGTTTCAAGCAGACCACCATAGTCCCTGTGCCCAATAACACTAAGGTAACCTGTCTAAATGTCTACTGACCCGTAGCACTCACGTCTGTATCCATGAAGTGCTTTGAAAGGCTGGTCATGGCTCACATCAACACCATTATCCCAGAAACCCTAGACCCACTCCAATTTGCATACCGCCCCAACAGATCCACAGATGATGCAATCTATTGCGCTCCACACTGCCCTTTCACACCTGGACAAAAGGAACACCTGTGTGATAATGCTATTCATTGACTAAAGCTCAGCGTTCAACACCATAGTGCCAACAAAGCTCATCACTAAGCTAAGGATCCTGGGACTAAACACCTACATCTGCAACTGGATCCTGGAATTCCTGACAGGCCGCCCCCAGGTGGTAAGGGTAGGTAACAACATATCCGCCATGCTGATCCTCAACACGGGGGCCCCTCAGGGGTGCGTGTTCAGTCCCCTCCTGTACTCCCTGTTCACTCATGACTGCATGGCCAGGCACGACTCCAACACCATCATTAAGTTTGCCGATGACACAACAGTGGTAGGCCTGATCAACGACGAGACAACCTATAGGGAGGAGGTCAGAGACCTGGCCGTGTGGTGCCAGGACAACAACCACTCCCTCAACGTGATCAAGACAAAGGAGATGATTGTGGACTACAGGAAAAAGAAGAGGACCTCCATTCTCATCGACAGGGCTGTAGTGGAGCAGGTTGAGAGCTTCAAGTTCCTTGGTGTCCACATCACCAACAAACTAACATGGTCCAAGCACACCAAGACAGTCGTGAAGAGGGCACGACAAAACCTATTCCACTTAAGGAGACTGAAAAGATTTGGCATGGGTCCTCAGATCCTCAAAAGGTTCTACAGCTGCATCATCGAGAACATCCTGACTGGTTGCATCACTGCTTGGAATGGCAACTGCTCGGTCTCCGACTGCAAGGCACTACAGAGGGTAGTGCGTACGGCCCAGTACATCACTGGGGCCAAGCTTCCTGCTATCCAGGACCTCTATACCAGGCGGTGTCAGAGGAAGGCCCTATAAATTGTCAAAGACACCAGCAACCCTAGTCATAGACTGTTCTCTCTGCTAACCGCACGGCAAGCGGATACCGGAGCACCAAGTCTAGGTCCAAGAGGCTTCTAAACAGATTCTACCCCCAAGCCATAAGACTCCTGAACATCTAATCAAATGGCTACCCAGACTATTTGCATTGCCCATGAATCCCATTCAGAGGAAACTGGACTCTATTACTCTATTTTACATTGATTGGATAACGTTGAATAGGTTTTTAATATGCATAGATAATTATTTAGTATGTGTTCTACTGGGCTGTGATGATAATATCTTCATCATATCCACATTCATTACCAGTAGCTGGTTGTTATTGGATTCATAATATCTCTTGGACAGATCTACGTAAACATAACTGGTACCTTTAGAATCTGTCAGGAAGGAAAGGGATGTGTGGGCCAATGAGCAGCAGTAGTTAGGGTTTTTCATCACTGGTTATTTGGACAAATCCCGATTTCGCAGGTGTTAGCATCTTTCAAATTTCATAAGGGGGGGGGGACATTCGGCCCATAACTTGTTGAGAGAGGGTGGATCTCCTCGTTCTAGCATCTCTTAATCCCATCTCTTAACAGCTGTGGACCCATAAATTTAATCGAGCAGCCGACCAATTACGTGAGACTTTAGTTCTGGGTTAACCGAGATTACTGTATTCATGAATATATTGCTGGTTTACCTGATCAAACCCTTGCAACACATGGCAGAGAGAGGAGAGGATGGGTGTGTCCTAAACAGCACCCCGTTCCCTATATAGCAGACTACCTTCTACCAGGGCCCAACCCAACTGAACACTTACAGGAGATTCTGGAGCGGTGCCTGAGACCGACAGTGTTTTCCACCATCAACACCCTATTAAGACACTTTATGTTGGTTTTTTCCCTTTTTTTATTTTGGCAGTTACCTATGTGTGTCCCAAATTGGCACCCTATTCCCTATTGGCCCTGGTCAAAAGCAGTGGACATTATAGGGAATAGGGTGCCATTTGGGATGCAGATGATGGTTTGAGAGGTGTTTTTTTCTAGCCTCTCACCCAGCCAGCCTTAGCCTGCCAGGTCTGCTAGTACTGTCTAACTGTTACTATGCATGTATCCCAAATTGGCATCTTATTCCCTATGGACCCTGGTCAATAGTAGTGCACTATAAAGGGAATAGGGTGCTATTTGGGATGTAACCTATAACTAAATGGTCTGCCAGAGCTGCTCAGTACTAGCTAGCTGTTACTATCGGAGTGTTGCTATAACGACATGGTCTGCCAGACCTGCTCAGGACTAGCTAGCTGTTACTATCGGAGTGTTGCTATAACGACATGGTCTGCCAGACCTGCTCAGTACTATCTGACTGTTGCTATAATTACAGATGGCAGGAGTCAGACTCCGCTCTATGAAGCAGAATCATCCTCTGGCATATGTCATGATGTATTCCCCCTGCCCCTCCCCCTCCTCCAGGAGTCGGGTCGTGAGACCCCCTCGTCCACCCAGGCATCCAGCATCAACGGGACGGACGATGAGAAGATCTCCCACGGAGGACCGGAGACCGCAGCGCTGATGAGCGAGAATGACAAACTCAAGACCACTGTGGAACAGAGGTAAGGAAGGAGAGATGGAGATAGGAAGGGAGAGAGAGAGGTATAGAAGGAGGAAGGATGAGAGCGGTAGGTTAGGGAGATGAGGGAGGGAAGTGGAGGGAGGGAGGGAGAGATGTTGTAGGTAAGGAGGGGGAGGGTAGGGGAGCGCTCTCTTTCGCGGTCGGTCGTCGATGTGGCGGGTTCGGGTGCCGCGCTTTCGTTCTCGCTGTCTTGGCGGTGTCGTGGTCGCGCTGCGTTCGGTCCGGCCTCGCTGCGCGCTGGCTGTCGTGTTCGGTGCGGCTGGCGGGCGGGTCTTGGGAGCGCTGGCGGGTGGGGTCCGGTGGCTCGCGCTGGCGTCTGTCCGGTCGCCGCGGCGCGCTGCGTGCAGGGTTCGGGGGCGCGCTGGGGGCGGGGCGGGGCGGCTCTGGGCGGGCGCGCCTGGCGGTCGGGGTCGTGGGCGCGCTGGAGGTCGGTCCGAGGGCGGTTTCGCGCGCGCGCGCGGGCGGTCCGGCGGGCGGGGGTCGGGGCGCTGGCGGGCGCTCTGGCGGTCGGTCCCGTCGGGAGGGGTCGGGGCCGCTCGCCGGTCGCGGTCGGTCAGGCGGGCGGGTTCGCTGCGCGAGCGCGGGCGCGTGGCCGGGCGGGGGTCTGGGGCGCGATGGCGGGCGAGCTGAGGTCGGCTGTAAGGAGGCAGGGGTCGCGGGCGCGCAGCATCGGGCGGCGCCCGGCGGGGGGGTCCCGGTGCGCGGCTGCGGGCGCGCTGTCGGTCGGTCCCGCGGGCGGGGTCCTCCGGGGGCTCGCTCGCGGCTGCGGTCGGCCGGCGGGCGGGGTCGGGGGCGCGCGGCAGGGCGGCTCGCGGCGGGGTCCGGTGGCGGCGCCTGGCGGTCGGTCGGGGGCGCGCTTGGCGGTCGGGTCTGCGGGGGGGCGCTCTTGGCGTCGTTACGGCTGGGGACGGGGTCGTGGAGCGAGAGCGGGCGGTCCCGGCGGGAGGGTCGGGACGCTGGCTGGGGGGCGCGCATCGCTGGCGTGGTCGGGGCGAGATGGCGTGGAGCAGCTGGAGGGAGGGGTCGGGGGAGCGATCGCGGGGTTAGGTACTGCACTGGAGGGGTCGGGCGAGATGGAGGGAGAGATTAGAGGAGGTAGGGGGAGAGCTGGCGGTGGGTCCGGCGCGCGAGGTCGCGCTGGCGGGCGGGTTCGGGGTCGCTCCTGCGGGCGGGTTCGGGGGCGCCGCGCTTGGCGGTCGGGGTCGGCGGGGGCGCGCTGGCGGTCGGGTCCTGGGGCGCGCTGGCGTAGGTCCGGACGCGCGCTGGCGCGCTGGCGGGCGGGTTCGGGGCGCGCTGGGGCGGGGTCGGGAGGCGCGCTGGCGGGCGCCGCTGCGAGGTCGGTCCGGCGGGGCCGGGGTCGCGCGCGGGCCGCTTGGCGGGCGGGGTTTCGGGGGCGCGCGCTGGGGCGGGCGGGGGGTCGGGGGCGCGCTGTGCGGGCTCGCGCTGGCGTTCGGTCCGGCGGTGCTGGGGCGATAGGAGAGGGAGAGGGCGGTCAGGCGGGATGGGTACGGGATCGCATGGCGGGGGAGCCGATTAGTAGGTAACAGAAAAAAAAGGTAGGGTTAGGGGGGAGGATTAGAGTAGATATTAAGTATGTCAGGATGAGGGCCGCGGCGCGCGTCTCGGGCGCGCTTGCGGGAGCGCGCTGCGGTCCGCGGCGGGGTCGGGGGCGCGCTTGCGAGGAGGTCACGCGGGGGGGGTCGCGTCGCGCTGTCGGGCGGGGATCGGGGCGCGCTGAGCGGTCGGTTCATCCCTAAGCGCGGGCGTGGTCCGCGGGGCGCTTGCGGGGCGCGTGGCGCGGCGCGCGCGGGCGGTCCGGCGGGCGGGGTCGGGGTTGCGCGTTGCGGTGGTCCTCGTGCGGGGTTAGTGGGCGAGCTGGGGGCGGGCGGGGTCGGGGCGCGCTGGACGGTCGGTCCCGACGGGCGGGGTCGCGGGACCCGCTGGAGGGGAGAGATTGAGGTAGGTAAGGAGGGAGGGGTAGAGGTACCCCTACCGTCAAGGTTTGGGGTCACTTGAAATGTCCTTTTTTCGAAGAAAAGCATTATTTTGTCCATTAAAATAACATCAAATTGATAAAAAATACAGTGTAGACATTGTTAATGTTGTAAATGGCTATTGTAGCTGGAAATGGCTGATCTTTTTATGGAATATCTACAGTTGAAGTCTGAAGTTTACATACACCTTAGCCAAATACATTTAAACTCAGTTTTTCACAATTCCTGACATTTAATCCTAGTAAAAATGCCCTGTCTTAGGTCAGTTAGGATCACCACCTTATTTTAAGAATGTGAAATGTCAGAATAATAGTAGAGAGAATGATTTATTTCAGCTTTTATTTATTTCATCACATTCCCAGTGGGTCAGAAGTTTACATACACTCAATTAGTATTTGGTAGCATTGCCTTTAAATTGTTTAACTTGGGTCAAACATTTCGGGTAGCCTTCCACAAGCTTCGCACAATAAGTTGGGTGAATTCTGGCCCATTCCTCCTGACAGAGCTTGTGTAACTGAGTCAGGTTTGTAGGCCTCCTTGCTCGCACACGCTTTTTCAGTTCTGCCCACAAATGTTCTATAGGATTGAGGTCAGGGCTTTGTGATGGCCACTCCAATACCTTGACTTTGTTTGGTCCTTTAATGCCATGTTGCCCACAACTTTGGAAGTGTGCTTGGGGGTCATTGTCCATTTGGAAGACCCCATTTGCGACCAAGCTTTAACTTCCTGAACCATGACTGTCCTTGAGATGTTGCTTCCAATATATACCATAATTTTTCCTTCCTCAATGCCATCCTATTTTGTTGAAGTGCACCAGTCCCTCCTGTTAGCAAAGCACCCCCACAGCATGATGCTCTGCCACCCCCGGTTTTCACGGTTTGGGATGGTGTTCTTTTTCTTTCTTCGGATGAAAGTACCCCCTTTTCGCCTCCAAACATAACCATGGTCATTATGGCCACAACAGTTTGTATTTTTTTGTTTCATCAGACCAGAGGACATTTCTTTCCCAAAAAGTACGATCTTGTTGTCCCCAGGTGCAGTTGCAAACCGTAGTCTGGCTTTTTTATGGCGGTTTTGGAGCAGTGGCTTCTTCCTTGCTGAGCAGCCTTTCAGGTTATGTCGATATAGGACTTGTTTTACTGTGGATATACAGTGAGGGAAAGAAGTATTTGATCCCCTGCTGATTTTGTACGTTTGCCCACTGACAAAGAAATGATCAGTCTATCATTTTAATGGTAGGTTTATTTCAACAGTGAGAGACAGAATAACAACAAAAAAATCCAGAAAAACGCATGTCAAAAATGTTATCAATTGATTTGAGTTTTAATGAGGGAAATAAGTATTTGACCCCTCTGCAAAACATGACTTAGTACTTGGTGGCAAAACCCTTGTTGGCAATCACAGTGGTCAAACGTTTCTTGTAGTTGGCCACCAGGTTTGCACACATCTCAGGAGGGATTTTGTCCCATTCCTCTTTGCAGATCTTCTCCCAGTCATTAAGGTTTCGAGGCTGACGTTTGGTAACTCAAACCTTCAGCTCCCTCCACAGATTTTCTGTGAGATTAGGGTCTGGAGACTGGCTAGGCCACTCCAGGACCTTAATGTGCTTCTACTTGAGCCACTCCTTTGTTGCCTTGGCCGTGTGTTTTGGGTCATTGTCATGCTGGAATACCCATCCACGACCCATTTTCAATGCCCTGGTCGAGGGAAGAAGGTACTCACCCAAGATTTGACAGTACATGGCTCCGTCCATCGTCCCTTTGATGCGGTGAAGTTGTCCTGTCCCCTTAGCAGAAAAACACCCCCAAAGCATAATGTTTCCACCTCCATGTTTGACGGTGGGGATGGTTTCTTGGGGTCATTAGGCAGCATTCCTCCTCCTCCAAACACGGCGAGTTGAGTTGATGCCAAAGAGCTCCATTTTGGTCTCATCTGACTACAACACTTTCACCCAGTTCTCCTCTGAATCATTCAGATGTTCATTGGCAAACTTCAGACAGGCATGTATATGTGCTTTCTTGAGCAGGGGGAACTTGCGGGCGCTGCAGGATTTCAGTCCTTCACTGCGTAGTGTGTTGCCAATTGTTTTCTTGGTGACTATGGTCCCAGCTGCCTTGAGATCATTGACAAGATCCTCCCGTGTAGTTCTGGGCTGATTCCTCACCGTTCTCATGATCATTGCAACTCCACGAGGTGAGATCTTGCAATGCGTTATTCTTGATTTCTTTGTTGTTATTCTGTCTCTCACTGTTCAAATAAACCTACCATTAAAATTATAGACTGATCATTTCTTTGTCAGTGGGCAAACTTACAAAATCACCTCCAATTGACTCAAATGATGTCAATTAGCCTATCAGAAGCTTCTAAAGCCATGACATCATTTTCTGGAGTTTTCCAAGCTGTTTAAAGGCACAGTCAACATAGTGTATGTCAACTTCTGACCCACTGGAATTGTGATACAGTGAATTATAAGTGGAATAATCTGTCTGTAAACAATTGTTGGAAAATTACTTGTCATGCACAAATAATAATAATAATAATAATAATAATATGCCATTTAGCAGACGCTTTTATCCAAAGCGACTTACAGTCGTGCGTGCATAATTTTTTTTGTGTATGGGTGGTCCCGGGGATCGAACCCACTACCTTGGCGTTACAAGCGCCGTGCTCTACCAGCTGAGCTACAGAGGACCACATAGAGAGTAGATGTAGATGTCCTAACCGACTTGCCAAAACTATAGTTTGCTAAAAAGATATTTGTGGAGTGGTTGAAAAACAAGTTTTAATGACTCCAACCTAAGTGTATGTAAACTTCCGACTTCAACTGTACATAGGCGTACAGAGGCCCATTATCAGCAACCATCAGTCCTGTGTTCCAATGGCACGTTGTGTTTGCTTATCCAAGTTTATCATTTTAAAAGGCTAATTGATCATTCGAAAACCCTTTTGCAATTATGTTAGCACAGCTGAAAACTGTTTGCTGATTAAAGAAGCAATAAACTACTGGCCTTCTTGAGACTAGTTGAGTATCGGAGCATCAGCAATTGTGGGTTCGATTACAGAATCAAAATGTCCAGAAACAAATAACTTTCTTCTTGAAACTCGTCAGTCTATTCTTGTTCTGAGAAATGAAGGCTTTTTCCATGCGAGAAATTGCCAAGAAACTGAAGATCTCGTACAACGCTGTGTACTACAGCGCAACTGGCTCTAAACCAGGAATAGTAGGGAGTGGGAGGCCCCAGTGCACAACTGAGCAAGAGGACAAATACATTAGCGTGTCTAGTTTTGAGAAACAACGCCTCACAGTCCTCAACTGGGCAGCTCATTAAAATAAGTACCCCCCCCCAAAACAACCAGTCTCAATGTCAACAGGGAAGAGGTGACTTCCGGGATGCTGACCTTCTAAGGCAGAGTTGCAAGAAAAAGCCATATCTCAGACTGGCCAATAAAAAAGAAAGATTAAGAAGGGCAAAAGAACACAGACACTGGACAGAGGAAATTGGAAAAAAGTGTTATTGACAGACGAATCGAGGGTTTGAGGTGTTCGGATCACAAAGAAAGAACATTTGTGAGACGCAACCAAATGAAAAGGATGCTGGAGGAGTGCTTGATGCCATCTGTCAAGCATGGTGGAGGCAATTTTTGGTCGGGGGGTGCTTTCGTGGTGGTAAATGGGGGTTTGTACAGGGAAAATTTGGAAGAGGGGCTTTTTTTCCCCGGGGGATTCCTTTCCCTTTTGGGCCGGGGTTTAGCCCAACCCCACCCAAAAAAAAAAAAGACCTAAAATGGTAAAAACTTTTAAAGGGGGAAAAACATAGGGATCTTTCCCAAAGGGGTGGGGCCCCCGTAAAAAAAAACCCAACCCCCGGCTTTTGGGGGGGGTTGGAGAAAGGGGAAAACCCCGCTCCAACTTTGGGGGGCTTAGCCCAAAGGGTGAATTTTTTTTAAAATTGAAAAAAGAAATTTTTGCAAAACTTAATTTTGAAGGTATTTTTTTACAAAAAATTTTAAATTAATTATATTTTTAAAAAAAATTTTTTTCAATTTTTAAAATTTTTTTTTTGGGGGGAATTTCCCATTTCCCCCAAATTTAGTGGGTTTTTTTGGAAAAAAGGAATTTTTTGGCCCCCCTTTTGAAGTAGGTAGGGAGGGGGTAGGAGGTAGGGGTAGAGGTGAGGGGTAGGGGTAAGGGTTTGGTGGGGTTTGGGGGGGGTTGGGGGGGGGGTAGGGTAAGGGGGGGGGTAGGCGGGGGGGGTGGGGGTGGGGTGGGGTGGGGGGGTTTGGGGGGGGGGTGGGGGGGGTAGGGGGGGGGGTTGGGGGGGGTGGGGGGGGTTGGGGGGTGGGGGGGGGCGGGGTGGGGGGGTTGGGGGGGTGGGGGGGGGGGGTTGGGTTGGGGGGGGGGGGGGGGGTGGGGTTTGGTGCCCCGGGGGGGGGGTGGGGGGGGGGTGGGGGGGGTGGGGGGGGGTGGGGGGGGGGGGGTTGGGGGTGGGGGGGCGGGGGGTTGGGGGTGGGGGGGTGGGGGGAGGGGGGGGTGGGGGTTGGTGGGGGGGGTGGGGTGGTTGGGGGGGGGGGGGTGGGGGGGGGGGGTGGTGGGGGGGGGTTTGGGGGGGGGGGGGCGGGTGGGGTGGGGGGGGGGGGGGGGGGGTGGGGGGGGGGGTTTTGAGTGGGGGTTGAGTTGGGGGGGTGGGGGTGGGGGGGGGGGGGGGGGGTGGGGGGGGTGGGTGGGGTAAAGGGGGGGGGGGGTGGGGGGGGGGGGGAGGGGGGGAAGATTTTTTGGGGGGCCCTACCCCCCCCCCCCAAAAAACCCCCCCCCCCAACCCCCAAAAAAAAAACAAAAAAAAACAAAAAAAAAAAAAAAAAAAAACCCCAAAAAAAAAAAAAACAAAAATTTGGGGGGTTTGGGTTTAAAAACCTTTAAAAAATTTAAAAACACCCAATTTTAAGGGGAAAACCCACAAAAAACAAAAAAATTGGTTCCCTAAAAAAAAACCCCAAAAAAAACCTAATTTTTTAAAAAACGGTTGGGTTTCCCCAAAAAACCACAACTAAAAAAACCCCAAAAGGAATGGATTTTTTATTTGGGTTTTTTAAAATTTTGGGAAAAAGGGGCCCCCCCCCCGGGGCTCCCCCCTTTAAAAAGGGGCCCCCCCCCCCCCCCCCCCCCCCTTCCTCCTCCTCCCCCCCTCCCCTCTCTCCCCCCCCTTTCTCCCCCCCTCTCTTCCTCCCCTTTCCCCCCTCTCTCTCCCCTCCCCCCCCTCTCTCTCCTCCCCCTCCCCTCCCCTCCCCTCTCTCTCCTCCCCCTCTCTCTCTTTTTCCCCTCTCTCTTCCCCCCTCCCCTTTCCCTCCCCCTCCTTCTCTTTTTTTTTCCCCCCCCTTTCTCTCCCCCCCCTCTCTTTCCCCCTCCCCCCCCCTCGTCCTCTCTTCCCTCCCCCCCCTCTCCCCCTTTCCCCCCTTCTCCCCCCCCCCCTTTCTTCCCCCTCCCCCCTCTCTCCCCCTCTCCCCCCCCCCCCTTTCCTCTCCCCTTTCCCCCCCCTCCCCCTCTCCTCTTCCCCTCTCCCCCCCCGGGGGTCTTCCTTCCCCCCCCTCTTCTCCTCCTCCCTCCCTCCCCCCCTCCCCCCCCTTTCCCTTTTCCCTCCCCCCCCCCTTTTTTCCCCCCCCTCTCCTCCCCCTCTCTTTTTTTTCTCCCCCCCCTTTTTCTCCCCTTCTCCCCCCCCCCCTCCTCTCTCCTCCCCCCTCCCTCCCCTCCCCCTCCCCCCTCCCCCCCCTTTCTCTCTCTCCCTCCCCCCTCTCTCCTTCCCCTCCCTCCCTTTCCCCCCCTTCCCCGTCCCCCCCCTCCCCTCCCCCCCTCGCTCCCTCCCCCTCTCTCCCCCCTCCTCCCCCCCCTCCCTCCCTCTCCCCCCCCCTCTCTCGCTTTTCCTCCCCCCCCTCCCCCTCTCTCTCTTCTTTTTTCTCTCTCCCCCCCCCTCTCTCTCCCCTCCCCCCTCTCTCTCCCCCTCCTCCCCCTCTCCCTCTCCCCCCCCCTCTCTCCCCCTTCTCCTCCCCCCTTTTTCTTCTCTCCCCTCTCCCCCCCCCCCTTCTTTCTCCCCCCCCTCCCCCCTCTTTTTCCCTCTTCCCCCTCCCCCTCCTCTTTCCCCTCTTTCCTTTTTCCCCCTCTTCCTTCCCCTCCCCCCTCTTTTCACTCCTCCCCCTCTTTTTCTCTCTTTTCTCCCCCCTCTTCTTTCTCTTCTCCCCCCTTTCTTCTCCCCCCCTTTCTCCCCCCCCCAAAACCCCAAGGCTAAGAAGTTTAAAAGAAACCCAGACTCAACGGGCAGTAATGCTCCCCCGGGAGACGCGCAAAACAATTTCCTCCCTAACGTAGAGATTTTGGAAAAACAACCCCCCCCCCTTTGAAAAGGGGGAAAAGCGAACACGGGGAAAAAGGGTTAATTGGGGGATCCTACGTAAAATCTTCTATATACCCCACTATAGGGGAAACCCTACGTAATCACCCTACATAGAACACTATAGGGGACCAAAACGTGATCAAATCTACATGGACCTAAGGGGACCCTAGGGAAAGACCCTTCTAAAATAGATCTACGTAGGGCCCTCTATATTGTCTATTTGATGATCACGTAGGGTCCTCTTAGTTCTCTATGTGATAGATCAAACGGGGCCTCTATAGTGCCCTTTTAATAAATAGCTCTACTTTGGGTCCTCTAAAATTGCCCTTTTTAAAGATTCAATAGATCTACGTAGGGTCCTCTATAGTGTCTATGTAGATAGATCTACGTAGGGTCCTCTATAGTGTCTATGTAGATAGATCTACGTAGGGTCCTCTATAGTGTCTATGTAGATAGATCTACGTAGGGTCCTCTATAGTGTCTCTATATAGATAGATCTACGTAGGGTCCTCTATAGTGTCTATCTACATAGAGACACTATAGAGGACCCTACGTAGATCTATCTACATAGAGACACTATAGAGGACCCTACGTAGAGCTATCTACATAGACACTATAGAGGACCCTACGTAGATCTATCTACATAGAGACACTATAGAGGACCCTACGTAGATCTATCTATATAGAGACACTATAGAGGACCCTACGTAGATCTATCTACATAGACACTATAGAGGACCCAACGTAGAGCTATGTAGATAGATCTACGTAGGGTCCTCTATAGTGTCTATGTAGATAGATCTAAGTAGGGTCCTCTATAGTGTCTCTATGTAGATAGATCTACATAGGGCCCTCTATAGTGTCTATGTAGATAGATCTACGTAGGGTCCTCTATAGTGTCTCTATATAGATAGATCTACGTAGGGTCCTCTATAGTGTCTATGTAGATAGATCTAAGTAGGGTCCTCTATAGTGTCTCTATGTAGATAGATCTACGTAGGGTCCTCTATAGTGTCTCTATGTAGATAGATCTACGTAGGGTCCTCTATAGTGTCTCTATGTAGATAGATCTACGTAGGGCCCTCTATAGTGTCTCTATGTAGATAGATCTACGTAGGGTCCTCTATAGTGTCTATGTAGATAGATCTACGTAGGGTCCTCTATAGTGTCTATGTAGATAGATCTACGTAGGGTCCTCTATAGTGTCTATATAGATAGATCTACGTAGGGTCCTCTATAGTGTCTATGTAGATAGATCTACGTAGGGTCCTCTATAGTGTCTATATAGATAGATCTATGTAGGGTCCTCTATAGTGTCTATGTAGATAGATCTACGTAGGGTCCTCTATAGTGTCTATGTAGATAGATCTACGTAGGGTCCTCTATAGTGTCTATATAGATAGATCTACGTAGGGTCCTCTATAGTGTCTATATAGATAGATCTACGTAGGGTCCTCTATAGTGTCTCTATGTAGATAGATCTATGTAGGGTCCTCTATAGTGTCTCTATGTAGATAGATCTACGTAGGGTCCTCTATAGTGTCTCTATGTAGATAGATCTATGTAGGGTCCTCTATAGTGTCTATGTAGATAGATCTACGTAGGGTCCTCTATAGTGTCTCTATGTAGATAGATCTATGTAGGGTCCTCTATAGTGTCTCTATGTAGATAGATCTACGTAGGGTCCTCTATAGTGTCTCTATGTAGATAGATCTACGTAGGGTCCTCTATAGTGTCTCTATGTAGATAGATCTATGTAGGGTCCTCTATAGTGTCTATGTAGATAGATCTACGTAGGGTCCTCTATAGTGTCTATGTAGATAGATCTACGTAGGGTCCTCTATAGTGTCTCTATGTAGATAGATCTATGTAGGGTCCTCTATAGTGTCTCTATGTAGATATATCTACGTAGGGTCCTCTATAGTGTCTCTATGTAGATAGATCTATGTAGGGTCCTCTATAGTGTCTATGTAGATAGATCTACGTAGGGTCCTCTATAGTGTCTCTATGTAGATAGATCTACGTAGGGTCCTCTATAGTGTCTCTATGTAGATAGATCTACGTAGGGTCCTCTATAGTGTCTCTATGTAGAGAGATCTACGTAGGGTCCTCTATAGTGTCTCTATGTAGAGAGATCTACGTAGGGTCCTCTATAGTGTCTCTATGTAGATAGATCTACGTAGGGTCCTCTATAGTGTCTCTATGTAGATAGATCTACGTAGGGTCCTCTATAGTGTCTCTATGTAGATAGATCTACGTAGGGTCCTCTATAGTGTCTCTATGTAGATAGATCTACGTAGGGTCCTCTATAGTGTCTCTATGTAGATAGATCTACGTAGGGTCCTCTATAGTGTCTATGTAGATAGATCTACGTAGGGTCCTCTATAGTGTCTCTATGTAGATAGATCTACGTAGGGTCCTCTATAGTGTCTCTATATGCACTGAACAAAAACATGCAACATTTTCAAAGGTTTTACTGAGTTACAGTTCATAGAAGGAAATCAGTCAACTGAAATAAATAAATTAGGCCCTAATCTATGGATTTCACATGACTGGGAATGCAGATATGCATTTGCTGGTCACAGATACCTTTAAAAGAAAAGGTGGCGTGGATCAGAAAACCAGTCAGTATCTGGTGTGACCACCATTTGCCTCATGCAGCGTGACACATCTCCTTCACATAGAGTTGATCAGGCTGTTGATTGTGGCCTGTGGAATGTTGTCCCACTCCTCTTCAATGGCTGTGCGAAGTTGCTGGATATAGGCAGGAACTGGAACACGCTGTCGTACATGTCGATCCAGAGCATCCCAAACATGTTCAATGGGTGACATGTCTGGTGAGTAAGCAGACCATGGAAGAACTGGGACATTTTCAGCGTCCAGGAATTGTGTGCAGATCCTTGTGACATGGGGCCGTGCATTATAATGCCGCGAGCTGCCCAGTGACACAAGCCTACCAGACGAGCTAAACCACTTCTATGCTCGCTTCGAGGCAAGCAACACTGAAGCATGCATGAGAGCACCAGCTGTTCCGGATGACTATGTGATCACGCTCTCCGTAGCCGATGTGAGTAAGACTTTTAAGCAGGTCAACATTCACAAGGCCGCAGGGCCAGACGGATTACCAGGACGTGTACTCCGAGCATGTGCTGACCAACTGGCAAGTGTCTTCACTGACATTTTCAACATGTCCCTGACTGAGTCTGTAATACCAACATGTTTCAAGCAGACCACCATAGTCCCCGTGCCCAAGAACTCTAAGATAACCTGCCTAAATGACTACCGACCCGTAGCACTGACGTCTGTAGCCATGAAGTGCTTTGAAAGACTGGTCATGGCTCACATCAACAGCATAATCCCAGAGACCCTTAGACCCACTCCAATTTGCATACCGCCCCAACAGATCCACAGATGATGCAATCTCTATCGCACTCCACACTGCCCTTTCCCACCTGGACAAGAGGAACACCTACGTGAGAATGCTATTCATTGACTACAGCTCAGCATTCAACACCATAGTGCCCTCTAAGCTCATCACTAAGCTAAGGATCCTGGGACTAAACACCTCCCTCTGCAACTGGATCCTGGACTTCCTGACGGGCCGCCCCCAGGTGGTAAGGGTAGGTAACAACACATCTGCCACACTGATCCTCAACACGGGGGCCCCTCAGGGGTGCGTGCTCAGTCCCCTCCTGTACTCTCTGTTCACCCATGACTGCATGGCCAGGCACGACTCCAACACCATCATTAAGTTTGCCGACGACACAACAGTGGTAGGCCTGATCACCGACAACGATGAGACAGCCTATAGGGAGGAGGTCAGAGATCTGGCCGTGTGGTGCCAGGACAACAACCTCTCCCTCAACGTGACCAAGACAAAGGAGATGATTGTGGACTACAGGGAAAAAAAGAGGACTGAGCACGCCCCCATTCTCATCGACGGGGCTGTAGTGGAACAGGTTGAGAGCTTCAAGTTCCTTGGTGTCCACATCACCAACGAACTATCATGGTCCAAACACACCAAGACAGTCGTGAAGAGGGCACGACAAAGCCTATTCCCCCTCAGGAGACTAAAAAGATTTGGCATGGGTCCTCAGATCCTCAAAAAATTCTACAGCTGCACCATCGAGAGCATCCTGACTGGTTGCATCACCGCCTGGTATGGCAACTGCTTGGCCTCTGACCGCAAGGCACTACAGAGGGTAGTGCGTACGGCCCAGTACATCACTGGGGCAAAGCTCCCTGCCATCCAGGACCTCTATACCAGGCGGTGTCAGAGGAAGGCCCTCAAAATTGTCAAAGACTCCAGCCACCCTAGTCATAGACTGTTCTCCTCTGCACCGCACGGCAAGCGGTACCGGAGTGCCAAGTCTAGGTCCAAAAGACTTCTCAACAGCTTCTACCCCCCAAGCCATAAGACTCCTGAACAGCTAATCATGGCTACCCGGACTATTTGCACTGCCCCCCCCACCCCATCCTTTTTACGCTGCTGCTACTCTGTTAAGTATTTATGCATAGTCACTTTAACTCTACCCACATGTACATATTACCTCAACTACCTCAACTAGCCGGTGCCCCCGCACATTGACTCTGCAACGGTACCCCCCTGTATATATAGCCTCCCTACTGTCACTTTATTTTACTGTATATATAGTCTCCCTACTGTCACTTTATTTTACTTCTGCTCTTTTTTTCTCAACACTTTTTTTGTTGTTGGTTTATTCTTACTTTTTTTGTTTAAAATAAATGCACTGTTGGTTAAGGGCTGTAAGTAAGCATTTCACTGCAATGTCTGCACCTGTTGTATTCGGCGCATGTGACCAATACAATTTGATTTGATTTGATTTGACATGAGGTGATGGCGGCAGATTAATGGCACGACAATGGGCCACAGGATCTTGTCACGGCATCTGTTCATTCAAATTGCCATCGATAAAATGCAATTGTGTTAGTTGTCCGGAGCTTATGCCTTCCCATACCAGAACCCCACCGCCACCATGGGGCACTCTGTTCACAACGTTGACATCAGCAAACTGCTCGCCCACACGACGCCATACACGCTGTCTGCCATCTGCCCGGTACAGTTAAAACCATTATTAATCTGTGAAGAGCACACTTCTCCAGTGGCCATCGAAGGTGAGCATTTGCCCACGGAAGTCGGTTACGACGCCGAACTGCAGTCTGGTCAAGACCCTGGTGAGGATGACGAGCATGCAGATGAGCTTCCCTGAGAGAGTTTGTGGAGAAATTCTTCGGTTGTGCAAACCCACAGTTTCATCAGCTGTCCGGGTGGCTGGTCTCAGACGATCCTGCAGCTGAAAAAGCTGGATGTGGAGGTCCTGGGCTGGCATGGTTACACTTAGTCTGCGGTTGTGAGGCCGGTTGGACATGGCTTATGGTAGAGAAATGAACATTAAATTCTCTGGCAAGAGCTCTGGTGGACATTCCTACAGTCAGCATGCCAATTGCACGCTACTTCAACTTGAGACATCTATGGCATTGTGTTGTGACAAAACTGCTCATTTTAGAGTGGCCTTTTATTGTCTCCTGAGTGGCGCAGTGGTCTAAGGCACTGCATCGCAGTGCTAGCTGTGCCACTAGAGATCCTGGTTCGAATCCAGGCTCTGTCGCAGCTGGCCGCGACTGGGAGACTCATGGGCGGCGCACAATTGGCCTAGCGTTGTCCAGGGTAGGGGAGGGAATGGCCGGCAGGGATGTAGCTCAGTTGATAGAGCATGGCGTTTGCAACGCCAGGGTTGTGGGTTCGATTCCCACGGGGGACCAGTTTGAAAAAAAATAAATAAATAAAAAAGACAAAAAAATATATATGTATTCACTAACTGTAAGTCGCTCTGGATAAGAGCGTCTGCTAAATGACTAAAATGTAAAATGTAAATGTATTGCCCCCAGCACAAGGTGCACCTATGTAATGATCATGCTGTTTAATTAGCTTCTTGATATGCCACTCTTGTCAGGTGGATGGATTATTTTGGCAAAGGAGAAATGCTTACTCACAGGGATGTAAACAAATTTGAGAGAAACACGCTTTTTGTGTGTATGGAAAATGTATTTTATTTTTATTTATTTCAGCTCATGAAACATGGGACCAACTCTTTACATGTTGCGTTTATATTTTTGCAGTTTAAGATTAGGGAGGACGATTTCTGTTTTTTTATGAGCATGGCCTTATTTCTGTTACAGCATATTGGATGACTGTCATTCATATTCCATTCACCCAGTTCAATGCAACAGCGATAGGTTTAGGCTACTACATGATACTCTAATATGCCCTATACCCATCACGAGGATGCTACAGCCTACAAATTCAAGTTTATAACGTAGGTGCACAGGTTGATAGACAAATTGGAGTAATCAAGGTGACCGACAGTGAGAAATTCACTAACGCCTTGCACAGTCTTGCCTGCATCTAGCTGATCCAGGGTGGAATCATTAGTCCAAACAGTTTTACGTTTTGCAATTAAAACGAGAGTTTCAATTGGACAAACTCAGGTAGGACCAGCCCCTTTTCGTTCCGTTTGCTTCCGTTTTAAGAAATGTTTTTCAACAGAATTGGCGGAATGAATACACCACTGATCACCCGCACACATAGTTCACTTTCATAGCAGCCAAACAAACTCCTCCTCTCACATTTTCCCTTCGCTTGTGAACAGCTGTCTGTGACCAGGTGAAAAAAAACCTCTCCAAGCCAAATCTTCATACCATAACCGCTACACACAGCCTACGTCGTTGTCACCATTTCTTCTAGAACTAACCCACAATCCAATCCATGTACAATCACGCAGTACAGTGTACAGTAAGCAGTTTAGCAGTTACAGCGGCGGTCCCCGCCTGGTGGCAATAAATTAATACAACTGGAAGTTTACCTTGACTTGGAAGAGTTGCAGTGTTGGATATCCTTAGCCAGCTAGCTAACATAAATATAATTCCTCTCTGTTTGAGTCAGGTTGTTGAGTAGGCTAAAGTAGATGCATTAGCTAGCATAAGGGAAACTGAAACTACATTTTTTTATTTTTTTAAATACAATGAAATATATTTCTCTCTCGTCTCTCTCTCTGCTCCTTCTCCTTATTTTTTGAAGAAATTAATTTGTTCAAAACTCTTCAACTATTGTCTTTCTCTCTCTTTGAGTCAACTACTCACCACATTTTATGCACTGCAGTGCTAGCTAGCTGTAGCTTATGCTTTCAGTACTAGATTCATTCTCTGATCCTTTGATTGGATGGACATCATGTCAGTTCATGCTGCAAGCGCTCTGATAGGTTGGAGGACATAAATACTGTGTAAGTCTATGGAAGGGGTGAGAACCATGAGGTTCCTCCTAGGTTTTGTATTGAAGTCAATGTACCCAGAGGAGGACGGAAAATAGCAGTCCTCCATCTACACCATGGTGCTAACTCTTATAAGAGTTCCTAACAAGGGCCTCTCCTCCTCCTCCATCTCCTGTAGATAGCAGAGTTGGAGTCTCAGTGTGAAGAAGCCAACGTGGAGAAGGAGAGGAACTCTAAGCTGACTGTACGAGTTCAGGAGCTGGAGACAGAGCTACAGGACAAGGAACAGGTGGGGGCATACACACACAGGATCACTTGTGGGCGGCAGGTAGCTTAGTGATTAAGAGCGTTGTGCCAGTAACTGAAAGGTCACTGGTTCTAATCCCCGAGCCGACTAGGTGAAAAATCTGTCGATGTGCCCTTGAGCAAGGCACTTAACCCTAATTGCTCCTGTAAGTCGCTCTGGATAAGAGCGTCTGCTAAATGACCAATTATTATTATTATTGTGCGCGCTCTCTCACACACACACACACACACACACACACACGATCACTTATGCGCTCACACACACACACACACACAGGATCACTTATGCGCTCTCTCACACACACACACACACACACACACACACACACACACACACACACACACACACACACACAGGATCACTTATGTGCTCACACACACACACACACACACACACACACACACACACACACACACACACAGGATCACTTATGCGCTCACACACACACACACACACACACACACACACACACACACACACAGGATCACTTATGCGCTCACACACACACACACACACACACACACAGGATCACTTATGCGCTCACACACACACACACACACACACACACACAGGATCACTTATGCGCTCACACACACACACACACACACACAGGATCACTTGTGCGCGTTCTCACACACAAAAACTCTTATAGACACACTCACGGTCTCATATGACAAGCCTGTAGTTTTGCTGACAGACTGTATGCAAATATAACACCATTGTCCCTAAGGGACATGTTATCTCTATTACCTCTCTCTCCCTCCCTCTACCCCTCTCTATGGGAAAATAAATAAACATAAATATGGGTTGTATTTACAATGGTGTTTGTTCTTCACTGGTTGCCCTTTTCTTGTGGCAACAGGTCACAAATCTTGCAGCTGTGATGGCACACTGTGGTTTTTCACCCAGTAGATAAGATTACTCAAACGCGTGTCATTCTCTGGCGCTATCGAGGGAATCTTTCTCTATAGGTACCCATACATCGGCGAGTTAGCAGTGCAGCTCATTTCCACCTCATCTACCCTCTCCCTCTCTCTCTCCTCTCCTCCTCCCCTCTACCCCTCTCCTCTACCCTCTCTCTCCTCTACCTCTCCCTCTACCCCTCTCTCTCTCCCTCTACACCCCTCTCTCTCTCCCTCTACCCCTTCTCTCTCTCTCCCTCCTCTCCTTCTCCCTCCTCTCCTCTCCCTCTACCCCTCTCTCTCCTACCCCTCCTCTCCTCTACCTCTCTCTCCTCCCCACTCTCTCTCTCTCTCTCTCCCCTCCCTCTCCCTCTCTCTCTCCTCACCCCTCTCCTCTCTCCCTCCTACCCCTTCTCTCTACTACACCCTCTCTCTCTCTCCCTCACCCCTTTTCTCTACCCCTCTCTCTCTCTCCCTCTACCCCTCTCTCTCTACCCTCTCTCTCTCTCCCTCTACCCCTCTCTCCCTCTCTCTGTTCCTAAGGAGAGGATTATAGTCCAATAGAAGGTGGGTATTGTTGTGGGACCTTTGATGTCAGAACAATTCTGTGTGGAAGTATTAGTCTCGTCCTCACCTCTATATCTCTCTCTCTGCTCTCAGCACTTTCTCTCAATTCAATTTCAATTCAAAGGGCTTTATTGGCATGGGAAACATATGTTTACATTTCCAAAGCAAGTGAAATAGATAATAAACAAAGGTGAAATAAACTCTCTCTCTCTCGCTCTCTCTCATGCTACTTCTACACCTATTATCTATCAGTTTATTTACTTCAGTGTTTTTATAGGTCACCTACCTTCTCGTTCAAGAACACGCAGAGAAAGGAGAGAGAACTGTGTTATTCTTCATATTTACTGCTTATAGAAAATGTCTCCCGCTATATCTGGTAATGTTAACTCTAACTCGATGCCCGGTCATGTTATTTTATTTCAGACCACATTAATAATGTTATTGTAATGCCATTGCCCTCTGCCCCTGTAGTCATCCCAAATGATGCCAGGAACCCGAGGCACTAGGTCTGCCAGTCACATCGTCCTCATGTCACTTCTGCCCAGCTGCCAAGCAACTGCGGACCCAAGATGGCTGGTTTTACTCCCTGTGACATTTATTCCAGTTAGTCCTAATGAGGCTTTGAGCCGGCATGACCGTGGTGATCAGGACCTCTTTTGATTAATGGATCAATACTGATTCTACCTGCAGACACATTTCATTAGCTGTAACCACGTTTTCATACACAGTTTTTATGCGAGTAAAGTCATACCGTATACAAAAAGCTGTGATGGAAATAGGACATTTATAAATGTCGACAGATCATTTGTTCATTCGACTTGGTGGGATCTTTTTGTGTCGGTAAAATGAATGGTGGTGGAAACGCCTTCATGCGCAAATATTTATAGAATAACCATCATTTTGAAGTAAACTTGGGAGTCATGCGATGATATGGTGTGTGGTCCTCCCACTACGACTCGGGGAAACCGTGCAGTTTATTAGGCTACAGATTAAATGGCTTATGAACTGCACAGGGTGGTGAAAAGTGCACAGTGATGCTCCTTTCCAATAAATATTGAGGGTCTTATTCTGGTGACATGATGATCGATGCTCGACTGCTGTTTCACAAATAAAAATATTCTCTTTCTTATCCATAATAATCTCATCATGTAGACTAGTCTACTGACACTGTATCTGCCAGCTGTAGGCACAATTGCTATTTAACGCAACCGTGTTTGTAACAAAACTATCTGTAGAATTGAAAATGCAATGGATTTTTATTCGGTACATGAAAACTTTTTGTGTGCACTATGTCATCACGCACTGATTTTTATCCGCAACAAGTCCGTTGGGTGGAAACACACCACTGGTGGGAAAATGTGCATATTTTCTTTATTAATATTCTCATGAAAATATGTCACCAATTGGATGGAAACCTAGCTATTGGCTTATACCCCTCTTTCTACTGCCCCCGGATCCCTCCATCCTTCCATCTCCCGCTCTAGAGCTGACTTCCTGTCCCCTCCCCCGGATCCCTCCATCCTTCCATCTCCCGCTCTAGAGCTGACTTCCTGTCCCCTCCCCCGGATCCCTCCATCCTTCCATCTCCCGCTCTAGAGCTGACTTCCTGTCCCCTCCCCCGGATCCCTCCATCCTTCCATCTCCCCCGGATCCCTCCATCCTTCCATCTCCTGCTCTAGAGCTGACTTCCTGTCCCCTCCCCCGGATCCCTCCATCCTTCCATCTCCCGCTCTAG
The DNA here is from genome assembly GCA_902810595.1 of Coregonus sp. 'balchen'. Lineage (NCBI taxonomy): Eukaryota > Metazoa > Chordata > Actinopteri > Salmoniformes > Salmonidae > Coregonus > Coregonus sp. 'balchen'. Next base: position 7,926,432 of record LR778284.1, read on the forward strand.
AGCTGACTTCCTGTCCCCTCCCCCGGATCCCTCCATCCTTCCATCTCCCGCTCTAGAGCTGACTTCCTGTCCCCTCCCCCGGATCCCTCCATCCTTCCATCTCCCGCTCTAGAGCTGACTTCCTGTCCCCTCCCCCGGATCCCTCCATCCTTCCATCTCCCGCTCTAGAGCTGACTTCCTGTCCCCTCCCCCGGATCCCTCCATCCTTCCATCTCCCGCTCTAGAGCTGCCCCCCCCCCGGATCCCTCCATCCTTCCATCTCCCCCGGATCCCTCCATCCTTCCATCTCCTGCTCTAGAGCTGACTTCCTGTCCCCTCCCCCGGATCCCTCCATCCTTCCATCTCCTGCTCTAGAGCTGACTTCCTGTCCCCTCCCCCGGATCCCTCCATCCTTCCATCTCCCGCTCTAGAGCTGACTTCCTGTCCCCTCCCCCGGATCCCTCCATCCTTCCATCTCCCGCTCTAGAGCTGACTTCCTGTCCCCTCCCCCGGATCCCTCCATCCTTCCATCTCCCGCTCTAGAGCTGACTTCCTGTCCCCTCCCCTGGATATCTCCATCCTTCCATCTCCCGCTCTCTCTCTCACCCTCTTGCTCTTCTTCTTCTTTCTGCCTCTTTCTCTCTTTCTTTCCATGTCTCTCTCTCTCTCTCTATTTCTCTCTCTCTCTCTATTTCTTTCTCTCTCTGTCTGTCTTGCTCTCTCTCTCTCTCTCTTTCTCTCTCTATTTCTTTCTCTCTCTCTCCGGTGGCAGGGGTGTCAGCGTGTGTCCCTTTCATGCTCTTGACAGGGTTTATTCAGCTGTGTGTGTGTGTGACTATTAGAAACCTATTGGTTTGGGCAGTAAATCACCCTGACAAAGACTTTTTAAAGCTGAAACCAGTTTGATTTGCACCTTGGATTTATTTCCTGTAAAGGTGGCTTAGCATCTTCTGTTGATCCTGTTTTGAACATTTAATGAACCCTGGTTGAACTGAGAGAGACAGCGATGACAGAGAGACGGAGACAGAACCTGTCTGAAGCCCTTTCCTCTGTCCTGCTGTGTCAGATGAACAGACAGTCTGACAGGTCACACTCCTGCTAAGTGGTCTCTCCTCACTCTCTGTCTGTCTCTCTGTCTCTCTCTCTCACTCACTCACTCACTCACTCACTCACTCACTCACTCACTCACTCACTCACTCACTCACTCACTCACTCACTCACTCACAGAGGATTCTGATAACCAGAAGTGGCTGTGATGTCTCTAGGGTGGTGTAGTTCTGTAAAGACACAGGAGATGAGATCATGATTACTCTGAGAAGCATCATGATAGTCTGTAATCTTCACGGCTAGTTTAGAAGCATCTTTTTTATTTATTTTTTCACCTTTATTTAACCAGGTAAGCCAGTTGAGAACAAGTTCTCATTTACAACTGCGACCTGGCCAAGATAAAGCAAAGCAGTGCGATAAAAACAGCAGAGACACAGAGTTACATATGGGGTAAAATAAAACAGAAAATATATATACAGTGTGTGCAAATGTAGCATGTTATGGAGGTAAGGCAATAAATAGGCCATAGTGCAAAATAATTACAATTAGTATTAACACTGTGTCACGATCGTTGAGAGACGGGTCAGACCAAGGTGCAGCGTGAAAAGCTTACATGTTTATTTAACTCAAATAAACATACAACAAAACAATAAACAACGTAACGTGAAGTCCTCAGGCTAAACACATACAAGCCTAACACGGAACAAGATCCCACAACTAAGGTAGGCAAACAGGCTACTTAAGTATGATCCCCAATCAGAGACAACGAGCAACAGCTGTCTCTGATTGGGAATCACACCCGGCCAAACATAGAAATACAATACCTAGAACATAAACATAGAATTTCTAGCATAGATTCTCACGCCCTGGACCAAACCAACTAAAGACGACCGGCCTCTCAAGGCCAGGGCGTAACACACTGGAATGATAGATGTGTAATGATACTCTGTAGTCTTCACAGCTAGTTCAGAAGCATCATGATAGTCTGTGTAATCTTCACGGCTAGTTTAGAAGCATCATGATAGTCTGTAATCTTCACAGCTAGTTCAGAAGCATCATGATAGTCTGTAATCTTCACAGCTAGTTCAGAAGCATCATGATAGTCTGTGTAATCTTCACGGCTAGTTTAGAAGCATCATGATAGTCTGTAATTTTCACGGCTAGTTCAGAAGCATCATGATAGTCTGTGTAATCTTCACGGCTAGTTTAGAAGCATCATGATAGTCTGTGTAATCTTCACGGCTAGTTTAGAAGCATCATGATAGTCTGTGTAATCTTCACGGCTAGTTCAGAAGCATCATGATAGTCTGTGTAATCTTCACGGCTAGTTTAGAAGCTTCATGATAGTCTGTGTAATTTTCACGGCTAGTTTAGAAGCTTCATGATAGTCTGTGTAATCTTCACGGCTAGTTTAGAAGCATCATGATAGTCTGTGTAATCTTCACGGCTAGTTTAGAAGCATCATGATAGTCTGTGTAATCTTCACGGCTAGTTTAGAAGCATCATGATAGTCTGTGTAATCTTCACGGCTAGTTTAGAAGCATCATGATAGTCTGTGTAATCTTCACGGCTAGTTCAGAAGCATCATGATAGTCTGTGTAATCTTCACGGCTAGTTTAGAAGCATCATGATAGTCTGTGTAATCTTCACGGCTAGTTTAGAAGCATCATGATAGTCTGTAATCTTCACGGCTAGTTTAGAAGCTTCATGATAGTCTGTGTAATCTTCACGGCTAGTTTAGAAGCATCATGATAGTCTGTGTAATCTTCACGGCTAGTTTAGAAGCATCATGATAGTCTGTGTAATCTTCACGGCTAGTTCAGAAGCATCATGATAGTCTGTGTAATCTTCACGGCTAGTTTAGAAGCATCATGATAGTCTGTGTAATCTTCACGGCTAGTTTAGAAGCATCATGATAGTCTGTGTAATCTTCACGGCTAGTTTAGAAGCTTCATGATAGTCTGTGTAATCTTCACGGCTAGTTTAGAAGCATCATGATAGTCTGTGTAATCTTCACGGCTAGTTTAGAAGCTTCATGATAGTCTGTGTAATCTTCACGGCTAGTTTAGAAGCATCATGATAGTCTGTGTAATCTTCACGGCTAGTTCAGAAGCATCCATTCTTTACATCTACAGTTGAAGTCGGAAGTTTACATACACTTAGGTTGGAGTCATTAAAACTTGTTTTTCAACCACTCCACAAATGTCTTGTTAACAAACTATAGTTTTGGCAAGTCGGTTAGGACATCTACTTTGTGCATGACACAAGTAATTTTTCCAACAATTGTTTACAGACAGATTATTTCACTTATAATTCACTGTATCACAATTCCAGTGGGTCAGAAGTTTACGTACACTAAGTTGACTGTGCCTTTAAACAGCTTGGACAATTCCAGAAAATAATGTCATAGCTTTAGAAGCTTCTGATAGGCTAATTGACATCATTTGAGTCAATTGGAGGTGTACCTGTGGATGTATTTCAAGGCCTACCTTCAAATTCAGTGCCTCTTTGCAAGCCGAAGAACACCATCCCAACCGTGAAGCACGTGGGCGGCAGCATCATGCTGTGGGGGTGCTTTGCTGAAGGAGGGACTGCTGCACTTCACAAAATAGATGGCATCATGAGGAAGGAAAATTGTGGATAAATTGAAGCAACATCTCAAGACATCAGTCAGGAAGTTAAAGCTTGGTTGCAAATGGGTCTTCCAAATGGACAATGACCCCAAGCATACTTCCAAAGTTGTGGCAAAATGGCTCAAGGACAACAAAGTCAAGGTATTGGAGTGGCCATCACAAAGCCCTGACCTCAATCCTATAGAAAATGTGTGGGCAGAACTGAAAAAGCGTGTGCGAGCAAGGAGGCCTACAAACCTGACTCAGTTACACAAGCTCTGTCAGGAGGAATGGGCCAAAATTCACCCAACTTATTGTGGGAAGCTTGTGGAAGGCTACCCGAAACGTTTGACCCAAGTTAAACAATTTAAAGGCAATGCTACCAAATACTAATTTGTAAAACTCTGACCCACTGGGAATGTGATAAAAGAAATAAAAGCTGAAATAAATCATTCTCTCTACTATTATTCTGACATTTCAATTCTTAAAATAAAGTGGTGATCCTAACTGACCTAAGACAGGGAATTTTTACTAGGATTAAATGTCAGGAATTGTGAAAAATGTTTAAATGTATTTGGCTAAGGTGTATTTAACTTCCGACTTCAACTGTAGATCATGTTAGAGAGATATGGAGAGTAAGAGAATATAAGTGATTTTGAGAGAACGGGACTGAGAGAGGGATGGGGGGAGAGAGAGTAACAGGAAGAGAAGATGTCCATCCTGTCTGGTGCTCATAACTGTGGTTCATCTATAGCTTCAGTCGCAGTGGACAAGGAGAAGAATGACTCACCACAGTAACCTGCAATACATCTGCTGCCTTCTCCTCCCTCTCTCCTCCCTCCCTGGCTCCTACTCTCTCCTTCCTCTCTCCTCCCTCCCTGGCTCCTACTCTCTCCTTCCTCTCGCCTTCCCACCCCATGAATTATTGAATTATTGAATTTCCGTGGTGTTGACCCCGTTGCCTCACCAGCCGTGAACTTGGACACTTCAAACAAACTGACCATTGCTGAGGCAGAGTGGTTGGTGGGCTGAGGCATAGGGGTGGAGGGGCTGAGGTGGGGGGTGGAGGGGTTGGGGGCTGAGGTGGGGGCTGAGGCAGGGGGGTTGGGGTGCTGAGGCAGGGGGGTTGGGGGGCTGAGGTGGGGGGTGGAGGGGTTGGGGGGCTGAGGCATGGGGTTTGGGGGGCTGAGGTGGGGGCTGAGGCAGGGGGGTTGGGGTGCTGAGGCAGGGGGGTTGGGGGGCTGAGGTGGGGGGTGGAGGGGTTGTGGGGCTGAGGCAGGGGGGTTGGGGGGCTGAGGCGGGGTGTTGGGGGGCTGAGGCAGGGGGTGGAGGGGTTGGGGGGGCTGAGGCGGGGGTGTTGGGGGGGTTGAGGCAGGGGGTGGAGGGGTTGGGGGGTTGAGGCGGGGGTGTTGGGGGGGTTGAGGCAGGGGGTGGAGGGGTTGGGGGCTGAGGCAGGGGGGTTGGGGGGCTGAGGCAGGGGGGTTGGGGGGTTGGGGGGCTGAGGCAGGGGGTGGAGGGGTTGGGGGGCTGAGGCGGGGGGGTTGGGGGGCTGAGGCAGGGGGTGGAGGGGTTGGGGGGGCTGAGGCGGGGGTGTTGGGGGCTGAGGCAGGGGGTGTGGGGGCTGAGGGGGGGGGGTTGGGGCTGAGGCAGGGGGGGGGTGGGGGCTGAGGCAGGGGGGTTGGGGGGCGGGTAGGGGGGTTGGGGGGGAGGGGGGGGGGAGGTAGGGGGGTTGGGGTGGGTGGGGGCAGCGGGGGTGGGGGGGTTGAGGGCAGGGGGGTGTGGGGGCTGGCAGGGGGTTGGGGGGTTGAGGCTGAGGGGGGTTTGGGGGGCTGAGGCAGGGGGTGGAGGGGTTGGGGGCTGAGGCGGGGGGTTGGGGGGCTGAGGCAGGGGGTGGAGGGGTTGGGGGGCTGAGGCGGGGGGTGTTGGGGGGCTGAGGCAGGGGGTGGAGGGGTTGGGGGCTGAGGCGGGGGTGTTGGGGGGCTGAGGCAGGGGGTGGAGGGGTTGGGGGGCTGAGGCGGGGGTGTTGGGGGGGTTGAGGCAGGGGGTGGAGGGGTTGGGGGGTTGAGGCGGGGGTGTTGGGGGGGTTGAGGCAGGGGGTGGAGGGGTGGAGGGGTTGGGGGCTGAGGCAGGGGGGTTGGGGGGCTGAGGCAGGGGGTGGAGGGGTTGGGGGGCTGAGGCGGGGGTGTTGGGGGGCTGAGGCAGGGGGTGGAGGGGTTGGGGGGCTGAGGCAGGGGGTGGAGGGGTTGGGGGGCTGAGGCAGGGTAACACAGATGCTAGGCTGTGCATCATTATCTCTTTATTATGGAGGGGTTCTAATTGCCAACTCCACAGCTGATTCTGGGGGTCACGGAGATATAAGGAGCCTGGATGAGGACCGAGAAACAATAGGTCTGATGAGGACCGAGAAACAGTAGGTCTGATGAGGACCGAGAAACAATAGGTCTGATGAGGACTGAGGAACAGTAGGTCTGATGAGGACTGAGGTACAGTAGGTCTGATGAGGAGCGAGGGACAGTAGGTCTGATGAGGAGCGAGGGACAGTAGGTCTGATGGGGAGCGAGGGACAGTAGGTCTGATGGGGAGCGAGGGACAGTAGGTCTGTGAGGAGCGAGGGAGCACAGTAGGTCTTGAAAAATGTATGACGCGTGTAAGCCTTGGTAACAGCGTCTGTAAAGGCATAGTTATTATTATGATTAGTTATTTCATATGGTCTGATGAGGAGCGAGGGACAGTAGGTCTGATGAGGGAGCGAGGGACAGTAGGTCTGATGAGGAGCGAGGGACAGTGGGTCTGATGAGGAGCGAGGGACAGTAGGTCTGATGGGGAGCGAGGGACAGTAGGTCTGATGGGAGCGAGGGACAGTAGGTCTGATGAGGAGCGAGGGACAGTAGGTCTGATGAGGAGCGAGGGACAGTAGGTCTGATGAGGAGCGAGGGACAGTAGGTCTGATGAGGAGCGAGGGACAGTGGGTCTGATGAGGAGCGAGGGACAGTAGGTCTGATGGGGAGCGAGGGACAGTAGGTCTGATGGGGAGCGAGGGACAGTAGGTCTGATGAGTGAGGGACAGTGGTCTGATAGAGCGAGGACAGTAGGTCTGATGAGGAGCGAGGGACAGTAGGTCTGATGAGGAGCGAGGGACAGTAGGTCTGATGAGGAGCGAGGGACAGTAGGTCTGATGAGGATATTAATATGTGATGTGTGTTTCCTTCCAGGAACTGGAGAACCTGAGGAAGCAAGCAGAGATCATCCCTCAACTGATGGCAGAGTGTGAGAGCATCACAGAGAAACTACAGGTACTGAACCCTAACCCCTACACCCTAAACACTAACCCCTACACCCTAAACACTAACCCCTACACCCTAAACACTAACCCCTACACCCTAAACACTAACCCCTTAACTCATGGCAGTGTGTGTGAGCATCACATAGAAACTACAGGTACTGAAGCATAACCCAATAAGCTGGGACTGGGAGCGGCAGATCCAGATTGTTCCATTACATTATGATCTCACACGCGCTCGCACACACCACGTACACACCACGTACACACAGACACAGACACACACACAGACACACACACACCACGTACACACCACGTACACACAGACACAAACACACACACACACACACACACACACCACGTACAAACATACACACCACCTCTTTTTGTTCCCACAGTGTTCATTGAGTGTCTCTAACAAGTTATTGTTACTGAGTTTTATATTCCACATGGTTATGTATTAAAAACAGGTCCATTAGTGTGCTATTTATAACTATGATGAGTATACTGTAAATCGTTTTAAAAGGTTGATATGATCAACACTGTTATTAAAAGGTATTCTCTCCTAGATAATAGATGAGAGTAGAGAGTTATATTCTCAACAATGGGAACTATTTTAATCACAGTTCTATTTAATCACAGCAAGTATTGTAATTATAAATCTCTCTTCTTGAATATGAAGAGTGGTCTTCTCATAAAGACACGGGATGCATCCCAAATAGCACCCTGTTTCCTATATAGTGCTCTATAAAGGGTGCCTTTGGGACGCAGGCAGGATTATATGGTAATCAAATGTAATATAATGTATCCACTTAGCAGAAACAGCTGAAGATGTCAGTGTGCTGTTGACAGATATTGGTTATGACTAGGTGGGAGAGGAGACACAGTGTTATAATGTTTCAGCGCTTAGATCCAACAGCATGTTGACAGATATTGGTTATGACTAGGTGGGAGAGGAGACACAGTGTTATAATGTTTCAGCTCTTAGATCCAACAACATGTTGACAGATATTGGTTATAGCTTGGTGGGAGAGGAGACACAGTGTTATAATGTTTCAGCTCTTAGATCCAACAACATGTTGACAGATATTGGTTATGGCTGGGTGGGAGAGGAGACACAGGGTTATAATGTTTCAGCTCTTAGATCCAACAACATGTTGACAGATATTGGTTATGACTGGGTGGGAGAGGAGACACAGTGTTATAATGTTTCAGCGCTGATATCCAACAACATGTTGACAGATATTGGTTATGGCTGGGTGGGAGAGGAGACACAGGGTTATAATGTTTCAGCTCTTAGATCCAACAGCATGTTGACAGATATTGGTTATGGCTTGGTGGGAGAGGAGACACAGGGTTATAATGTTTCAGCTCTTAGATCCAACAACATGTTGACAGATATTGGTTATGGCTTGGTGGGAGAGGAGACACAGGGTTATAATGTTTCAGCTCTTAGATCCAACAACATGTTGACAGATATTGGTTATGACTGGTTGGGAGAGGAGACACAGGGTTATAATGTTTCAGCGCTGATATCCAACAACATGTTGACAGATATTGGTTATGGCTGGGTTGGAGAGGAGACACAGGGTTATAATGTTTCAGCTCTTATATCCAACAGCATGTTGACAGATATTGGTTATGGCTTGGTGGGAGAGGAGACACAGGGTTATAATGTTTCAGCTCTTAGATCCAACAACATGTTGACAGATTTTGGTTATGGCTTGGTGGGAGAGGAGACACAGGGTTATAATGTTTCAGCTCTTATATCCAACAACATGTTGACAGATATTGGTTATGGCTTGGTGGGAGAGGAGACACAGGGTTATAATGTTTCAGCTCTTAGATCCAACAGCATGTTGACAGATATTGGTTATGGCTTGGTGGGAGAGGAGACACAGGGTTATAATGTTTCAGCTCTTAGATCCAACAACATGTTGACAGATATTGGTTATGACTGGTTGGGAGAGGAGACACAGGGTTATAATGTTTCAGCGCTGATATCCAACAACATGTTGACAGATATTGGTTATGGCTGGGTTGGAGAGGAGACACAGGGTTATAATGTTTCAGCTCTTATATCCAACAGCATGTTGACAGATATTGGTTATGGCTTGGTGGGAGAGGAGACACAGGGTTATAATGTTTCAGCTCTTAGATCCAACAACATGTTGACAGATTTTGGTTATGGCTTGGTGGGAGAGGAGACACAGGGTTATAATGTTTCAGCTCTTATATCCAACAACATGTTGACAGATATTGGTTATGGCTGGGTGGGAGAGGAGACACAGGGTTATAATGTTTCAGCTCTTAGATCCAACAGCATGTTGACAGATATTGGTTATGGCTTGGTGGGAGAGGAGACACAGGGTTATAATGTTTCAGCTCTTAGATCCAACAACATGTTGACATATATTGGTTATGGCTGGGTGGGAGAGGAGACACAGGGTTATAATGTTTCAGCTCTTAGATCCAACAACATGTTGACAGATATTGGTTATGACTGGTTGGGAGAGGAGACACAGGGTTATAATGTTTCAGCGCTGATATCCAACAACATGTTGACAGATATTGGTTATGGCTGGGTGGGAGAGGAGACACAGGGTTATAATGTTTCAGCTCTTAGATCCAACAGCATGTTGACAGATATTGGTTATGGCTTGGTGGGAGAGGAGACACAGGGTTATAATGTTTCAGCTCTTAGATCCAACAACATGTTGACAGATATTGGTTATGGCTGGGTGTGGGAGAGGAGACACAGGGTTATAATGTTTCAGCTCTTATATCCAACAACATGTTGACAGATATTGGTTATGACTGGGTGGGAGAGGAGACACAGGGTTATAATGTTTCAGCTCTTAGATCCAACAACATGTTGACAGATATTGGTTATGGCTGGGTGGGAGAGGAGACACAGGGTTATAATGTTTCAGCTCTTAGATCCAACAGCATGTTGATGGCTGGAAGGACGTACACAGAGACACGCACATGCAGACACATTGCTCTCAGATCCCACAGTATCTAGATGACTGACTGACTGGTGTGAGAAACCTAGATTGATTCACACGTCACATCTTCTCCATTCTCCCATTCTACCCGGCAACAGGGACCACCTGGTTACCCACCCCTGAAGTGATATACTAACCCTTACTGCTGTTAAACCCAGCCATACATCATGCCCCCCGCCCCCCCGGCTAGTCGAACCTGTCATCAAAACCAGTCTGTTTTTAAACCTACCATAGATCAGACCATCTGTCTGTCTGACCAGTGTCAAAGCCTACCATACATCACACTCATAACCTGACAACCACAAAGGAGCTGGCATAGACGTAGACCAGCCTGTATCTATCTCTATGGTATGGGAGCTGGTCTCAAGTAGAGAAAGTTCTGGAAACCAGGCTCACTCACATTGTCTCTTGAAATCTGTCAGTTTCGGAGATAAAAACAGCTTGTATCTATTTCTGAGACCAACTCGGTGGCCTTGTGGTTAGAGCGTCCTCCCTGAGATTGGAAGGTTGGGAGTTCGATCCCCCGGCCGAGTCATACCAAAGACTGTAGAAATAGAACCCGTTTGGCATTAAGGAGATAGATTGAAGGTAAAGCCCTGCGATAGACTGTCCAGGGGGTGTACAGGGGGCTCCTGCCCTATGAGCCGTTCTGGCTGCTTACTCACTTCAGAAAGAAAAACGCCACGTGTACGTTTAACCATTTATTAGAAAAGATTATAATGCATGTCTAGGCGTTAAGGCTCTGCTCCTTCAGGGTAGCTCACTGCCAGAACCGAGTGTCAGGGTTCTGCTCCTTCAGGGTAGCTCACTGCCAGAACCGAGTGTTAGGGTTCTGCTCCGTCAGGGTAGCTCACTGCCAGAACCAAGTGTAAGGGTTCTGCTCCGTCAGGGTAGCTCACTGCCAGAACCGAGTGTTAGGGTTCTGCTCCGTCAGGGTAGCTCACTGCCAGAACCGAGTGTTAGGGTTCTGCTCCTTCAGGGTAGCTCACTGCCAGAACCGAGTGTAAGGGTTCTGCTCCTTCAGGGTAGCTCACTGCCAGAACCGAGTGTTAGGGTTCTGCTCCTTCAGGGTAGCTCACTGCCAGAACCAAGTGTAAGGGTTCTGCTCCGTCAGGGTAGCTCACTGCCAGAACCGAGTGTTAGGGTTCTGCTCCTTCAGGGTAGCTCACTGCCAGAACCAAGTGTAAGGGTTCTGCTCCGTCAGGGTAGCTCACTGCCAGAACCGAGTGTTAGGGTTCTGCTCCTTCAGGGTAGCTCACTGCCAGAACCAAGTGTAAGGGTTCTGCTCCGTCAGGGTAGCTCACTGCCAGAACCGAGTGTTAGGGTTCTGCTCCAACCAGTATCTTGTCATTGGTTGCCAGCATCAGCGTTGAACAGAGGTTAGCCAGGTTCCACCCGTGCTCAGCATGCAGGTAGCGTAACATGAGAGGACAAGGCAGTGCCAGTTCTTGTTATGACCACTGATGTTCAATTGCTAATTCTTCATCACTGAGTGCATAAGTACTGTTTTACATGTAAGTGTCCATAATACAATATCATTTTAGATATCATGCAAGATTGAAGGGACGGAATATTTAGTGAATTTCAGACTGAAGAACCCATGAAAGCCATCAAACAGACTTGCCTCTAGCAAAGGTTCATGTAACCCAACACCATCGCCTTAAGTGAACTCAAACTTGTGCTACTGAGAGAGGACAGATACTCTTGATATGCATGTTGGTCTCTGCGGTATGGTAGCTGGTCTCAAGTAGAGACAGATCTGTCAACCAGGGGAAAGCGTTATGGCTGCATGTTGGTCTCTGCGGTATGGTAGCTGGTCTCAAGTAGAGACGGATCTGTCAACCAGGGGAAAGCGTTATGGCTGCATGTTGGTCTCTGCGGTATGGTAGCTGGTCTCAAATAGAGACGGATCTGTCAACCAGGGGAAAGCGTTATGGCTGCATGTTGGTCTCTGCGGTATGGTAGCTGGTCTCAGGTAGAGACGGATCTGTCAACCAGGGGAAAGCGTTATGGCTGCATGTTGGTCTCTGCGGTATGGTAGCTGGTCTCAGGTAGAGACGGATCTGTCAACCAGGGGAAACCGTTATGGCACGTTCAGATAGTAATACACTATATTGTGTAGAACAGGGGGATTCAAATATTACCCTACGAGGTCCAGACTACTTCGGGACTTCTGTTCTACCTGATAATTAATTGCACCCACCTGGTGTCCCAGGTCTAAATCAGTCCCTGATTTAGAGGGGAACAATGAAAAATTAAAAAGCAATGGAACTGGCTTGGGGGGCCAGATTTAGAATTTGAGGGCCAGATTTAGAATTTGAGGGCCATACACATTCAGGTAGAGACGTATACTCTATAGAACAGAGGTGTGTCACGATCGTTGAGAGACGGGTCAGACCAAGGTGCAGCGTGAAAAGCGTACATGTTTATTAACTCAATAAACAAAACAAGAAACAACGTAACGCGAAGTCCTCAGGCTAAACACATACAAGCCTAAAACACGGAACAAGATCCCACAACTAAGGTAGGCAAACAGGCTACTTAAGTATGATCCCCAATCAGAGACAACGAGCGACAGCTGGCTCTGATTGGGAATCACAACCGGCCAAACCTAGAAATACACATCTAGATCCTAAACATTGAAATTCTAACATAGATCCTCACGCCCTGACCAAACCAACTAAAGACAACCGGCCTCTCAAGGCCAGGGCGTGACAAGGTGTCAAATTCAATCTGCAAAAAATAGTCCTCTGTCCATCGTTTTGGGAATTTCCGATGCTCCCTGACTGTCTAGCTTTCATTTCGGTGATTATTAACGAGCTTTACACAGTCAACAAACGGTATTAATGTAGCTCCATTATGATTTCCACACAGTTTCCATTTGGTTTTAGTCATTTTAAAGTATATTGAGTTCATTTGACCCCCCCCCACCCAAAAACCTATAAAAAAAGGTTTTGGCCTCCCGAGTGGCGCAGAGGTCTAAGGCACTGCATCGCAGTGCTAGAGGCGTCACTACAGACCCGGGTTTGATCCCGGGCTGTATCACAGCCGGCTATGATCGGGAGTCCCGTAGGGCGGCGCACAATTGGCCCAGCGTCGTCCGGGTTAGGGGAGGGTTTGGCCCAGCGTCGTCCGGGTTAGGGGAGGGTTTGGCCCAGCGTCGTCCGGGTTAGGGGAGGGTTTGGCCCAGCGTCGTCCGGGTTAGGGGAGGGTTTGGCCCAGCGTCGTCCGGGTTAGGGGAGGGTTTGGCCCAGCGTCGTCCGGGTTAGGGGAGGGTTTGGCCCGGGTGGCTTTACTTGGCTCATTGCGCTCTAGCGGCTCCTTGTGGCGGGCCGGGCGCCTGCCGGCTGACCTCGGTCGTCAGGTGAACGGTGTTTCCTCCGACACATTGGTGCGGCTGGATTCCGGGTTAAGCGGGCGGGTGTTAAGAAGAGCGGTTTGGCGGGTCATGTTTTGGAGGATGCATGACTCGACCTTGGGGACTTGCAGCGATGAGACAAGCTCGAAATTGGGGAGAAAAGGGGGGGGGGGGGGGTAAAAAAATATAATGTATTATTATAATAATAATAATAATAATAATAATAATAGGATTGGACCCAACGCGGGCTTGATTGACCCCCCTGGTGTAGAACAAACATGATTAGCTGCTATGTAGACAGAGGAATCCTTTCAGCAATATACAGTGCCATTGGAAATTACTCAGACCCCTTGACCTTTTCCACATTTTGTTATGTTACAGCCTTATTCTAAAATTGATTAAATAAATAAAAATCCTCAGCAATCTACACACAATACCCCATAATGACAAAGTGAAACAGTTTTTTTTTAATTTGTATAAACATTTAAAAAATCTGACCCTTTGCTATGAGATTCGAAATTGAGCTCAGGTGCATCCTGTTTCCATTGATCATCCTTGAGATGTTTCTACAACTTGATTGGAGTCCACCTGTGGTAAATTAAATTGATTGGAAATGATTTGGAAAGGCACACTCCTGTCTATATAAGGTCCTACAGTTGACAGTGCATGTCAGAGCAAAAACCAAGCCATGAGGTCAAAGGAATTGTCCGTAGAGCTCTGAGACAGGATTGTGTCGAGGCACAGGAAGGGTACCAAAACATTTCTGCAGCATTGAAGGTCCCGAGGGAACACAGTGGCCTCCATCATTCTTAAATGGAAGAAGTTTGGAACCACCAAGACTCTTCCTAGAGCTGGCCGCCCGGCCAAACTGAGCAATCAGGGGAGAAGGGCCTTGGTCAGGGAGGTGACCAAGAAACCCGATGGTCACCCTGACAGAGCTCTAGAGTTCCTCTGTGGAGATGGGAGAACCTTTCAGAAGGACAACCATCTCTGCAGCACTCCACCAATTAGGCCTTTATGGTAGAGTGGCCAGACGGAAGCCACTCCTCAGTAAAAGGCACATGCCAGCCCACTTGGAGTTTGCCAAAAGGCACCTAAAGACTCTCAGACCATGAGAAACAAGATTATCTGGTCTGATGAAACCAAGATTGAAGTCTTTGGCCTGAATGCCAAGGGTCACGTCTGGAGGAAACCTGGCACCATCCCTACGGTGAAGCATGGTGGTGGCAGCATCATGCTGTAGGGATGTTTTTCAGCGGCAGGGACTGCGAGACTAGTCAGGATCGAGGCAAAGATGAATGGAGCAAAGTACAGAGAGATCCTTGATGAAAACCTGCTCCAGAGCGCTCAGGACCTCAGACTGGGGCAAAGGTTCACCTTCCAACAGGACAACGACCCTAAGCACACAGCCAACACAATGCAGGAGTGGCTTTGGGACAAGTCTCTGAATGTCCTTGAGTGGCCCAGCCAGAGCCTGGACTTGAATCTGATCGAACATCTCTGGAGAGACCTGAAAATAGCTGTGCAGCAACGCTCCCCATCCAACCTGACAGAGCTTGAGAGGGTCTGCAAAGAAGAATGGGAGAAACTCCCCAAATACAGGTGTGCCAAGCTTGTAGCGTCATACCCAAGAAGACTTGAGTCTGACTTGAACAAAGGTGCTTCAACAAAGTACTGAGAAAAGGGTCTGAATATTTATGTAAATGTGATATTTTTATTTTTTATAAATTAGCACACAAAAAAATGATGAGGGGGAAAAAAACAATTTAATCCATTTTAGAATAAGGCTGTAATGTAACAAAATGTGGAAAAAGTCAAGGGGTATGAATACTTTCTGAAGGCACTGTATATAATATATCTAACCAGACTCTTTTCTGTTTAGACTGCTGCCGCAAACCTGAGTATAATAGGGTAAAGCTGTATCGGCGGCGACGCTGTATGGATAGCATATATTTGTGGTTCTGATGTGAGCTGTAGACCTATCGGTAGTGACAAGGTAATAGTACACTGAGTGGCGCAGTGGTCTAAGGCACTGCATCGCAGTGCTAACTGTGCTACTAGAGATCCTGGTTCGAATCCAGGCTCTGTCGCAGCCGGCCACGACCGGGAGACTCATGGGCGGCGCACAATTGGCCCAGCGTCGTCCAGGGTAGGGGAGGGAATGGCCGGCAGGGATGTAGCTCAGTTGATAGAGCATGGCGTTTGCAACGCCAGGGTTGTGGGTTCGATTCCCACGGGGGGCCAGTATAAAAAAATAAAATAATAATGTATTCACTAACTGTAAGTCGCTCTGGATAAGAGCGTCTGCTAAATGACGTAAAATGTAAAAAATTTAAAATACATGTTTCTGAATGTGATGTGAAGCTGTGTGTATCGGTAGTGATGCTGTATGGATAGTAGCTGTGTATTTGTGCTTCTGATGTGGTCTGTATGAGTAGTGAATCTATATCAGTAATGATGTTGTATATATCGGTAGTGACTCATCTCCCTCGGTCATCTGACAGCCTCACAGCGCATTTCATCAGCCAAGCTGATCGACTATGGAGGGGAATAAAACCAACAATGACATGCCTCAAATACTTCAGCTTCAGGTCCGACCCGGCTAGATAGAGTATGGCCTAACTCAGATACCTCCTCTCCCTTTAGACACAATGGACCAGAGAACCCCTCAGCTAGCTATTAGGCATTGAATCAATAGAACTGACATTCCTGTTCAAAGCAATATTCACTAGGGGTTGTAATGGCAGAATACCTCAGAACACCACTGAGCCCTGGAGAATCCAGCTCCATGGTCTGAAGGGATGATGTCCATTCTATGAACTGTAGCTCTATACCAGACAGTAGCAGGAGGGTCTGGTCTGTGGTCCCTCTATTTAAAGCAGGTCTCCCACATGGTGATCAGGTTTCAACAGTCAGCTGAGAAATGCCACCAGGAACTAGTTTAGACCTCCTATTTTAGTCCTCTCCCTCCCCCCTCCCTCCCCCTCTCTCCCTCCTCCCCCTTTCTCCTCCCTCCCCCTCATCCCCCCTCCCTCCCCTCCCTCCCCTCCCCTCCCCTCCCCTCCCCCCCCCCTCCCTCCCCTCTCCCCCTCCCCCTCTCTTATCTGTAGGAGTTGACGTCAAAGTTATAATTACTTATAAAGCTATGGCAGTATCTAACTTCATATTTCCAATCTCTTTAGGCTGCTGAGGTGAAGAACAAGGACCTGGAGGATAGGATAGAGGGTCTTCAGGCTGACATGGAGGACAGCCAGTCCAAGCAGGGCAACATGAAGGGAGAGCTGAAGAAGTTCATGGACGTCCTGGATGGGAAGATCGATGAGCTGCATGAGTTCAGGCAGGGCCTGTCCAAACTAGGGGTGGATAACTGAGGGAGGAGGGGACAGAGGGATGGAGGGTTTATAAATACCTTCAGGACAGGTCTCTGTGGAGCCACTCCCCCAAAGTAGAGACCACACTGAACCAGAGAGAGAGAGAGAGAGAGAGAGAGAGAGAGAGAGAGAGAGAGAGAGAGGAGAGAGAAGAGAGAGAGAGAGCTGATAGAGAGAAGAAGAGAGAGAGAGAGTAGGCTAGAGAGATAGAAAGAAGAGCTAGTCTAGAGAGAGATGCGCTCTGAGGATTCTCTCTCGGCGATTCCTCCTACTCTCTCTCTCTCTCTCGTGCTCTCGTGCCTTCTCTCTTTTTTCTTTCCTTTGCTCTTCTCTCTCTCTCTCTCTCCTCTCTCTCCTGTTTCTCCTCGCCTTTCGATCTCCTTCCGCTCCCTCCGTCTCTGACAGCGAATTTCTGTCTTTGTTTCTTCTCAGGCTGAACTAAGAGGGAAGAAAAGGTTTAAAAAGGGCTAAATGTATTTAAACTATAGAAACTAATGCAGTACAGCAACAGTTAAGTAATAATCACACATTATCCTACTGGCCTCTTTATGACATTAGGGAAATATAGAAGATGTATACTTTTTAAAAGACTGTCCATTATATTGTTGCTTCATGTCGATCTCAGGTGTGTTTGAAGACAGTTTGTTACTCGTTAGTTAATATGCACATACACGACACGTACACGACCAATACATGACACGGCGGTGTCATCAAGTGCCTCAGGAGAACCAGCCAAAACTAGATGGATGATGACCATGCATCACCATAGTAACACACTAATTAAATTTTACTATGAAAATGGAAAAACATTATTTAAGGAATCCTAGTAGTGTTTCAAAAACAACAACAATAGGACAACAACGACAACAGAACAACGACGACAACAACAGGACAACAACAACAGAACAACGACAACAACAACAGGACAACAACAGAACAACAACAACAGGACAACAACAGAACAACAACAACAGGACAACAACAGAACAACGACAACAACAACAGGACAACTGTTTCAGATAGACAAGCCCATGTCCTCTGGATGTTGTTGCCATAATGATGAAATTAAATGAATTCAATAACAGAAGTTTAAAGGATTGAAAGGGTTTCAGTGAACATTAGCCTTTTGAATCTGCAGTCAGTCTGCAGGACTGTGATGTGCATAAGACAGTGAAGACGAGCCCCTTTAGAAATGTGAACAGATGAAACCAGGACTTTATAGGGCAGAGAAACCCCAAACTATGCTAGACAACCCATTTTGTAACGAGTTCAATGTTCAACGAGGATTTTGCATGTATGACACTTCAGATTTCATTCTGTCAGTTTTTTGTAGAACAAAAAGTGTGAAGTATGTCTTTTAAAATGTGTTGTTCATGTAGGATATGTGTTTCCTTCTACTACTTTGGTCTGTTTTGTTAGTATGGTCAGTGGTGATATTTTAGGGGGACTTGGTAGTTGCTGCTAGCTGGGTGAACTGTAAACTAGGAACTATGTGAAAGAATACTTTATATGAACAACACACATGATATGGGTCTTTAATACAACCCTATGAGATCTCTTTATTGTATTTTTTTTTTTTGTTGCAGATTTTCTTTGTGTTGGTGCCTATTGAATTTAGTTAGTCTCTCTCTCTTTAGAAGTGGCCCAGTATATATGACAACATTACCTTAACGTGTGGATGTTTCTCTACAGATATAACTTTTATATCATATAATATTTTAGGAGCGGGTATGGTGTGATGATATTATATAGTCCGTCTGTTTTAAAAACTGAAGTCGTCTACCTTTTTAGAATGCAGCCCTGCCATGATGAACTGTATTTGAATATTGTACTACATCCACTGATACATCAACATGGATACTAGTGTGTATATATTTCTATCAGTGTTTTGAGAAATGTTTTCACAAGATGGGAGTGTGTCTACCGACGGACTGTACGGCTTTCCCCCTTTTACCCCATGGAACCACTACATCCTCTGTGTGTACAGACTTCCAATAGGCTGAACCGGATCAATATAACGCCTTCTCCTTCCTGTCAATCAAATGACTCTCATCCACTTCTGTGACTCCTGGTCAATATTGTACCATTATAGAATTGACAATTGTTAAAATATAGTTTCAATTACAAATACGTGGTCAGTGTTTCTTCTTTCTCCCATGCATTTCAACAAGGCACTAAAGCATATTGTATACACGCTGACAAATTGTGACGCTAGCCTGATCCCAGATCTGTTTGCGTTGTCTTGCCAACTATGGTAGTTGCCATGGTTAGCTTGGCAGTGACACCGACCATAGGAGTTGGCAAGACAACGCAAACGGATCAACTCTGCAGAGGACAAGGCTGCAATCTAACCAGCTTGTGTATGGTTCTCCAACTCTGGTCTTAGTGAGCTACTGCTGGGATAGAACAAAAGCCTGCACAGTGCACACCCAGTAGCTCTCCAGGAAACAGAAACCTGCGCTAGTGTCCACAGCATCTGTCTGTAACACAGCTTGGTACCGCTGTTACTGTTACTCAGTGAGCGTACAGTACTGTTTGTAGTTGTTTTTAGTTATGCAGCAGAGTCTAACCCCCTACCATCTCCCAGCAGACACTATTTATTAAACATGACACTGTTTGCTGATCACCTATAACCTTCATTGTTTTTTGTAACTGGCAAATTGTTTCACTGACTGCTTCTAAGCCCTATATTAGTCTTAACTGGGACTGTTTACGAATACTCTCCTATACAACCTCCTCATTAGTATTACTGTTTTAAAACTGATTTCGACTGCCTTCTATAACTCCTCTAGTCTCTGGATGGAACTGTTTCATACTTGCTCCTATCAACCCTCATATCATGTACTGTAGTGGAATGTTTCACTGCTTGCGTCCTAAACGTCTTCCAATGAGTGTATGTACTGGACACTAGTTCACGGTTTCCTTCCTTAACACACATCCTCATTAGTATTAATAGGCTGAACCGGTTTAACGCCTTCCCCTTTCCTCAACAACCCCCTCAGTCATGTACTGGACACTGTTTCACTGACTGCTCATATGCAAACCATATAGTCTTAGTATTGGACACTGTTTACATTACTGACTCTAGATCCCTCTTTATACTTTACAGGACACGTTTCAAACTGATGTCACCTATCAACTTGTCAGTCTGCTGGCACTTGGTTTTGCCAACTATGGTCGTTCAACCCCCTCATTAGTCTTATGTACTGGACATGTTCAGGACTGCCCTATCAACCTCCATAAGTCTTGTAGACACATGTTCCACTGCTGCCTCATGTCCTCTAAGTCTAGTCTGGACACTGTTGACTAGACAAGCCTCCAATCAACCCCCCATAGTCTTTACGGACACGTTCAAGAGCCTCCTATCAACTCCTCATTAGTCTATGTACTGCGACCGTTTCATGACTGCCTCCTATCAACCCTCATAGTCTTAGTACGGACCTGTTTCACTGACTGCCTCCTATCAATCTCTTTAGTCTTATGTACTGGACACTGTTTCACTGACTGCCTCCTATCAACCTCCTCATTAGTCTTATGTACTGGACCCTGTTTCACTGACTGCCTCCTATCAACCTCCTCATTAGTCTTATGTACTGGACACTGTTTCACTGACTGCTTCATGTATCAACCTCCTTTAGTGCTAGTACTCACCTGTTCATTAGACTGCCTCCTGACACTGTCTCATTGCTCTATGTATGACATCGTTGTCTACTGACTGCCTCCTACGTTCCTCATGAGTCTTATAACTGGACACGTTATTGATCTCCTACTGACCCATAGTCTAGACTGGACACTGCTTCACTCGCATGTCTATCAACCTCACGCTGTCTACTACCTGACACTGTTTACTGATGCCTCGATCACCTCCTATTAGTCTATGAACTCCACTGTTTCATGACTGGCCACTTCAACTCCTCATAACTCTATATACTGGATGTTGATATGAGGTGAGGATAGAGACTGTGGGAGTTTGGACTGAACTCTGTGCTACCAGGGATGCTTCTCAACACGTTTACAGTAGCTTCCTCTCCCACTTTTTCTATCCTCCCCCTTGTCTCTCTCCAGGCTTCACTTTCACCCATCCAGTTCTTTCACAGACTGATACAGGTAGAGGAGGAGAGGATCCTTCAGGTAGAGGAGGAGAGGATCCTTCAGGTAGAGGAGGAGAGGATCCTTCAGGTAGAGGAGGAGAGGATCCTTCAGGTAGAGGAAGAGAGGATCCATCATGTTGAGGATCCATCAGGTAGAGGAGAGGATCCTTCAGGTAGAGGAGGAGAACTCCATCAGGTTAGAGGAGGATAGGATCCATCAGGTTGAGGAGGAACAGATCCTTCAGGTAGAGGAGGAGCGGATCCATCATGTAGAGGATCCATCAGGTAGAGGAGAGGATCCTTCAGGTAGAGGAGGAGAACTCCATCGAGGTAGAGGATCCATCAGGTAGAGGAGGAGAGGATCCATCAGGTAGAGGAGGAGAGGCTCCATCAGGTAGAGGAGGAGAGGATCCATCAGGTAGAGGATCCTTCAAGTAGAGGAGGAAAGAGAGGATCCATCAGGTAGAGGAGGAACAGATCCATCAGGTAGAGGATCCATCAGGTAGAGGAGGAGAGATCCATCAGGTAGAGGATCCTTCAGGTAGAGGAGGAGAGGATCCATCAGGTAGAGGATCAATCAGGTAGAGGAGGAGAGGATCCATCAGGGAGAGGATCAATCAGGTAGAGGAGGAGAGGATCCATCAGGTAGAGGATCAACAGGTAGAGGAGGAGAGGATCCATCAGGTAGAGGATCCATCAGGTAGAGGAGGAGAGGATCCATCAGGTAGAGGATCCATCAGGTAGAGGAGGAGAGGATCCATCAGGGAGAGGATCCATCAGGTAGAGGAGGAGAGGATCCATCAGGGAGAGGATCCATCAGGTAGAGGAGGAGAGGATCCATCAGGGAGAGGAGGAGAGGATCCATCAGGTAGAGGAGGAGAGGATCCATCAGGGAGAGGATCCATCAGGGAGAGGAGGAGAGGATCCATCAGGGAGAGGATCATCAGGTAGAGGAGGAGAGGATCCATCAGGGAGAGGATCCATCAGGTAGAGGAGGAGAGGATCCATCAGGGAGAGGAGGAGAGGATCCATCGGAGAGGATCCATCTGGGAGGACGGGATCCATCTGAGTAATCCCTCGGAAGTCTCATCGTGGGAAAGGATATCAGGTGAAGGAATCCATCAGGGAAGAGGTAGATCCATCAGGGCAGACGTGATCCACTCACGCCGTAGGATCCACTCTATGGGGAGGAGAGAGTGATCTATTGTGGAAGATCATCAGACGTTGAGGAGAGATCCATCAGGGAGGATCCTCGAAAAGATCATCAGAGATCCTCAAGAGAGGATCCATCAGGGAGAGGTCCATTCGGTGAGTGATCCATCAGGAGAGAGGATGTAGATACCATCAGAGAGAGACTCCATCAGATGGCATCCAATCGACGAGGAAGGAAGGAATCATCAGGGATGTGATCCATCAGGTGAGAAAGGAAATGGATCCATCAGGACAGGATCCATCGTGCAGAGGAGAGGATCCATCAGTGAGTTAGTGATCCATCAGGGATGAGAGGAGAGGATCATCAGGAGAGGATCCATCAGGGAGAGGATCCATCAGGGAGAGGATCCATCAGGGAGAGGAGGAGAGGATCCATCAGGGAGAGGATCCATCAGGTAGAGGAGGAGAGGTTCCATCAGGGAGAGGATCCATCAGGTAGAGGAGGAGAGGATCCATCAGGGAGAGGAGGAGAGGATCCATCAGGGAGAGGATCCATCAGGTAGAGGAGGAGAGGATCCATCAGGGAGAGGAGGAGAGGATCCATCAGGGAGAGGATCCATCAGGGAGAGGAGGAGAGGATCCATCAGGGAGAGGATCCATCAGGGAGAGGAGGAGAGGATCCATGTTAGACTACTGGGACGCGGCTCCTAGCTACTCTCCCACGTCTTCTCGTCGTGGAAACGGTTGCAGTGGTGGAATCAGAGGACAGGTTGCCTTGGCAACTTGATCCACTCACTCGCGTATTGATTTAACTCTTGTTGTAAAGTGGCTATGTGGAAATTATCGACTGTCGTACAGACACCTCCATCCAGGGATCTCTCCCCCTCTCTCCACGCGCTCTCTCTCTTTCTCCCTCTCTCTTTCTCCCTCTCTTTCTGCCCCCTCTCTTGGAAATATTTAATTGGCTCTGAAAATCAATCATCCTTTCACAACAAATTAGACTGCTGGATGTTTGTTTCCCTCATATAACCTTGTATTGCCCCCAACACTCCAACGTGCAGGGAGAGGTCAGCTGTGGTTGTGTTGTCATGGCAAACATGTAGGAGGTCAACTGTACAGTTTGCTTCTAGAACATAGAATCCTTTTATTGCTTTACCAACACTTCTAGGAAGGAAGAGATGCATTGTGGGTATGTTCTGAGCAAAAAAAGTATTTGAATTAGAAATTGCAGCACACCAGTAATATTTTACGCTCCACGCTTTTCTAATATTTTCTTTTTATTCCTCCATGCCTCTGGATTTACATAAGGAACTACCTCGTCTGGCTCCTAACGACACTCTTTTTAATGAGGAATTATAAGACAAATGGCGCCCTATTCACTATACACTGAGTGGACAAAACATTAAGGACACCTGCTTTTTCCATGACAGACTGACCAAGTGAATCCAGGTCAAAGCTATGATGCCTTATTGATGTCACTTGTTAAATCCACTTCAATCAGTATAGATGAAGGGGAGGAGGCAGGTTAAAGAAGGATTTATAAGCCTTTAGACATGGATTGTGTATGTGTGCCATTCAGAGGGTGAATGGGCAAGACAAAATATTTAAGTGCCTTTTGAATCGGGTATGGTAGTAGGTGCCAGGCGCACCGGTTTGTGTCAAGAACTGCAAGGCTGCCGGGTTTTTCACGCTCAACAGTTTCCCGGTGTGTATCAAGAATGGTCAACCACCCAAAGGACATCCAGCCAACTTGAAAACTGGGGGAAACATTGGCGTCAACATGGGCCAGCATCGACACCTGGTAGAGTCCATGCCCCGACGAATTGAGGCTGTTCTGAGGGCAAAAAGGGGGAATTCAAATCAACGTCAGGAAGCTGTTCCTAATGTTTAGTATAGTCAGTGTGTAGTGCACTACTTTGACCAGGGCCCATAGGGCTCGGATCAAAAGTAGTGCACTATATAGGGAATAGGGTGCCATTTGGAACACAGGTCAGTTGAAATGGTAATAATTCAGCGGTATATGAAATGCAGGGAAACTCACAGTATTTATTGGCCAGTCGGGGGTTAGAATCAGCTGTGTCGGTGTGTCAGATCCTTTAGAGGTTTTTATTCCTGTGGTGGTGGTGGGGCAGCCTGAAGTGGATCAGTACAGAGAGAGAATACAGTCATGTTTACGTCCCTTTATCTGACACTATCAGTGAATAAATGTGGACTAGTGTTCTCCTCACTACCCCACATTGTTACCAATTACACTCTCGTTGACCCCTGACCTCTCCTATTCATGCCAGGGCTTTCACACATAACCGACACAAGCAGTTAACTCTCTCTCTCTCTAGTGGTCTGTCACTCTTTCTTTTCCCTCTTCCCCCTCTTTCTACAGTATATATGTGTGATGGGTGGTGTGTGGGCGAGTTGGTAAAACATGATTGTGTGTGAGTGCGCGCGTTGGTAAAACATGATTGTGTGTGTGTGTGTGAGCGCGTTTGAGTGCAGAGATGTCACTGTGGCCTCGCTGCCGCTGAGTCTTGCTGTTGCCGTAGTAACGGCGGCAGCCGGGGATTTTCTCGTTGACGCTAGCTCGGTCGGGGTTTGCCCAACACCTGCGGTGAGTGAGTGTGTGTGTGTGTGTGTGTGTGTGTGAGTGTGTGTGTGTGAGTGTCCCTTCTGTCACCCAGAGGTGCCAGGATGTCAACAGGATGCATGTGTACACGCAGTTAACAGCTGAGAGGATGTAGAGGCACAGAGCAGTAGAGCCCTGTTGGAAATAAGATGTTTCTGAAAAGCGTCCTCATAGTTACGAAACCCAGAACTACCCTACAGATATTGTTTCTTTTATTTTTATTTTTTATTTCACCTTTATTTAACCAGGTAAGCCAGTTGAGAACAAGTTCTCATTTACAACTGCGACCTGGCCAAGATAAAGCAAAGCAGTGCGATAAAAACAACAACACAGAGTTACATATGGGGTAAAACAAAACATAAAGTCAAAAATACAACAGAAAATATATATACGGTGTGTGCGAATGTAGCAAGTTATGGAGGTAAGGCAATAAATAGGCCATAGTGCAAAATAGTTACAATTTCATATTAACATTGGAATGATAGATGTGCAAAAGATTATGTGCAAATAGAGATACTGGGGTGCAAATGAGCAAAATAAATAACAATATGGGGATGAGGTAGTTGGATGGGCTAATTTCAGAAAGGCTGTGTACAGGTGCAGTGATCGGTAAGCTGCTCTGACAACTGACGCTTAAAGTTAGTGAGGGAGATAAGAGTCTCCAGCTTCAGAGATTTTTGCAGTTCGTTCCAGTCATTGGCAGCAGAGAACTGGAAGGAATGGCGGCCAAAGGAGGTGTTGGCTTTGGGGATGACCAGTGAGATATACCTGCTGGAGCGCAGACTACGGGTGGGTGTTGCTATGGTGGCCAGTGAGCTAAGATAAGACAGGGATTTGCCTAGCAGTGATTTATAGATGACCTGGAGCCAGTGGGTTTGGCGACTAATATGTAGTGAGGGCCAGCCAACGAGCGTACAGGTCACAATGGTGGGTAGTATATGGGGCTTTGGTGACAAAACGGATGGCACCGTGATAGACTACATCCAATTTGCTGAGTAGAGTGTTGGAGGCTATTTTGTAAATGACATCGCCGTAGTCAAGGATCGGTAGGATAGTCAGTTTTACGAGGGCATGTTTGGCAACATGAGTGAAGGAGGCTTTGTTGCGAAATAGGAAGCCGGTTCTAGATCTAACTTTTGATTGGAGATGCTTAATGTGAGTCTGGAAGGAGAGTTTACAGTCTAACCAGACACCTAGGTATTTGTAGTTGTCCACATACTCTAGGTCGGACCCGCCGAGAGTAGTGATTCTAGTCGTGTGGGCGGGTGCAAGCAGTTCGGTTGAAGAGCATGCATTTAGTTTTACTAGTGTTTAAGAGCAGTTGGAGGCTACGGAAGGAGTGTTGTATGGCATTGAAGCTCGTTTTGGAGGTTTGTTATCACAGTGTCCAATGGAAGGGCCAGATGTATACAAAATGGTGTTGTCCGCATAGAGGTGGATCCGAGCGTCACCAGCAGCAAGAGCGACATCATTGATATACACAGAGAATAGAGTCTGCCCGAGAATTGAACCCTGTGGCACCCCCATAGAGATGGCCAGAGATCCAGACAACAGGCCCTCCGATTTGACACATTGAACTCTATCTGAGAAGTAGTTGGTGAACCAAGTGAGGCAGTCATTAGAGAAACCAAGGCTATTTAGTCTGCCAATAAGAATGCGGTGGTTGACAGAGTCGAAAGCCTTGGCCAGGTCGATGAAGACGGCTGCGCAGTACTGTCTTTTATCGATCACGGTTATAATATCGTTTAGGACCTTGAGCGTGGCTGAGGTGCACCCATGACCAGCTCGGAAACCGGATTGCATAGCGGAGAAGGTACGGTGGGATTCGAAATGGTCGTTGATCTGTTTGTTAACTTGGCTTTCAAATACTTTCGAAAGGCAGGACAGGATGGATATAGGTCTGTAACAGTTTGGATCTAGAGTGTCACCCCCTTTGAAGAGGGGGATGACCGCGGCAGCTTTCCAATCTCTGGAGATCTCAGACGTTACGAAAGAGGTTGAACAGGCTAGTAATAATTGTTGCGACAATTTCGGCGGCTAATTTTAGAAAGGGTCCAGATTGTCTAGCCCAGCTGATTTGTAGGGGTCCAGATTTTTCAGCTCTTTCAGAACATCAGCTGTCTGAATTTGTGTGAAAGAGAAGCGGGAGGGGCATGGGCAAGTTGCAGCGGTGGGTGCAGAGCTGGTGGCCGGGGTAGTGTTAGCCAGGTGGAAAGCATGGCCAGCCGTAGCAAAATGCTTGTTGAAATTCTTGATTATTGTAGATTTATCGGTGGTGACAGTGTTTCCTACCCTCAGTGCAGTGGGCAGTTGGGAGGAGGTGCTCTTATTTTCCATGGACTTTACAGTGTCCCAAATCCTTTTGGAGTTAGTGCTACAGGATGCACATTTCTGTTTGAAAAAGCTAGCCTTCGCTTTCCTAACTGATTGTGTATATTGGTTCCTGACTTCCCTAAAAAGTTGCATATCGCGGGAGCTGTTCGATGCTAATGCAGTACGTAAATAAGATGTTACTGAAAAGCATCCTCATAGTTACGAAACCCAGACCTACCCTACGAATATTGCTGCACTCGCTTTGTCTAGGGGTCCTAGGCCTAGTTACATGGTCTATAACCTGAGTGAACATGTGCATTTATGTGAGAAATCTGAGTTTGAGGACTGTGTTGGATGGACAAGTGTCCGGGGAGATATCAACCTTACCTTGGTCCAGGGAGACAGCAACCTTACCTTGGTCCAGGGAGATATCAACCTTACCTTGGTCCGGGAGATATCAACCTTACCTTGGTCCGGGGAGATATCAACCTTACCTTGGTCCGGGGAGATATCAACCTTACCTTGGTCCGGGGAGATATCAACCTTACCTTGGTCCAGGGAGACCGCAACCTTACCTTGGTCCAGGGAGATATCAACCTTACCTTGGTCCAGGGAGATATCAACTTTACCTTGGTCCAGGGAGACATCAACCTTACCTTGGTCCAGGGAGATATCAACCTTACCTTGGTCCGGGGAGATATCAACCTTACCTTGGTCCAGGGAGACAGCAACCTTACCTTGGTCCAGGGAGATATCAACCTTACCTTGGTCCAGGGAGACATCAACCTTACCTTGGTCCAGGGAGATATCAACCTTACCTTGGTCCAGGGAGATATCAACCTTACTCACCTTGGTCCAGGGAGATATCAACCTTACCTTGGTCCAGGGAGATATCAACCTTACCTTGGTCCAGGTGCAGCTCTGTCAAAATGGTGACCAACATAAATACATACACACAAACCAAAAGGCCCAACTAAAGACGTTGGGCTTTATTCAATCAGATCCGCTTTAGACAACATCCGCATAGCGGTTGTTTTGGCAGTGTCTGAGGTGGAACTGTGTTAGAGCTATCAAATCCACTAGTGGCTCCTGGCATTATACCTAAAGCGGATATAGCCATTGGCTGCACGGAGTCACATCAACCAGGCTCAGCACTTGGACAAGATTGCTACTGCCCCCTGGGGGATTGAGTGTGGAAGTGTATCCTGGATAGTGTGTTTGTCTGTCTAAACCAGGGGTGTCAAACGTACGGCCCGCGGGCAGGATCAGGCCCGCAAACGGGTTTAATCCGGCCCGCGAGATGATTTTGAAAGATCTTTTTTTTTTTTTTTTCAATAAAATAAACTGCTGTTCCAATTGCGTCCACTGGATGGTGCAATCGCAATTGTGTTAAGCAAGCAAACTGTTTATACCAGGGCAGAGCAAGTAGGTCAAGCACGTGCAGCCAATGAGCTACTTTGTTTTGCCCGCGATATTTATTACGGCTTCTACTTTTAACATTATGTGCTTTGGCACCCTCATTGCCCCAATATGTCTCTGTCAAAAAAGAGAAAAGTGGACACAGAGTGCAGAGTGTTCCAAGAAAAATGGTCATCCTATTTAATCACGGAATTGAATGGGAAAGCTGTATGTTTGGTGTGTTCAGAGCATGTTGCAGTGCTGAAAGAATATAACCTTTGTCGCCACTATGTGAGTCTTCATGCCGACAAATATGACAACTTTCAAGGACAGCAGAGATGAGAGAAGGTGAATGAACTGTTGGCGGGTCTGAAGAAACAGCAGTCTGTGTTTACTCACAGCCGAGACATCAGTGACGCTGCAGTGAAAGCTAGCTACCTCATTGCTAATGAAATCGCAGTGGCTTCAAAACCATTTAGTTAGGGTGAATTTGTAAAAACATGCATGATGAAGGCAGCGGAGATTGTGTGCCCTGAAAAGCGGCAGGCTTTTGCAAATATCAGCCTGACAAGAAACACAGTTGCAGACAGGATTTCCGATCTTTCAGTGGATTTGGACAGCCAGTTGAAGTCATTTATTGCGTTTTCGGTTGCAATTGATGAAAGCACGGACATTACAGATGTTGCACAACTGGCAATTTTTTCATCCGCGGAGTTGATGACACATTGACCGTCACCGAGGAGTTCGTGGAGTTGGTGCCGATGACAGATACAACGACAGCAGCTGATATTTTTACCGCACTCGTCGGCGCGCTGGACAGGGTTGGAGTGGACTGGTCCCGCGCTGTCAGCCTGGCTACAGATGGTGCGCCCTCAATGATCGGGAAAAAAGCAGGCGTTGTGACAAAGTTCAGAGAGAAAGTGCAATCTGCAAATGGAGGACGTGATTTTTTGACTTTTCACTGTATTTTGCACCAGGAGGCTTTGTGTTGCAAGTCATTAAAGATGGATAACGTCATGAAGGTGGTCATCCAAACTGTTAATTTCATCCGATCCAGAAGCCTGAATCACCGTCAGTTTGACAGCCTTCTCAGAGAGAAAGACCACATCTATGGCCTGCCATACCACACTGAGGTAAGATGGTTAAGCCGAGGTGCTGTGCTGAGGCATTTCTTTGATTTACGAGAAGAAATTGAACAGTTCATGGAAGAAAAGGGCAAACCAGTGTTAGAATTTCATTCCGCAGAATGGATGCCGGACCTTGCATTTATGGTGGATGTTACAGAGCACCTGAATAACTTGAACAAACAGCTGCAAGGGCGCAACAAAGTTGTCACGCGGTATTATGACAGCATACGTTCTTTCAAGTTGAAGCTGTCATTGTGGGAGACGCAACTTGCCGGTGGTGATGCAGCTCACTTCCCCTGTCTGAAAAATGTGTGTGCGACCCAACATGTGGCAGACATGAAGCGGTTCAAAGATAAAATAACGGGACTGTTACGGGAGTTTGAGCAACGCTTTCAGATTTATGTATATGTTTTTATGTTGATGTGCTATTGTTTTTAATTGTTTTTATTTTATTTGTATATTTAACCTATTCTTGACTCTGTGGTTCTTGCACTTGTTTGGGGAACAGGATTTCATTATTTTTATCTACATTTCTGCCTGAGAAATGACACCCTGATATAGTTCTGTGATCTGTGATATACTTCTGTGAATCACTGAGGCATTGTGTGTTTGTGTGTTCTTTGACCTCAGAACTTTCAAATAACTTGAGGTGTTTTATGATTAATAGTGATGTTGTGCTTTTGGACACTGTCCTCAGGCTCCAGCTTTATGTTTATATGTTTTTATGTTGATGTGCTATTGTTTTTAATTGATTTGATTTTATTTGTATATTTAACCTATTCTTGACTCTGTGGTTCTTGCACTTGTTTTGGGAACAGGATTTCATTATTTTTATCTACATTTCTGCCTGAGAAATGACACCCTGATATAGTTCTGTGATCTGTGAAACAGTTCTGTTAATCACTGAGGCATTGTGTGTTTGTGTGTTCTTTTTCTTTAGAATTTTCAAATAAACTTGACGTGTTTTATGATTAATAGTGATGTTGTGCTTGTACTATTTTGGACACACTGTCCTCAGGCTCCAGCTTTATGTTGTATGTTGATCATATTAAAACAAAGAAAACAATCTGAAGTTGTTGTTTTTAAGTTATATATACCATGATCTTTCCGGTCCGGCCCACTTGGGAATAGATTTTCCTCCATGTGGCCCCTGAGCTAAAACGAGTTTGACACCCCTGAGCTAGACATTGAAGCATCCAGCCCAAAGTGAGAGGTTTAAAAAATACTTTCTTAGTCACCAAAGTACCATGTCTTTAAACATTTGGTTTCCAGGGGGGCAGTGCGGGCCATGAGGAAGGCCAAAAAGTGTCTCACTCCCTGGGTCAGAAAGCTCATAATTAGCTGGGTCATCGCAAGCACCAGCACCAGTGTAGATACTACCATGACCTGGTAGTATATGAGGAGCTGTAGGTCACGGGGGCATTTGCCAAAGTCGTAGGAAAAGCAGTTTAGGGACAGGGACTGCACGTCAAACTAATTGCCAAATGTATCCAAAGAGATGAATTAATGAATTATCTGAATTAATGAATACAATGAGGAGCAGGTTACAACATTCTGGAACACGTGATGTTATAATCAGATTCTTCTATTACATCATGTTGGGTCCATATCTTGTGTATGTTTGACAGTGAACAGTAAACCCAATTCACTTTTACAAAGCACAGCTAGCCAACTAGTAGTTTGACTTGTAATTTGTACTGCCTACTTTTGAAAGACGATTTCTTTAATCAAAATGGCACAGCTCTCCCAGAAGGGTGGGCTGTGCAACATGAAGATGTTATTGTTGGCTGTTATTTTCTGTCTCCTTTCGCCTGTTGCTGCAAATGTGTTGGTGTCTTCAGAGCACAAGACTTTGATGCCAGTGAAGGACCACCCTATTCTGAACAACCCTGATGCTACAAAAGAACAAGTTGATAGTTTACGGGTGAAAGACTATTCTTCTCCAGGTAATGTGGGCCAGTTGACAAAAGGATATTCCTCAAAAAATGTCAAAGACCCCCCGGACTTTGTAGAGCCCCTGATTTCTGTTCCAGAGCACAAGCCGTTGATGCCAGTGAAGGACCACTCTGTTCAGAACAACCCTGATGCTACAAAAGAGACCAATTTTAAGTCATTGCTGGAACAACTTGAGAGTTTACGGGTGAAAGACAATTCTTCTCCAGGTAACGTGGGCCAGTTGACAAAAGGATATTCCTCAAAAAATTCTAAAGAGCCCTCGGAGCTTGTAGAGCCCCTGATTTCTGTTCCAGAGCACAGGCCTTTGATGCCAGTGAAGGACCACCCTGTTCAGGACATCCCCAATGTTGCAAAATGGACCAAAATGGTGCAAGTGGACCAGATGCTGGAACAACTTCAGAGGATGAAAGATGATACTTTCCCAGGTAAAGCTAAAGTCCCACAGATGATTGTGGAGAAACGTATTCCTTATCTACAGGCTTACAAGCAAAAAGCATTGCAAGGTGACAACAACGTCTTCAAAGAAAATCTTCAGGCTCCAGCTCCAAAAGCTCAGAAGAGCACCCTGAAGATCAAACCCAGAGTCAACATATTGACTGACCCTTCTTACTCCGAGCCACTTGTGAAGGTGAACCTGATTTTGGGGCTCGTTTTCTATGGCTTCATCGTAATAGTGGTTCTCTATGATGCTGTGAGAATCTCCAAGGAGGCTAGAAGGCGAT
Organism: Coregonus sp. 'balchen'; assembly: GCA_902810595.1. Taxonomy (NCBI): domain Eukaryota; kingdom Metazoa; phylum Chordata; class Actinopteri; order Salmoniformes; family Salmonidae; genus Coregonus; species Coregonus sp. 'balchen'. Next base: position 7,958,466 of record LR778284.1, read on the forward strand.
CTGATGCTATTGCCACTGCCAGGTTGAAGAAAAGGGAACCAGCCACCGATGAACCACAGACACTGGCATCCAGAGTTCGGGAGAGCATCTCTTCACGGTTTGGTTTGAAACAAGCATCATCCACACCACAGTGTGCCCCCATTTCTGACGATTCTGCAAAAGAGTTGCAGAAGTCAAAGGAGTTCATCTCCACTAAGGACAAATCTGAGTCGGAAAAGAGACCTGGAAAGAGTGCTGTCAGCCTGAGAGAGTGTGAGCCGCCTCTGCCTAGCATCCCAGATAACTTCCTTGTGCCTGACTCTGAGCCTGCCATCCAGGTGGCATTGAACCCATTCGACACCAAGCTAGCCAAAGTTGTATCTGACAATGCTGAGTCATCCAACTACGAGGCAACCGAGAAGCCCTGCTACACACAGTCTGGGCTCACTGAGGTTTGCGTCAATTAAGACTGAGGACTACTTCTTAAACCAAGTGATATTGAATAAAAGCTGCAGATATTACATCTCCAAATGAGATCACATGGAGACTGCCACCTTTGAAGACTTCCATTTTCTGTTTGTAATTTAATTTCTTTAGAATAGTAATAAAAATATATTGCATTTAAAACATATGTTTCAAGTTATTTTTGGGGTATTTTGATTTGTTGTTGTACTCTTGTGTTGTAAATGCAATAGGCAACATTATTTAATTGATAAAATAATAAATTTTTCAGAGAAAAAAAAATAGTTAAACATTAAAGAGATTCTTCTGTACTTTTGTATACTTTTTTGCCAGTAGTTCTGAAAGTAGCACTCACGAGCCAAAAGTGTTCCCCGAGAATTGCGTACTACGTCACATATGTGCAGATACAGTGCCTTCAGAATGTATTCATACCCCTTGACTTAATCCACATTTTGTTGTGTTACAGCCTGAATTCAAAATGGATTAAATAGATTTTTTCTCACCCATCTACACAACATGCAGAAATATCTAATTTGCATAAGTATTCACACCCCTGAGTCAATACATGTTATAATCACCTTTGGCAGCAATTACAGGTGTGAGTCTTTCTAGGTAAGCCTCTAAGAGCTTTGCACACCTCGATTGTACGATATTTGCACATGATTATTTTAAAAAATATTCAAGCTCTGTCAAATTGATTGTTGATCATTGCTAGACAACCATTTAAGTCTTGCCATATTTCTTATTTTATTTGTTTAAAAAAATTACCCCCCTTTTTCTCCCCAATTTCGTGATATCCAATTGCGATCCAATTACAATCTTGTCTCATTGCTGCAACTCCCCAACGGGCTCGGGAGAGGCGACGGTCGAGTAATGTGTCCTCCGAAACGTGACCCACCAAACCGCGCTCCTTAACACTCTCCCACTTAACCCGGAAGCCAGCCGCACCAATGTGTCAGAGGAAACACCGTTCCTTGCCATAGGTTTTCAAGCAGATTTAAGTCAAAACTGTAACTCGGCCACTCAGGAACATTCACTGTCTTCTTGGTAAGAAACTCCAGTGTAGATTTGGCTTTGTGTTGTAGGTTATTGTCCTGCTGAAAGGTGAATTAATCTCCCAGTGTCTGGTGGAAAGCAGACTGAACCAGGTTTTTGTCTAGGATCTTGCCTGTGCTTAGCTCCATTCCCTTTCTTTTTTATCCTGCAAAACTCCCCAGTCATTAACGATTACAAGCATACACATAACATGATGCAGCCACCACTATGCTTGAAAATATGAAGAGTGGTACTCAGTAATTTGTTGTATTGGATTTCCCCCAAATATAACGCTTCACTATGCTTGAAAATATGAAGAGTGGTACTCAGTAATTTGTTGTATATTTGGGGGAAATCCAATAACGCTTTGTATTCAGGACAAAAAGTGAATTGCTTTGCCAAATTTTTTGCAGCATTACTTTAGTGCCTTGTTGCACACAGGATGTATGTTTTGGAATATTTTTTATTCTGTACAGGCTTCCTTCTTTTCAATCTGTCAATTAGGTTAGTATTGTGGAGCAACTACAATGTTGTTGATCCATCCTCCATCACAGCCATTAAACTCTGTAACTGTTTTTAAGTCACCATTGGCCTCATGGTGAAATCCCTGAGCGGTTTCCTTCCTCTCCAGCAACTGAGTTAGGAAGGACACCTGTATCTTTGTAGTGACTGGGTGTATTGATACACCATCCAAAGTGTCATTGATAACTTCACCACGCTCAAAAGGATATTCAATGTCTGCTTTCTCTATTTTTACCCATCTACCAATAGGTGCCCTTCTTTGCGAGGCATTGGAAAACCTCCCTGGTCTTTGTGGTTGAATCTGTGTTTGAATTTTTTTTTTTTTACTATATTTTTCTTCTTTTTTCTTTTTTTTCTTTTTTTAAAACTTTTTTTTCGGGGGGATGGATCAGCTTAATATTGCAGATAGATTGTATCTTCTATCAATGTAATTGTCTGCATCACTTCCAATCCCCCATGTTTTTTTTTTTTTTTATATACAGTGGGGAATAAAAGTATTTAGTCAGCCACCAATTGTGCAAGAACTCCCACTTAAAAAGATGAGAGAGGCCTGTAATTTTCATCATAGGTACACGTCAACTATGACAGACTAAATGAGAAAAAAGAATCCAGAAAATCACATTGTAGGATTTTTAATGAATTTATTTGCAAATTATGGTGGAAAATAAGTATTTGGTCAATAACAAAAGTTTCTCAATACTTTGTTATATACCCTTTGTTGGCAATGACACAGGTCAAACGTTTTCTGTAAGTCTTCACAAGGTTTTCACACACTGTTGCTGGTATTTTGGCCCATTCCTCCATGCAGATCTCCTCTAGAGCAGTGATGTTTTGGGGCTGTCGCTGGGCAACACAGACTTTCAACTCCCTCCAAAGATTTTCTATGGGGTTGAGATCTGGAGACTGGCTAGGCCACTCCAGGACCTTGAAATGCTTCTTACGAAGCCACTCCTTTGTTGCCCGGGCGGTGTGTTTGGGATCATTGTCATGCTGAAAGACCCAGCCACGTTTCATCTTCAATGCCCTTGCTGATGGAAGGAGGTTTTCACTCAAAATCTCACGATACATGGCCCCATTCATTCTTTTCTTTACACGGATCAGTCGTCCTGGTCCCTTTGCAGAAAAACAGCCACAAAGCATGATGTTTCCACCCCCATGCTTCACAGTAGGTATGGTGTTCTTTTGATGCAACTCAGCATTCTTTGTCCTCCAAACACGACGAGTTGAGTTTTTACCAAAAAGTTATATTTTGGTTTAATCTGACCATATGACATTCTCCCAATTCTCTTCTGGATCATCCAAATGCACTCTAGCAAACTTCAGACGGGCCTGGACATGTACTGGCTTAAGCAGGGGGATACGTCTAACACTGCAGGATTTGAGTCCCTGGCGGCGTAGTGTGTTACTGATGGTAGGCTTTGTTACTTTGGTCCCAGCTCTCTGCAGGTCATTCACTAGGTCCCCCCGTGTGGTTCTGGGATTTTTGCTCACCGTTCTTGTGATCATTTTGACCCCACGGGGTGAGATCTTGCGTGGAGCCCCAGATCGAGGGAGATTATCAGTGGCCTTGTATGTCTTCCATTTCCTAATAATTGCTCCCACAGTTGATTTCTTCAAACCAAGCTGCTTACCTATTGCAGATTCAGTCTTCCCAGCCTGGTGCAGGTCTACAATTTTGTTTCTGGTGTCCTTTGACAGCTCTTTGGTCTTGGCCATAGTGGAGTTTGGAGTGTGACTGTTTGAGGTTGTGGACAGGTGTCTTTTATACTGATAACAAGTTCAAACAGGTGCCATTAATACAGGTAACGAGTGGAGGACAGAGGAGCCTCTTAAAGAAGAAGTTACAGGTCTGTGAGAGCCAGAAATCTTGCTTGTTTGTAGGTGACCAAATACTTATTTTCCACCATAATTTGCAAATAAATTCATTAAAAATCCTACAATGTGATTTTCTGGATTCTTTTTTCTCATTTAGTCTGTCATAGTTGACGTGTACCTATGATGAAAATTACAGGCCTCTCTCATCTTTTTTAAGTGGGAGAACTTGCACAATTGGTGGCTGACTAAATACTTTTTTCCCCCACTGTATATATTCCCCTTTATTACTTTTCAACCCCACCATCCTTTCCCTACTTGGAGTAAATTAGTGAACAACAACGCCCAGGCCTCTACTTCCGGTCTATACTTACTATCTACACCTTATGGACAGAGTTAATTTTACAATCATTCTATATCTATATATATATATATATATATTTATTTTTTTGCTCCTGAACTTCTTCTACTCTCAACCTCTCCGATCATTTTCATGATGTCCATCCGGTTTGCTTCTAAATGCCATATCTTTCTAACTGTGCTCTTTCCCAAAAGCTCCCAACATACAACCTATATACTTATTATGGACACAGTATGCTTACATTATTAGCTATCTTTGTTATTATTTGTTGTTATTTGTTATTAGTCCCATCCTTCAACTCTATTCAATACCTCCCATCTATCTCTGAACACCATCCATATAGGATTTCTATTTGCCATATATATTTCAACCATACTGTGATGTTTTACAAAATTTCTGAACCTTTCTATTCTCATTGTCTACAGATTGTGAATTAAAAATAAACATTTTTGCTAAAAGTATTATTATATTATTGATTGATTGACTATGACTTTTCAGATCACCCAGTAATGCTATCTGCAAGGTTAGTTCCAGGTAAATATTGCAATCCTTTAGCCATTCCTGGACCTGTGTCCAAAAACAAGCTACAAATGGACAGAACCAAAACAAATGATCTAATGATTCTATCTCTTCACAGCAAAATCTGCAGAGCTGGGAAGATTGTATCCCCCTTATAAATAACATTCTATTGGTAGCAAGAATTTTATATAATAATTTAAATTGAAAGATTCTAATTTTTGAATCCGTGTAGTTTCTAGTGGGGTGTCTAATAACTGAGATAGTAGTTGGCTGTTGATGGGAACAGACGTGAGGCCAGTCATTAGAGGAAACCAAAAGGCTATATTTAAGTTCTCTCTGCCAATAAGAACTGCGGGTGGGTGCACAGTAGTAGTCAAATGGCGTGATGTGTTGCAGCGTCGAAAGCCTTTTGGCCAGGTCGCATGAAAGACGGCCTCATTCCTGCGCCAGATAGAGTACTGTTTATTTATCGATCACGGTACTATAATATCGTTTAGGACCTTTTTGCCAGCGCTGGACTGAGTTGACCATGACCAGCTCGCTGAAAAAAAGTGCCATAGCGGGAGAGTCGAAGAGAAGGCTACTGGGGCCTTTGGGTATTCGAAAATGAAATGGGTCGTTGATCTGAATTTGTTAACTTGGCTTTCAAATACTTTCGAAATGGCAGCCTGCGAAGGGAGGATATAGGTCGTCGTACAGTTTGGACATAGAGTGTCCCCCCCTTTGAAAGAGGGGGATGACCCGCCGGCAGCTTTTTCCAATCTGTTCTGGAGATCTCAGACGTTACGAAAGCGGTTGAACAGTCGCTAGTAATAATTGTTGCCGACAATATTTTGGCGGCTAATTTTTTAAGAAAGGGTCAAAGATTGTCTAGCCCCCAGATTGATTTGTTAAGGCGACGGGTCCAGATTTTTCAGCTCTTCAGAACATCAGCTGTTCATGAATTTGTAGATGAAAGAGAAGCAGGAGGTCGAGTAGGTGGGGAATCATATCGCGCGAAAGTTCCAAGTTGCAGCGCACGTGGGGAGCAGGCTGGTGGCGACGGATAGGCGTCAGTGTTAGCAGGTATGGAAGGAAAGCTCCATGGCCAGCCTTCTCATGTAGCCAAAATGCTTGTGATAATTCCTTGCACTCTATTGTAGATTTATCGGTGCGGGTGACAGTGTTTCACTAACACTCAGTGCATCGAAGGTAGGGCAGTTGTGGAGGAGGTGCTCACTTATTATTCCATGCGACTTTTACAGTGTCCCAAAACCTTTTATGGCGTTGTTAGTCGACCTACTAGTGATAGCACAGTTCTGCTTTGAAAAGCTAGCCTTCGCCTATTCATAACTGATTGTGTATATTGGATTTCCTGATGACTTCCCTAAAAGTGCATATCGCGGAAGCCCAGGTTCGATGCTTAATGCAGTACGTAAATAAGATGCTACTGAAAAGCATCACTCATAGTACGCGAAACCCAGAACTACCCTACGAATATATGCTTGCCACTCCGCTTTGTCATAGGGGTCCAGCGCCTACGTACATGTCTATAACCTGATATCCGTGAACATTGCATGCATTTATGTGCGAGAACCTGTGAGAAATCCTTAGCTTCAGTTAGAGTTTGAGGACCTGTGATGTGAGCTTATGACAAGTAGTCCGCACAGGGAGGCAGATATCAACCTTACCGTGGTCCAGGGAGGACAGCAACCTACCTTAAGGTCCAGGGAGATATCAACCTTACTTGGTCCGGGCGGAGCGATATCAACCTTACCTTAGTCCGTGGGACATATACAACCTACCTTGGTCCGGGGGATATCCAACTTACCTTGGTACGCCGGATTGGTAGAAACCTTACCTTAGCAGCTCCAGGAGGACCGCAACCTTACTTTGGTCCAGGGATGATATCAACCTTACCTTGGTCCGGGGAGTGATATCAACTTACCTTGGATCAAGGGAGAGTTATCAACTTTTACCTTGGTCCAGTGGGGAGAGACATCAACACCTTTACCGTGGTCCAAGAGAGAGATATAACTACCTTGGTAGCCGGGGCGAGATATCACAACCTGACCCTTGAGTCCCAGGGAGACAGCAACCTCTACCTTGGTCCAGGCGGGGAGATATAACTTACCATTAGGTACCCAGGGAGACATCAACCTTCACCTTGCCGCTCCAGGGAAGATATTCAACCTCCTACCTTGGTCCAGGGATGTATCAAACTTACTCACCTTGTCACAGGGGAGATCATCAACCTTTACCTTGGTCCAAGCGAGAAGTTCCAGGGAGCATATCAACCTTTACCTTCGGTCCAGGTGCAGACTCTGTCAATCAAAAATTGGTGACCAACAATAAACATACACCAAACCAAAAGGCCCAACTAAAAGACTGTTGCAGGCTGATTTCAATCAGATCCCGCTTTTTTAGACAACCAACAGTCCGCCATACGGTTGTTTTGGCAGGTGTCATGAGGTGGTGGAACTGACTGTTTTTAGTAGAGCTATCAAAATCCACTAGTGGCTCCTGCAATTATACCTAAAAGCGTGATATAGCCATTCGACTCACGGAGGTAAAGTCCATCAACCAGCGATCAGCACCTTTACGCGACAAGATTGCTACTGACCCCCTGGGGATTAGTGTGGAAAGTGTTATCCTTGGATAGTTGCTTTAGTCTGTCTAACCAGGGAGTATTCAGAAGAGTTTTTTGTTGGTTGTAGGTGTCAAAAAGTTAAGGACTACCCCCGCGGGTCCGGATCAGCGCCGCAAACATGGTTTAATATCCAGCGCCTGCGAGGATTGATTTGAAAGATTCTTCTTTGTCTTCGTTTCTTTTCAATAAATAAACTGCGATTCAAGTGAGTCCACTGGATGGAGCATAAATCGGACAATATAGCTGAATTAAGCAGCCAAACTGTTTATACCGGGGCAGAGCAAGTAGGCAAGCCAACACCGTGCAGCCAATGAGCTCACTTGTTTTGCCCGCCCGATATTGATTAAGGCTTCTCTACTTTTAACATATGTCGCTTTGGCACCCTCATCTGACCCCAATAGATCTCTAGTCAAAAAAAAGAGAAAAGTGGACACAGAGTGCAGAGTGCATCTGCCCAAGAAAAATGGTCATCCTAGTTTTAATCCACGCAGAAATGAATGCGGAAAGACGTGTATGTGTGGTGATGTTCCAGAGCATGTTGCCCAGTGCTCCATTAGCGAGTAAGCTTAAAGAATAGAACCTTCGTCGCAACTATGTGAGTATTCATTGCTCGACAAATATGACAACTATTTCTAAGAAGACAGACGGAGATGAGAGAAGCGATAATGAAACTGTTCGCGGGTAGCTGAAGAAACAGAAGTCTGTGTTTTACTCACAGCCGAGACATCAGTGATGCTGCAGTGAAAAGCAGCTACCTCCATGCTAATGAAAAATCGCAGAGTGCTTCAAAACCATTTAGTGACGGAGTGATTTGTGAATTGTGTAAAAAACATGCATGATGAAGGCCAGCGCGAGATTGTGTGCCCTGAAGCGGCAAGGCTTTTGCAAAATTCAGCCTATAGAACCAAGAAACACAGTTGACAGAACAGGGAATTTCCGATCTTTTTCAGTGGATTTATTTGGACAGCCAGTGGTGACGTCCATTTATTGCAAGTATTTCGGTTAGCAATTGATTGAAAGCTACGGACATATACAGGATGTTGCCAACTGGCAATTTTCATCCGCCGGAGTCTCTGTTTGGAGACACCATTGACCGTCAACGAGAGTTCGTGGAAGTTGCTGCCGATGCACAGATAAAACGGACAGCAGCTAGATATTTTTACCGCACTCGTTGGCGGCGGAGAAGGTTGGACGTGGACTAGGTCCCGCCAGGCTGTCAGCCTGCGCTTACAGATGGTAGCGCCCTCAATGATACGGGAAAAAGCAGGCGTCGATTGTGACCCAAGAGTTCAGAGAGGAAAGTGGCCCAATCTGCAAATGTGAGCCAGACCGTATTTTTGACTTTTCACTGCCTATTTTGCACCAGGTAAGCGCTTCGTTTGCAAGTAATTAAAGATGGAAACGTCATCGAAAGGTGCGTCATCCAAACTGTTAATTTCATACCGCAATCCAGAAGCCTGAATCCCCGTCAGTTTGGACAGCCTTCTCAGAGAAGAAGACCACATATCTATAGGCACCTGCCATACACAATGAGGTAAGATGGTTAAGCCGAGGTGCTGTTGCTAGACGGCATTTCTTTGAATTACCGAGAAGAAAGAAAATTGAAACAGGTTCATGGAAGAAAAGGGGCAAACACAGATGAGAAGAGCTGTTAGCAATTTCATTCGCGACATGATGCCGGACTTGCATTTATGCGTGGAGTGCGTACAGAGCACCTGAATATAACTTGAACAAACAGCTGCAAGGGCGAACAAAGTTGTCACGCGCGCAGTTATTATGACAGCATAGTTCTTTTCAAGTTGAAGCTGTAATTGTGGGAAAGACGCAACTTGCCGGTGAGGTCGATGCAGCTCACATTCCCCTAGTCTGAAAAAAATGTGTAGTGCGACCCAACATGTCGGACAGACCATTGGGAAAAATAAAAGGGGGGCGGTTTTCTTCAAAGATAAAAGTAACGGGACTGTACGGGAGAGTGTTTGGAGCCAACGCTTTCAGATTTGATGTATATGTTTTTATGTTGGATTGAACTATTGTTCTGAATGTTCTTATGTATATTGTATATTTCAACCTATTCTGACTCTGTGGGACCGTTTTAGCACTTGTTTAGGGGAAACAGAGATATTCATTATTTTTATTCTCTACACTTTCTCCGCCTGAGAAAATGACACCTGATATAGTTCTGTGATCTGATGAAATACTTCTGTGAATCACTGAGGCATTGTGTGTTTGTGTGTATTCTTTGACCTCAGAACTTTCAAAGAAATATGAGGTGTTTTAGGATTACAATAGTGCATGTGTGCCTTTTGGACACTGTCCTCAGGCTCCCAGCTTTATGTATATGTTTTATGCCCTTGATGTGCTATATGTCTTTTAATTGCCATTTGATTTTATTATGGATATGATCTAACCTATTCTTGACTCTTATGTGACCCGTTACTGGCACGCGATTTTTTGGCGAACAGATTCATTATTTCTATACTACATTTCTGACCTGAGGAAATGAGCACCCTGATGATATAGTTCGTGATGCGTGATGAAAACATCTGTCTAGCACTGACGGCATGTGTGTTTGTGTGTTCTTTTCTTAGAATTCAAATAAAACTGACGTGACTTTATGATAATAGTGCATGTTGAGTGCTTGTCTATTTTTGGACACACTGTCATCAGGCTCCAGCTTTATGTTGTAGGTTGATCATATTAAAAACAAAGAAGAAAACATCTGAAGTTGTTGTTTTCTAGTTATATATACCATTGATACTTTCGGTCCGAGCCACACGTGAGGAATAGATTTTCCTCCAGGTGAGCCCCTGAGCTAACGATGTTTAGACCCCCGAGAACTAGACATTGTTGAAGCTATGGCCCAGCCCAAAGATGCACGAGGGTTTAAAAAATACTTTCTTAGTACACCAAATGCTACAATGTCTTTACACATTTGGTCTTCCAGGGGGGCAGTGCGCCGTCGCCATGAGGAAGGCCAAATAAGTTGTCTCACTCCCTGGGTAAGAAGCCATAAATTAGATGGGTCATCGCAAGCTACCGCACCAGTCGTAGATATAAGCTTGTAGCAAGATACTACCATGACCTGGTCAAGTAGATGAGGAGCGATGGTCACGGGGCGGCAGGAATGGCATTTAGCCCAATAGTCACCGTAGGAAAGCAGTTTTAGGTCAGAGGACAGGGATGAATGCACGTCAAACTAATTGCCCAAGTATCCCCAAGAGATGAAAGGTAATGAATTCCTGAATTAATGAATACAAGGGAGAGCAGGTTTACACATTCTGGAACACGTGAGTGTTCCTATAATCAGATTCTCTATTACATAATGTTGGGTCCATATCTTAGTATGGCTGTTTGACATAGTGAACAGTAAACCCCAATTCACTTTTACAAAAGCACAGCCTAGCCAACTAGCTAGATTTGACTTGTAATTTGTGGTATGCCCTACTTTTGAAAGACGATTTCTTTAATCAAAATGGACACAGCTCTCACCAGAAAGGGTGACCGGCCCTGTGCAACATGAAGATGTTATTGTTAGGCTGTTATTTTCTGTCTCTTTAGCCTGTGGCCTGCAAATGTGTTAGTTGGTGTCTTCAGAGCCACAGACTTTGATGCCAAGTGACGAGGACCCACCCTATTCTGAACAACCCTGATAGCTACAAAGAACAAGTTGATCGTAGTTTACGGCGTGAAAGGAATATTCTTACTCCATGGTTAATGTGGCCAGTGGACAAAAGGAATTATTCCTCAAAAATGTCAAAACCCCCCGGATTTGTAGAGCCATGATTTCTGATCCAGAGCACAAGCCGTTGATTTGCCAGAACACAGTGAAGCGAGCCACTCTGTTCAGAACAACCCTGATGCCTAACAAAAGAGACCAATTGTTAAGTCTGCTGCGAACAACTGAGAGTTATACGGAGTACTGAAAGACAATTCTCTCCAGACGTAACGTGGCGCCCAGTTGACAAAAAAGGAATATCCTCAAAAAATTCGTTAAAGAGCCATCGAGAGCTTGTAGAGCCCTGATTCCTGTTACCAGAGCACAGGGCCTCTCTGATGCAGTGAAGGAAACACCCCCTGTTCAGCGACATCCCAATTGCAAAATACGGCACACCAAAGAGATGCAAGTAGGACCAGATGCCCTGGAACAACTTCAGAGGGATGAAGAGATGCTACTTTCCCAGGTATCAGCTAAAGCTCCCCACAGCATGAATTGTGGACGAAGAAACGTATTCCTTATCTACAGTATACATAGCAAAAGCATTGCAAATCTGGTGACAACAACTGTCCTTTCAAAGAAAATCTTCAGGCTTTCCAGCTCCAAAAAAGATCAGAAGAGCACCCTTGAAGACAAACCAGAGGTCAACATATTGACTGACCCTCTATCCGAGCTACTGTGAAGGTGAACCTGATTTTGGGGCTCGTTTTCTCTGAGCTTCATCTTGAATAGTGGTTCTTCCTTTTTTATGATGCTGAGAGAATCTCCAAGGAGGCTAGAAGCGACAATCCTCGAGCTATTGGCCACTAGACAGGTATGAAGAAAAAGGAGAAACAGCCCCGATGAACACAGACATAGCAAGCCATCCAGAAGTCGGCAGAGAGCATCTCTCACGCGTTTAAGGTTTGAAACAAGCATCATCCAACAATCAGTGTGCCCCCATTCTGACGATTCTGCCCCAAAATGAGTTGCAGAAGTCTCAAAGGATCAAAGGAGTTCATCTCATACAGCCGACAAAATCTGATGTCGGTAAAAGGAGGACCTGAGAAAGGAGTGACTGTCAGACCTGATGAGAGGTCGTGACAGCCGCTCTGCCTAGCATCCCAGATAAATTCTTGTGCCTGCAATAACTGAGCCTAGCCATTCCAGGTGGAATTGAACCCATTCGACACCAAGCTATGCCAAAGTTGTATCGTACAATGCTGCAGTCATCAACTACGAGGCAACGAAGAAGACCGCGTACAAACAGTCTGGGGATCACTGAGGTTTGCACCGGGTTCAATTAAGACCTTGAAGGACTAATTCTTAAACCAAGTGATATTGATATAAAAGCTGCAGATATTACATCTCCAAATGAGATCATCATGGAGACTGCCACTATGGAGACTATACATTTCTGTTTGGTAATTTAATTTTTTTAGATAGTAATAAAAATATATTGCATTTCTAAAAACAATGTTTTCAAGTGATTTTTTTTTTGGGGATTTTGATGTGTGTTAGTACTCTTTGTGTTGTACAATGCAAATAGGGCAAACATTATTTAACTTGATAAATAATAAATTTTTCGCAAGAGAAAAAAAAATAGTTAAACATTAAAGAGATTCTTCTGTACTTTTGTATACTTTTTTGCAGTAGTTCTGAAAGTAGCCCAACTCCACGAGCCAAAAGAGTTCCCCGAGAATTGCCGTACTAGTCACATATGTGACAGATCCAGTGCCTTCAGAATGTATTCATACCCCGTTGATTAATCCACATTTTGTTGTGTTACAGCCTAGAAATTCAAAATAGGATTAGTTACATAGATTTTTTTCACCATCTTACACAACATGCAGAAAATTCTAATTTGATAAGTATTCATCACCCCTGAGTCAATAATGTTTATAATCACCTTTAGGCAGACAATTACAGTTGAAGTCATTTCTAGGTAAGCATCTAGAGCTTTGCACACTCGATTTGCTTACGCATATGTTGACATAAATTTTAAAAGAGATTCAGCTCTGTCAATTGATGTTAGATCATTGCCTAGCACGAACCATATTAAGTCCTTGACATATTCTTATTTTATTTGTTTAAAAAATTACCCCCTTTTTCTCCCCAATTTACGTGACCACATCCAATGCGATCCAATTACCCATCACTTTGTCTACCTTGTTTTTTTTTATTTTACTGCAACTCCCAACGGGCGCCGGGAGATGGCGCGACGGTCGAGTAGTAGTAATAGTCGTCTACCGGAAACGTGACCCACCAAACAACGACTCCTTAACCACTCTACCACGTAACCCGGAAGCCAGCAGCACAATGTGTCAGAGGGGAAACACCGTTCCTTAGCCATTGTTTAAAGCAGATTTAAGTCAAAACTGTCAACTCGCCACCTCAGAACATTACCGTACTTCTTGGTTAGAAACTCCCAAGTGTAGATTTGGCTTAGTGTTGTAGGTTATTGTCCTAGTCTGAAAGAGTGAATATTAATCTCCCAGTTGTTGTGCGAAGCGCAGACTGAACCAGTTTATTGTCTAGATCTTGCCTTGCTGCCACTTAGCTCCATTCCCGTTCATTTTTATCATCCTCAAAACTCCAGTCATTAACGATATACAAGCTATAACACATACATGAAGTGACAGCACCACTAATGACTTGAAAATAGAAGATCGTGGTAGGTACTCAGTAATTTGTTGTATTGGATCTTCCCCCAAATATAACGACACTTCAACTTTGCCTGAAAATATTGAAGCGTGCAGTACTCAGTATTTGTAGTAATATTTGGGGGAAATCCAATAACGCATTGTGGTATTCAGGACAAAAAGTGAAATTGCTTTGACAAAATTTTAGTGCAGCATGACTTTAGTGCCCTTGTTCACCACAGCGAGTAGGTTTTGGAATATTTTTTATTCTGTACAGGCTTCTCTTTCAATACTGTCAATAGGGTAGGTTATTGTGAGCAACTACAATGCTTGTTGACCATGCCTCCATCACAGCTGCCCATTAAACTCTACTGGCTAACTGTTTTTAAGTCACCATTGATCATGGTGAAATCCGCTGAGCGAGCTTTCCTCCTATCCAGCAACATCGAGTTAGGAAGGACACCTGTATCTTTGTAGTGACGGCGTGTATTGCTGATACAACCATCCAAAGTGTCATTGATAAATCACCACGGCCCTCAACAAAAGGATGAATATTCATGCCTGCTTTCTCTATTTTAACCCATCTACAAATAGGGTCGCCCTTCTTGGGCGAGGCCATTGAGAAAACCTCCCCTAGGTCTTTGACTGTTGACTGATGTTGAATTTTTGTTTTTTACTATATTTTTCTTCTTTTTTACTTTTTTTATCTATGTTTTAAAACTTTTTTTTTTCGGGGGGATGGATCACGCTTAATATTGCAGATAGATTGTAGTCTATCTATCAATGTACGATGTCTGCATCACTTCCAATACCCCATAGTTTTTTTTTTTCTTATATACAGTGGGGAATCTAAAAGTATTTAGTCAGCCACCAATGTGCTCAAGAACTCCCAATTAAAAGATGAGAGAGGCCTGTAATTTCATCATAGGTACACGTCAACTATGACAGACTAAATGAGAAAAAGCATCCAGAAAATCACATGTAGGATTTAATGAATTTAATTGCAAAATTATGGTGGAAAATAAGCTATTTTAGACGTCAATAACAAAAGTTTCTCAAGACTTTGTTATATAACCCTTCTTGTATGGCCAATGACACAGGTCAAAAAGTTTCTGCTAATGTCTTCACAAGGTTTTTCACACAATGTGCCTGGTATTTTTGGCCCATTCATCCAAGCAGATTCTCTAGAGCCAGTGATGTTTTGGGGCTGTCGCCTGAAGGCAACACAGACTTTCAACTCCCTACCCCCACCTAAACGATTTTCTATGGGGGTGAGATCTGGAAGACTGCTAGCACTCCAGGACCTTGAAATGCTTCTTACGAGCCCAACTCCTTTGTTGCCCGGGCGCGTTGTGTTTGGGATCATGTCATGCTGAAAGACCCTAGCCACGTTGCATACTTCAATGCGACCCTTGCGATGGAGGAGGTTTCACTCAACAAATCTCACGATACATGGACCCCATTCATTCTTTTCTTACACGGATCAGTAGTCATGGTCCCTTTGCCCCAGTAAAAAACACAGCCACAAAGCATGATGTGTTTCAACCCCCATCGCTTCACAGTAGGTATGGCTGCATTCTTTAGATGCAACTCAGCCATATCTTTGTCCTCCAAACACGACAGAAGTTGAGTTTGTACCAAAAAGTTATATTTTGTGTTTAATCTGAACTAGGACATTCTCCCAATGCTCTTCTGGATCATCCAATGCACTCTAGCAAACTTCAGACGGCCTGGACATCTGTACTTGGCTTAAGCAGGGGGATACGTCTAACACTAGCAGGATTTGAGTCCCTGGCCGGGACGTAGTGTTGGTACTGATGGTTAGCTTTGTTACTTTGGGTCCAGCTCTCTGCAGGTCATTCACTAGGTCCCCCGTGTGGTTCTGGGATTTTGCTCACCGTTTTTGTGATCATTTTGACCCACGGGGGAGATCTTGCGTGGAGCCCAAGATCGAGGGAGATTATCGTGGCCTTGTATGTCTTCCAGTTATAATAATTGCTCCCACAGTTGATTTCTTCAAACCAAGTGTTTACCTATTGCAGATTTCAGTTTTCCCCACCCTGGTGCAGGTCTACAATTTTGTTTCTGGTGTTTTTGGACAGCTCTTTGGTCTTGGCCATAGTGGAGTTTGGAGTGTGACTGTTTGAGGTTGTGGACAGGTGTCTTTTATACTGATAACAAGTTAAAACAGGTGCCATTAATACAGGTAACGATGGGAGGACAGAGGACCCTCTTAAAGAAGAAGTACAGGTCTGTGAGAGCCAGAAATCTTGCTTTTTTGTAGGGACCAAATACTTATTTTCCCCCATAATTTGCAAATAAATTCATTAAAATCCTACAATGTGATTTTCTGGATTTTTTTTCCTAAATTTTGTCTGTCATAGTTGACGTGTACCTATGATGAAAATTACAGGCCTCTTCATTTTTTTAAGTGGGAGAACTTGCACAATTGGTGGCTGACTAAATACTTTTTCCCCCCCTGTATATATTCCCCTTTATACTTTCAACCCCCCCATCCTTTCCCTACTTGGAGTTTAAAATTTGTGAAAAACAACGCCCAGGCCTCTACTTCGGTCTATACTTACTATCTACACCTTATGGACAGAGTTAATTTTACAATCATTTATATCTATATATATATTATATATATTTATTTTTGCTCCTGAACTTCTTCTACTCTCAACCTCTCCCATCATTTTTATGATGTCCATCCGGTTTGCTTTTAAATGCCATATCTTTCTAACGTGCTCTTTCCCAAAAGCTCCCAACATACAACCTATATACTTATTATGGGCACAGTATGCTTTCATTTTAGCTATCTTTGTTATTATTTGTTGTTATTTGTTATTAGTCCCCTCCTTCAACTCTATCAATACCCCATCTATCTCTGAACACCATCCATATAGGATTTCTATTTGCCCCTATATATTTCAACCATACTGTGATGTTTTACAAAATTCTGAACCTTTCTATTCTCATTGTCTACAGATTTTGAATTAAAAAAAAACATTTTTGACTAAAAGGTTATTTATTATTGATTGATGACTATGACTTTCAGATCACCCAGTAATGCTATCTGCAAGGTTAGTTCCAGGTAAAATTGCAATCCTTTAGCCATTCCGGACCTGTGTCCAAAAAAAGCTACAAATGGACAGAACCAAAACAAATGATCTAATGATTCTATCTTTCACAGCAAAATCTGCAGAGCTGGGAAGAATGTATCCCCCTTATAAATAACATTCTATTGGGGAGCAAGAATTTTATATAATAATTTAAATTTAAAGATTTTAATTTTGGGAATCCGGTGTCGTTTTGCGTGTCAGTTCATAAACACTATGCCATGGGATCGGTACGCAAAGACTCTTCCCAACTATTTTGCCAATCATATGGGATGCTGTCAACCTTTTGGGCCTTAAATGAAACTGATATACTTTTTTATTTATCACAGTTTCCTTAAAACCCTTATGTTCTTAATGCAAGGCCGACAGACAAGTTCCTTACTTTCTCCCCCTTCAACTTTCCTCTTCCACTTTTGCGGTAAGGCTGCAATTATTTTGGTTGTTAATTTGGGTTTGAGCAGACATTTCCATATGGTTTTTGTTAGCTGCATGTGCGACATAACCTCCACCAGTCCTACCGATGTATCATTTACGAAATATACCTTTTTTAAACAAATTTTGTCAAAAAATAAAGGTTTTTTTTCAATTAGTATATTTGAAGTTAACCACAATATTTTTGTTTTGTTTGCAATTTATTTGTTCTGCTGTTTCTGGAAGGATATTTTTAAATTGAAATTGCAACCAAAAAGGCTTTTTGAAAAGTTTGGGGAGAAATTCTTTTATCTGGGGGGA
>LR778284.1:8661071-8719669 GCA_902810595.1 Coregonus sp. 'balchen'
GCAGAGCAGCAGAGATCTAGGAACAGCAGAGATCTAGGAACAGCAGAGCAGCAGAGATCTAGGAACAGCAGAGCAGCAGAGATCTAGGAACAGCAGAGCAGCAGAGATCTAGGAAAAGCAGAGCTTCAGGAACAGCAGAGAAGCAGAGATCTAGTAACAGCAGAGCTCTAGTAACAGCAGAGCTCTAGTAACAGCAGAGCAGCAGAGCTCTATGAACAGCAGAGCAGCAGAGATCTAGGAACAGCAGAGCAGCAGAGATCTGGGAACAGCAGAGCAGCAGAGATCTAGGAACAGCAGAGCAGCAGAGATCTAGGGAACAGCAGAGATCTAGGGAACAGCAGAGATCTAGGGAAGAGCAGAGCAGCAGATCTCTAGGAACAGCAGAGATCTAGGGAACTCACCATCACGTAGAGCTCTCTGAGTCTGTAGTAGAGGGTTCTACAGGAGAGGCAGCCAAAACGGAGGTAGGGACTCAGGCCTGTGGGACTGGCCATCAGGGAAGACACACTGATTCTCGGACGCTCCAAGTTCACCATCCAGCCCTAGGGACCGAGCAAAGAATCATGGGTAATGTAGTCATCAGCAATAGGTGTTAGTTGTAGGATATTGAGTTTAGCTCCAGTGGTCTGGATAGATGTATGAATGTTAGAACAGCATTGATGGTTTTTGTTTGATGTTTTGTATGGTAGGGTTCATAGGTCACCCACAATAAAGATGAACATGAGGTTGAACTTGACGTAGGGCAGACATTCACATTGGGAGTGCCAAAGAGGGAAGAACTTATTCCACAGGCTCTTCTAGAATTCTAAGTGAGGCGGTGGAACATCCATCAGCGTATTGATCAGTTAGGTCCACACGTGACTAGTCATGATTGCAAATTAGCGATCACACTATGTAGGTCTACTAAAACATACTGTAGGTTGATCACTAGGCAAAGTACTTGAATAAGCATCCACACTAACATTATCTTCAGTGTTTGTGATGGAGGTGGCCAGGGAGTCCTGGCCGGCCGGTCACTATGCCAGGCCTGGATACACCCAGATCAGGTGACTCACCTTTTGGTCCATGTGATAGTTCAGTCTCTCCAGTGCCTCAGTCTCCCCGCCCCTCCACGCAGCAGGACCCAAGCCGTGAGTCTTAAAACCTGCCCGATATTTTTTGTTGTTGTCAAATTCATTCCTTCATTCACAATTAAATCCACTTATCACTATCAGACCATGATGAGAGATACCAACACATACACACCCCAGGCAGGCGCGCACACACACACACACACACACACGAGTGCCTCACCTAGTTCCTCGAGGGAGGGCACTCTGTAACGCTCGTCGTGATTGGCAGCGACGCATGTCTGGCAGCAGTCCATCTGTTGCCGGGTGACAGTGGGGAGGGGCTTCTTGGGCAGCTCCAGCCGCTGGACGACGGCCTGGAAGCGCTTGAAGGTCAACGGGGGCATGTTGTTGTTCATCTCAATGATCCTAGAACAGTGAAACCACAGGTGTTCACTAACCAGGTCGTATTCATTAGCTACCAAATGGAAGAAAATGGACTGAAACAGGGAGGGACTACCTAAACTTTCCATTGCACAAGTTTTGCTACAGTATTTGGCTACGGTGTGCTTTAATTAATACGATCCTACAGTAGTTCGGCTAGGAATAATAATTTGATAATCAGTTGCAAATTGATGAAGTATTGTCTGCTCTGTGGCAGAGCCAATGGGTAGCCTGTATAGCAAACCACCAATCATGTGAGGTACTGCTTCATTACGCTGAGCTGCTGATGTAACTTTTTCAAAGCAAAGCCCTCGTCTGGATTAGATTTTTTTCATCAGTTTTGAACAAAAGGCCACATCCTGGATTCATAAGAAGGGGAGAGACCAGAGTCTGTTCCTGTGAGGAGAGGGAGAGACCAGAGTCTGTTCCTGTAAGGAGAGGGAGAGGCCAGAGTCTGTTCCTGTAAGGAGAGGGAGAGACCAGAGTCTGTTCCTGTAAGGAGAGGGAGAGACCAGAGTCTGTTCCTATAAGGAGAGGGAGAGACCAGAGTCTGTTCCTATAAGGAGAGGGAGAGACCAGAGTCTGTTCCTGTAAGGAGCGGGAGAGACCAGAGTCTGTTCCTGTAAGGAGAGGGATAGACCAGAGTCTGTTCCTGTAAGGAGAGGGAGAGACCAGAGTCTGTTCCTGTAAGGAGAGGGAGAGACCAGAGTCTGTTCCTGTAAGGAGTGGGAGAGACCAGAGTCTGTTCCTGTAAGGAGAGGGAGAGACCAGAGTCTGTTCCTATAAGGAGAGGGATAGACCAGAGTCTGTTCCTATAAGGAGAGGGATAGACCAGAGTCTGTTCCTGTAAGGAGAGGGAGAGACCAGAGTCTGTTCCTGTAAGGAGAGGGAGAGACCAGAGTCTGTTCCTGTAAGGAGAGGGAGAGACCAGAGTCTGTTCCTGTAAGGAGAGGGAGAGACCAGAGTCTGTTCCTGTAAGGAGAGGGAGAGACCAGAGTCTGTTCCTGTAAGGAGAGGGAGAGACCATAGTCTGTTCCTGTAAGGAGAGGGAGAGACCATAGTATGTTCCTATAAGGAGAGGGAGAGACCAGAGTCTGTTCCTGTAAGGAGAGGGATAGACCAGAGTCTGTTCCTATAAGGAGGGGGAGAGACCAGAGTCTGTTCCTATAAGGAGAGGGAGAGACCAGAGTCTGTTCCTATAAGGAGAGGGAGAGACCAGAGTATGTTCCTGTGAGGAGAGGGAGAGACCAGAGTCTGTTCCTGTGAGGAGAGGGAGAGACCAGAGTCTGTTCCTATAAGGAGAGGGAGAGACCAGAGTCTGTTCCTGTGAGGAGAGGGAGAGACCAGAGTCTGTTCCTATGAGAAGAGGGAGAGACCAGAGTCTGTTCCTATGAGAAGAGGGAGAGACCAGAGTCTGTTCCTATAAGGAGAGGGAGAGACCAGAGTCTGTTCCTGTAAGGAGAGGGAGAGACCAGAGTCTGTTCCTGTAAGGAGAGGGAGAGACCAGAGTCTGTTCCTGTAAGGAGAGGGATAGACCAGAGTCTGTTCCTATAAGGAGAGGGAGAGACCAGAGTCTGTTCCTGTGAGGAGAGGGAGAGACCAGAGTCTGTTCCTATAAGGAGAGGGAGAGACCAGAGTCTGTTCCTATAAGGAGAGGGAGAGACCAGAGTCTGTTCCTATAAGGAGAGGGAGAGACCAGAGTCTGTTCCTATAAGGAGAGGGAGAGACCAGAGTCTGTTCCTGTAAGGAGAGGGATAGACCAGAGTCTGTTCCTATAAGGAGAGGGAGAGACCAGAGTCTGTTCCTATAAGGAGAGGGAGAGACCAGAGTCTGTTCCTGTAAGGAGAGGGAGAGACCAGAGTCTGTTCCTGTAAGGAGAGGGAGAGACCAGAGTCTGTTCCTGTAAGGAGAGGGATAGACCATAGTCTGTTCCTATAAGGAGAGGGAGAGACCAGAGTCTGTTCCTGTGAGGAGAGGGAGAGACCAGAGTCTGTTCCTATAAGGAGAGGGAGAGACCAGAGTCTGTTCCTGTGAGGAGAGGGAGAGACCAGAGTCTGTTCCTATAAGGAGAGGGAGAGACCAGAGTCTGTTCCTGTAAGGAGACGGGATAGACCAGAGTCTGTTCCTTTGAGGAGAGGGAGAGACCAGAGTCTGTTCCTGTAAGGAGAGGGAGAGACCAGAGTCTGTTCCTATAGGGAGAGGGAGAGACCAGAGTCTGTTCCTGTAAGGAGAGGGATAGACCAGAGTCTGTTCCTATAAGGAGAGGGATAGACCAGAGTCTGTTCCTATAAGGAGAGGGAGAGACCAGAGTCTGTTCCTGTAAGGAGAGGGATAGACCATAGTCTGTTCCTATAAGGAGAGGGAGAGACCAGAGTCTGTTCCTGTGAGGAGAGGGAGAGACCAGAGTCTGTTCCTATAAGGAGAGGGAGAGACCAGAGTCTGTTCCTGTGAGGAGAGGGAGAGACCAGAGTCTGTTCCTATAAGGAGAGGGAGAGACCAGAGTCTGTTCCTGTCTTTCACAGATATAGATTAACAGTTGCTTCATTTTAGGAGTATTTCCTTGCATCTGGCATCTCAGCCCCTGCCACGTCATCAATCCTTCACAGAGCCACAATGGCAGCCAAGGGTTATAATGAAACCCAGAGGGGAACCATTCGTAAACAGACAGTCCTGATCCGAGGACAGGATGTTCGGGGGAGGGAATCAAGCGTGCACACAGACACACGAGAGGGAAACGTTTTCTAACCAACGTGTTGTTTACCTCAGTACAACAGACGCAGCATGTGCTGTGCCAGTGTGTCATCACAGTTAATACCCAAGTCTGCATCACTGAAGGTCACAGTCTTCTAATTAGCCCAGCGGCACGGCTGCAGCAGCAGACTAGCATTTACAAGTCAACATAATTCAGGACATTCAGATTACTAATAGCTGTGCCTGGGACATCTAAAAAGCTTACCTAGAAAATGTAATCCTGGTAATCTATCATAGGTCTTTTGGGGGGACTTGGATGGCTTGTAGGCTTTCTGCAAGGTACGTGATAAATTAGTGATGTTCTTCTGAGACACTAATAGAAATCAACCTTTGAAAAAACAACCGTTTTGAGCAGTGTGTATTTATGAGAGGCTCTGCATGGTCAATCTGACATCTGCATTGGCCGTGCAGTATTTACTGTGATATGGCCTCTGCAGAAGTCAGGGCATTCATATGTATTTACTGTGATATGGCCTCTGCAGAAGTCAGGGCATTCATATGTATTTACTGTGATATGGCCTCTGCACAAGTCAGGGCATTCATATGTATTTACTGTGATATGGCCTCTGCACAAGTCAGGGCATTCATATGTATTTACTGTGATATGGCCTCTGCACAAGTCAGGGCATTCATATGTATTTACTGTGATATGGCCTCTGCAGAAGTCAGGGCATTCATATGTATTTACTGTGATATGGCCTCTGCACAAGTCAGGGCATTCATATGTATTTACTGTGATATGGCCTCTGCAGAAGTCAGGGCATTCATAAGTATTTACTGTGATATGGCCTCTGCAGAAGTCAGGGCATTCATAAGTATTTACTGTGATATGGCCTCTGCAGAAGTCAGGGCATTCGTAGTTTTTGTGCTTCGCCGAGCAGAAAGAAAAAAAAAAAAGAAGAGAAAAACAGACTGAAAGATATTGGGCTATAGTTAGAGTGGGAACACTGTGCACCGCTCTCTCTATCAGGACAGAGCCTCCTTGTCTGGCGCTAGGCCATGGCTGACTGCTGCAGAGCTCCCCTCAGCACATGCTGTGTAGTGTGACGGTGATATCATCTCACAACCAACAGGGGACAGCAAACCCTGGGAGGAAATGATCAGGCGTGAGACTGTAATTGACCGTGTGTGCTTGTTCTGGATCAACAGGTAAGACAAAAAGACATCATGTGGAGGTTGTTGTTTTTTTGCGGGGGGGGGGGGGGTCTCCCTTCAAGTCAAGAGAAGTAAATCTTCCCCTCTCTATCTGTCTTCTCTCATCTAACCTTTTCCCATTTGGGCTGGGAATTGCCAGGGACCTCACAATATTATTATGATACCATATGTATTGGTATTCTCATGATTCTATATGTATTGCGATTCGAATAGTGCGATTTTATGTTCCAAACATATTGCTCACCGTATGTCTGCTGCAGAGAGACTAGAGAGAGCATGAGAAAACTAAAATTGGCTCACCATTTTAGATCGAGAACAAGCGATAGGATGAAAAATACCAGAGTTTTGGCACAGGTACAGCCGACTAGCGCTAGCTAACGCTACCTACAGTAGCAAAGGAAACAATTAAAATATATACATGTACCAGTCAAAAGTTTGGACACACCTAATCATTCAAGGGTTTTTCTTTATTTGTACTATTTTCTACATTGTAGAATATAGTGAAGACATCAAAACTATGAAATAACACATATGGAATCATGTAGTAACCCCCCAAAAAATTTAAACAAATAAAAATTTAAATGTTGATTCTTCAAAGTAGCCACCCTTTGCCTTGATGACATCTCTTGGCATTCTTTCAACCAGCTTCATGAGGAATGCTTTTCCAACAGTCTTGAAGGTGTTCCCACATATGCTGAGCACTTGTTGGCTGCTTTTCCTTCACTCTGCAGTCCAACTCATCCCAAACCATCTCAATTTGGTTGAGGTTGGGTGATTGTGGAGGCCAGGTCATCTGATGCAGCACTCCATCACTCTCCTTCTGGGTAAAATAGCCCTTACACAGCCTGGAGGTGTGTTTTGGGTCATTGTCCTGTTGAAAAACAAATGATAGTCCCACTAAGCCCAAACCAGATGGGATGGCGTATCGCTGCAGAATGCTGTGGTAGCCATGCTGGTTAAGTGTACCTTGAATTCTAAATAAATCACAGACAGTGTCACCAGCAAAGCACCCCCACAATATCACACCTCCTCCTCCATGCTTTACGGTGGGAACCACACATGCGGAGATCATCCGTTCACCTACTCTGCATCTCACCAAGACACAGCGGTTGGAACCAAAAATCTCAAATTTGGACTCATCAGACCAAGCAGATTTCCACCGGTCTAATGTCCATTGCTCGTGTTTCTTGGCCCAAGCAGGTCTCTTCTTCTTATTGGTGTCCTTTAGTAGTAGTTTCTTTGCAGCAATTCGACCATGAATGCCTGATTCACACAGTCTCCTCTGAACAGTTGATGTTGAGATGTGTATGTTACTTGAAGTCTGTGAAGCCTTTATTTGGGCTGTAATCTGAGGTGCAGTTAACTCTAATGAACTTATCCTCTGCAGCAGAGGTAACTCTGGGTCTTCCTTTCCTGTGGCGGTCCTCATGAGAGCCAGTTTCATCATAGCGCTTGATGGTTTTTGTGACTGCACTTGAAGAAACTTCCAAAGTTCTTGAAATGTTCCGTATTGACTGACCTTCATGTCTTAAAGTAATGATGGGCTGTTGTTTCTCTTTGCTTATTTGAGCTGTTCTTGCCATAATATGGACTTAGTCTTTTACCAAATAGGGCTATCTTCTGTATACCCCCACTACCTTGTCACAACACCACCGATTGACTCAAACGCATTAAGAAGGAAAGAAATTACACAAATTAACTTTTAAGAAGGCATTCCATGTGACTACCTCATGAAGCTGGTTGAGAGAATGCCAACAGTGTGCAAAGCTATCATCAAGGCAAAGGGTGGCTACTTTGAAGAATCTAAAATATAAAATGTATTTTGATTTGTTTAACACTTTTTTGGTTACTACATGATTTCATATGTGTTATTTCATAGTTTTGATGTCTTCACTATTATTCTACAATGTAGAAAATAGTAAAAAAACAAAACAAAAAAAACAATGGAATGAGTAGGTGTACAAACTTTTGACTGGTACTGTGTGTATATATATATATATATATATTTTACTAATCGATACTTTGAGTCAAATATCGATATAATATCTTCCAAAAAGAATAATTGGGATATGTAACCATTGATTTCTACCCCATCACTATTTCCTATCATACTCTTCCTCCTCTCTCATCACTCTCATCACTCCTCCTCCTCCTCCTACACTCTCATCACTCTCCTCCTCTTCCTCTCTCATCACTCTCTCCTCCTCCTTAAATGTTAAACAGATTCACACACATTTAGATAACAACTACCAACAGCATGTGGGATCCTAATTCTTTGAAGAAAAAAATCATCACCAGACCCACTATCAGCCTGAATCTGCCCTCATCACCAGACCCACTATCAGCCTGAATCTGCCCTCATCACCAGACCCACTATCAGCCTGAATCTCCCCTCATCACCAGACCCACTATCAGCCTGAATCTCCTCTCATCACCAGACCCACTATCAGCCTGAATATCCCCTCATCACCAGACCCACTATCAGCCTGAACCTGCCCTCATCACCAGACCCACTATCAGCCTGAATCTCCCCTCATCACCAGACCCACTATCAGCCTGAACCTGCCCTCATCACCAGACCCACTATCAGCCTGAACCTGCCCTCATCACCAGACCCACTATCAGCCTGAATCTTTGAAGAAAAATGCTTCAAGTGAATAGTGACTGGTCTTTACTTTACCAGCAGTCCCTTGTCAGACTTACAACTTAAATGGACTCTTTAATGAGCAAATATTGTCCAATCCAGGTGTGCAAAGCTCTTAAGAGACTTACCCAGAAAGACTCACAGCTGTAATCGCTGCCAAAGGTGATTCTAACATGTATTGACTCAGGGGTATGAATACTTATGTAGATTAGATATTTCTGTATTTCATTTTTCAATCAAATGTGCATTGAAATGTTTAACATGTTGTCACTTTGTCATTATGGGGTATTGTGTGCAGATGGGTGTGAAAAACATTGATTTAATCCATTTTGAATTCAGGCTGTAACAAAACAAAA
Organism: Coregonus sp. 'balchen'; assembly: GCA_902810595.1. Taxonomy (NCBI): domain Eukaryota; kingdom Metazoa; phylum Chordata; class Actinopteri; order Salmoniformes; family Salmonidae; genus Coregonus; species Coregonus sp. 'balchen'. Next base: position 8,669,471 of record LR778284.1, read on the forward strand.
TGTGGAATAAGTCAAGGGGTGTGAATACTTTCTGAAGGCACTGTAGATGGCCCTAGTTGAATGTCTGCTGTGCTCAAGCTATTTATCCCACACATGGACACAGCAGCAGTCTACTGGGCTCAGGAACGTAGAGGCTAACCATTCATTTAGGCTAGTCCCCATGCTGGCACAGCAAGGCCATAGACAATGCCTGAATGCCATAAGCCACCCTTTGACAGGACCGTAGGCAGTAGACACAGAGGGTTCCTCACACTCAGGCGCTACACAGCAAACACACACAGTCTAATCAGATGATCTGTGTGCATGTCCTCTCCCAGCCCTGCCTCATATGCCTGTGTCTGAGCAGCAGTGAAGTAATGCCTTCTTATCTTGGACTGGTTTCGCCCTATGAAACACTCCCATTTGCTCTTTCACTTAAAATCGCTGGGGCTGACGGTGAGGCTGATGAGAACCCACGGCCCGTGTCACGTCGCTGACACCGGTTGGACTTGTGTGTCTGGACGCGTGTGCCAGTATGCATCTCTGAGAGAAAAATGCCACTCCACTCTGTGCCATCCAGACACTCGTGTCACTGTTTTTTTGAGTCACAATCCACTGGAGACCAAGGCAACAGAGATGTCCATACAAAAGACTGCAAGGATTTTTGCTATCCTGCCTGCAATTCAGACCTTGTCAGCTTGTATCACATCAATAATTTCTCAGTTGAAGGAAAAGCGATACCAGCAGAGATCGGGCATCCAAGAAATTATCCAGTGAGGAGCACAGCTGTGCAAAAAATGTCAAAGTCACTCTATTAGGCCAACTGTTACTTTTGCAAACGCCATTCAAAAGAAGTGAAAAGAGTGAATGAAATGTATTAAAGGCCATTTCTATCCATGTAGGCCTCTGTTCTGGATAAATGCTGACCGATATTTGTTAACTGTCCTGCATTTCAAAGTGCCAGACCAATAATGAATATTGATCCGTGTTTATAAACATCAACAACAAAATGGCAGACCTCGTGCGAGGCAAACACCACCACAGACAAACATTCAACTAATATCAGACGAGAGCAGCACGGGATTAAGATGCTCCAAAACACTGATCTGAGGTCAGTTTAGCATTCACCTCCAAATGGTTACATTTAAGCTGTGGGGATGGTAAACTGATTCTAGATCTGTGTCCAAAGGGGAACTTCAACCCAGAGCTCTGCCACTAAGCTGGTGGTGAGGTGCTCAGTGGCGGCATGAGGAGATTAAATGAACTCTGACCTGGCCAGTTTGTAAAGCGTGTGGGAGTTCCTGACGCGCGTCTCCACGCCAAAGTCCTGCGCCATCTTCAGGATGGTGGCGTCGCGCTCCGTCCCATAGGGCTCCGAGTCGTACTCGAAGGTCAGCCGGGTGACATTCCACTCCTGGAGGGGGAAAGTGGGGAGAATTTGGGGGGTGGGAGAGAGTGGGGTCTTAGATCAAAATCTATTTACATTTTGTATATGTTATCGCGAAATGCTTGTTTTTCTAGCTCCAACAGTGCAGTAATTATTGTAATTTTTTTACAATACACACATAATCCAGAAAAATATCAGAACAAGCAATGTCAGAGACCGGACTATAAATGGACAATAGGTAGTGGGGAGAACAAGTATTCGATAAATTGCCGATTTTGCAGGTTTTCCTACTTACAAATCATGTAGAGGTCTGTAATTTTTATCATAGGTACACTTCAACTGTGAGAGACGGAATCTAAAACAAAAATCCAGAAAATCACATTGTATGATTTTTAAGTAATTAATTTGCTTTTTATTGCATGACATAAGTATTTGATACATCAGAAAAGCAGAACTTAATATTTGGTACAAAAACCTTTGTTTGCAATTACAGAGATCATACGTTTCCTGTAGGTCTTGACCAGGTTTGCACACACTGCAGCAGGGATTTTGGCCCACTCCTCCATACAGACCTTCTCCAGATCCTTCAGGTTTCAGGGCTGTCACTGGGCAATATGGACTTTCAGCTCCCTCCAAAGATTTTCTATTGGGTTCAGATCTAGAGACTGGCTAGGCGACTCCAGGACCTTGAGATGCTTCTTACGGAGCCACTCCTTAGTTGCCCTGGCTGTGTGTTTCGGGTCGTTGTCATGCTGGAAGACCCAGCCACGACCCATCTTCAATGCTCTTACTGAGGGAAGGAGGTTGTTGGCAAAGATCTCGCGATACATGGCCCCATCCATCCTCCCCTAAATACGGTGCAGTCGTCCTGTCCCCTTTGCAGAAAAGCATCCCCAAAGAATGATGTTTCCACCTCCATGCTTCACGGTTGGGATGGTGTTCTTGGGGTTGTACTCATCCTTCTTCTTCCTCCAAACACGGCGAGTGGAGTTTAGACCAAAAAGCTCTATTTTTGTCTCATCAGACCACATGACCTTCTCCCATTCCTCCTCTGGATCATGCAGATGGTCATTGGCAAACTTCAGATGGGCCTGGACATGCGCTGGCTTGAGCAGGGGGACCTTGCGTGCGCTGCAGGATTTTAATCCATGACGGCGTAGTGTGTTACTAATGGTTTTCTTTGAGACTGTGGTCCCAGCTCTCTTCAGGTCATTGACCAGGTCCTGCCGTGTAGTTCTGGGCTGATCCTTCACCTTCCTCATGATCATTGATGCCCCTCGAGGTGAGATCTTGCATGGAGCCCCAGACCAAGGGTGATTGACCGTCATCTTGAACTTCTTCCATTTTCTAATAATTGCGCCAACAGTTGTTGCCTTCTCACCAAGCTGCTTGCCTATTGTCCTGTAGACCATCCCAGCCTTGTGCAGGTCTACAATTTTATCCCTGATGTCCTTACACAGCTCTCTGGTCTTGGCCATTGTGGAGAGGTTGGAGTCTGTTTGATTGAGTGTGTGGACAGATGTCTTTTATACAGGTAACGAGTTCAAACAGGTGCAGTTAATACAGGTAATGAGTGGAGAACAGGAGGGCTTCTTAAAGAAAAACTAACAGGTCTGTGAGAGCCGGAATTCTTACTGGTTGGTAGGTGATCAAATACTTATGTCATGCAATAAAATGCAAATTAATTACTTAAAAATCATACAATGTGATTTTCTGGATTTTTGTTTTAGATTCCGTCTCTCACAGTTGAAGTGTACCTATGATAAAAATTACAGACCTTTACATGCTTTGTAAGTAGGAAAACCTGCAAAATCGGCAGTGTAACAAATACTTGTTCTCCCCACTGTACATATAATGATGTGTTTTGTATGAAACATTATTAAAGTGACCAGTGTTCAATGACTAGAATACAGTATATACATATAAAGTGGGTAAAACAGTAGGTGACCAGTGTCCAATGCATATGTGCATAGGGCAGCAGTCTCTAAGGTGCAGGGTAGAGTGCCCCATGGTAGCCGGCTAGAACAGTGACTAAGGCTAGTGGTGACTGTTTAATAGTCTGATGGCCTTGAGATAGAAGTTTCTCAGTCTCTTGGTCTCAGCTTTGATGCACCCGTACACAACAGGAATGAAGTATAGTGTGTGACTCCGTAGACGAGTCGAGGCATCCAGTTACTGGTCTTGCATAATTCATGCCCCTTCAAAACTGGCCGATTACCCTACCTGAATATTCTATGCAAATATGCATTTGAAGACAATACTGGAAAACCAGCTACACTCGGAGGAACATCACCAACATTTAGCCATTCCTTAACCATTGAGTCAGTACCCCTTATCCTGACTACAGCCACAGCGGTGTCTGTCTGGGTGTCACCAGGTATTGCTTCACAGAAGGCACAAACAACTGCCTTGCGATTGAACCCATTCGGACTGACACGGTTGTGTATCGTATCAACACTAATGGCGTTGCCTAGGTGCACAGTGTGGGCAAGAAACAGTAGGGGGGTGCACATAAACAAAGAGAAAATGTACATGACTTGCCGCCCTGTGTCCTTTTATTTAGAGTTTAAAACCATTGCATCTGGGTGTCATAAGCAATCTGACATATTGAAGTGGTGTGTGAAATCTTTACCACAGCAGTTAGCGAGGCTGAAGCTCAGCGGTCATGTGCAGCGCTGCAAATGTGGAGACGGGTCTGTCTGGGAGTGCTTTTCAGTCTATCTACACATACCATGTGGTCCTCCGTAGCTCAGCTGGTAGAGCACGGCGCTTGTAACGCCAAGGTAGTGGGTTCGATCCCCGGGACCACCCATACACAAAAATGTATGCACGCATGACTGTAAGTCGCTTTGGATAAAAGCGTCTGCTAAATGGCATATTATTATTATAATACCAGATTTGTCATCCTAGCTCATTTGGTCACTCGTTTTACATCTCCTCACCTTGAAAAGTATTGGAAAGACGTCTGTGGGCTGGCCTCGTACTACGAAGAGCCTCGAATTTAGTTTCCGGAGGCTCGTGTCGAGGTCCTCCAAGGCTTCCAATAGAAATCTGCATGAGAAGGATAAGGTTACAGATGTTAACTTAACATCAGTGCAGTTATCAGTATGAGAGTTTGTTTCCCACTTACCAATGGACATTTTTATATGTTACGTTCTTCTGTACAGTTAGAATGTTCAACAATTTGTAGAAGAATGACCTAACATGACATGGGCCAACTCTGTTCTTGCCTACAAAACAAGTGCCTATGTTTTGGTGCTTGGTGTGTTGCTATATTAAAATAAGCACATGGACCAAGAAGGCTGTTTTCTGAAGTTGAATTGGTGAAAAATACACAGATATCATTATATATCCCACCAGGGGCAAATCTGGCGTTAGATCAAATCCAGACAGGAAGTATTATTTTAGCAGGTGAACTAAATCATACATTCAATAAGATTGACAGACGCATTAATAAAAAAGGCACATTTAGGGAGCCTCCAAAAGAGGCTGTAAAATGTCATCTCTACAAATATTCTACAGGACACCTGGAGATGACTATTCCCAACTACAAAATACTAGTCCTTTTTTATTTTTCAAAGTAAGAAAAGCTATTCAAGAATTGACTACATCATTATTTCCAAAAATGCACTCAACAATTTACTTGATAAAAAAAATTCATGATAAAAGTGATATCGGATCATTCTCCGGTATCATGCTTAATTACACCAATAGAAAATACACTTAGCGACAGAATTTGGAGAATAGAAGATGTGCTCTGTTCAGACCCTACATTTATTCAATATGTAAATTAAAAAATCTAAACCTTTACCATTACAAAATGTAGATAGAAGACAGAGAAGCCAACCGCCGATATAATTTGGGACGTCTTTCAGGCATACAGTGGGGGAATGATGATCTCATACTCTGCTAAAGTTAAATCTGATTAAGAAATTTAAATTAAAGAAAAATAAATCACCATCTTAGAAAAAGCCCATAAACAATCTTTAAAAAGGTAAAGAAGAAAATATCAGGAATAGGATATTTTACTTTTGAACAGAGCCAACAGCTACAGGTTCAACTCAAATAAAGCTTACTACTGGTAAATATCTCGCAGCTCTCACACAAAACCAATACATGCTAAACCAGTTATAATGTTAAAAGATAAAGATACAAAAGCGGTAATTAGAAATAAACAACGCGATTCATGAATTTTAAAAGCTTACATGAACATTTATATAAATCAGAATTAAACAGCAGTTGGACAGATCGTATAGCCTTCTTAGACTCAACAACTCTGAAGCAATTATCAGCAGAGTGTCCCATGTTGATTATAGACCCATAAGTTTAATAAATTGTGGCAATAAAATAACAAAGCTTATAAGCAATAGAATGGCAAAAGTCTTACCAGACGTGATACATATCAATCAAACAGGGCTTATAAAAACACTTACAAAGAAATACAAGAACATGTTTCAGTTTAATACAATATGCAAAAAAACAAGATATACAGTGCCTTTGGAAAGTATTCAGACCCCTTGACTTTTTCACATTGTTACGTTACAGCTTTATTCTAAAATGTGTAATTATTTTTAATCCCCATCAATCTACACGTAATACCCCATAACGACAAAGCAAAAACAGGTTTTTAGACATTTTTGCTAATTTACTAAAAATAAAAAAACTGAAATGGTACATTTACATACACTACTGTTCAAAAGTTTGGGGTCACTTAGAAATGTCCTTGTTTCCGAAAGAAATGATTTTTTTTTGTCCATTAAAATAACATAAAATTGAGCAGAAATACAGTGTAGACATTGTTAATGTTGTAAATGGCTATTGTAGCTGGAAACGGCTGATTTTTTATGGAATATCTACATACAGAGGCCCATTATCAGCAACCATCAGTCCTGTGTTCCAATGGCACTTTGTGTTTGCTAATCCAAGTTTATCATTTTAAAAAGGCTAATTGATCATTAGAAAACCCTTTTGCAATTATGTTAGCGCAGCTGAAAACTGTTGTGCTGATTAAAGAAGCAATAAACTGCCCTTCTTGAGACTAGTTAAGTATCTGGAACATCAGCAATTGCAGGTTCGATTATAGGCTCAAAATGGCCAGAAACAAAACAAATTCTTCTGAAACTCGTCAGTCTATTCTTGTTCTGAGAAATGAAGGCTATTCCATGCGAGAAACTCCCTTCACAGAACAGCGCAAACTGGCTCTAACCAGAATAGAAAGAGGAGTGGGAGGCCCCGGTGCACAACTGAGCAAGAGGACAAATACATTAGAGTGTCTAGTTTGAGAAACAGACGCCTCACAGGTCTTCAACTGGCAGCTTCATTAAATAGAACCCGCAAAACACCAGTCTCAACATCAACAGTGAAGAGGCGATTCCGGGATGCTGACCTTCTAGGCAGAGTTGTAAAGAAAACGCCATATCTCAGACTGGCCAATAAAAAGAAAAGATGAAGATGGGCAAAAGAACACAGACACTGGACAGAGGAAGACTGTGTTATGGACAGACAAATCAAAGTTTGTGGTGTTCGGATCACAAAGAAGAACATTTGTGAGACGCAGACCAAATGAAAAGATGCTGGAGGAGTGCTTGATGCCATCTGTCAAGCATGGTGGAGGCAATGTGATGGGAGATGTGTACAGGGTAGAAGGGATATTGAAGAAGGAAGGCTATCACTCCATTTTGCAACGCCATGCCATAACCTGCGGACGGCGCTTGATTGGAGCCAATTTCCTCCTACAACAGGACAATGACCCAAAGCACAGCTCCAAACTATGCAAGAACTATTTAGGGAGGAACAGTCAGCTGGTATTCTGTCTATAATGGAGTGGCCAGCACAGTCACCGGACCTCAACCCTATTGAGCTGTTGTGGGAGCAGCTTGACCTTGCATGGCACACCTGTATTTGGGGAGTTTCTCCCATTCTTCTCTGCAGATCCTCTCAAGCTCTGTCAGGTTGGATGGGGAGCGTTGTTGCACAGCTATTTTCAGGTCTCTCCAGAGATGTTCGATCGGGTTCAAGTCTGGGCTCTGGCTGGGCCACTCAAGGACATTCAGAGACTTGTCCCGAAGCCACTCCTGTGTTGTCTTGGCTGTGTGCTTAGGGTCGTTGTCCTGTTGGAAGGTGAACCTTCACCCCAGTCTGAGGTCCTGAGAGCTCTGGAGCAGGTTTTCATCAAGGATCTCCCTATACTTTGTTCCGTTCATCTTGCCCTCGATCCTGACTAGTCTCCCAGTCCCTGATGTTGAAAAACATCCCCACAGCATGATGCTGCCACCACCATGCTTCACCGAAGGGATGGTGCCAGGTTTCCACCAAACATGACGCTTGGCATTCAGGATAAAGTGTTCAATCTTGTTTCTCATGGTCTGAGAGTCTTTAGGTGCCTTTTGGCAAACTCCAAGCGGGCTGTCATGTGCCTTTTACTGAGGAGTGGCTTCCGTCTGGCCACTCTTACATAAAGGCCTGATTGGTGGAGTGCTGCAGAGATGGTTGTCCTTCTGGAAGGTTCTTCCATCTCCACAGAGGAACTCTAGCTCTGTCAGAGTGACCATCGGGTTCTTGGTCACCTCCCTGACCAAGGCCCTTCTCCCCGATTGCTCAGTTTGCGCCAGCTCTAGGATGAGTCTTGGTGGTTCCAAACTTCCTCCATTTAAGAATGATGGAGGCCACTGTGTTCTTGGGGACCTTCAATGCTGCAAACATTTTTTGGTACCCTTGCCAAGATCTGTGCCTCGACACAATCCTGTCTCGACCCTCTACGGACAATTCCTTCGACCTCATGGCTTGGTTTTTGCTCTGACATGCACTGTCAACTGTGGGACCTTATATAGACAGGGGTGTGCCTTTCCAAATCATGTCCAATCAATTGAATTTACCAAAGGTGAACTCCAAACAAGTTGTAGAAACATTTCAAGGATGATCAAAGGAAACAGGATGCACCTGAGCTCAATTTCGAGTCTCAAAGCAAAGGGTCTGAATACTTACGTAAATAAGGTATTTCTGTTTTTTATTTTTAATAAATTTGCAAAGATTTCTATAAACCTGTTTTCGCTTTGTTGTTATGGGGTATTATGTGTAGATTGCTAGGGATTTATTTGTATTTAATCCATTTTAGAATAAGGCTGTAACGTAACATGTGGAAAAAGTCAAGGGGTCTGAATACTTTCCGAAGGCACTGTAGATTTATAAATAACCGGCTGTTGATGCTGAAAAGGCTTTAGACCGTCTTGAATGGCCTTTTCTATTCAATACTTTGGAAGCTTTTAACTTAATTTTATTTATTTTTTATCATCGTGTTTGCATATTTCAAGACGTGGCATTTGGGGGTGTAGTGAGATACCCAATGGGCTGGATGATTCTCTTCTCGTCACTAGTCTTGAAAAAACATTATAAAAAACGTGGAAATCAATTAATCCGCCATCGTCAACTCAATGGAAAAATCGAATGATTTATTATTGAAATAGCATGGCCGACCGAGAAAAACAAACTGCTACAATTTAAGGCCATGTGGCAAACAATAAGGCAGGCACTAGGGATGTGGGTGTGTGCAGAGGAGATGTAGTCGCTGTTTGTGTGCGTCTGTAAATTGTTGTTCGTATGTGGATGTTTGTATTTGCTGTGAAACATTTAAATGAAAAGTCCTGGTTTTCGTTTAACTTGCTTTAATGATAACTAATAATTATACAGGTTTGATAGTTCAAAGCCATTCTACTTCCCTCGTTCTAGTAATGTCTTCATTCTTATAACAAGTATCTCGCGATATAGTTTAGTCTAACAACATTTGTGATTCAATCTAACCTTGTATTTGTAGCTATTGCAGTATATTTCACAAATGAATAAACATGTTATGTTAGCTGAATATCATTTTTAACACTTTGGTGGAAAGATACTCAGATAAAGTGTTCTTATGTGCCAGCATGTTTTTAACATCAAACGGAGATCACGTTATGCATTAGTTTGAACTAGATTTTCTGTAGGAATTTAAACTAACGAGCTAGCTGTGTCGTTGCCCATTGGAACTGTGTGTTGACGTCGTAATAGTTAGTTAACTAACAGCAACTAGCTATCCAACAAACTATTTGACAACAAGGCAAGTATTGCCTGGCTATCTTCTTGCAAGGCTAGTCAGCACTGCCAAATCAAGTCTAGTTCGTAGCTGGCATACAACAATCAGCTCTCAACCTCTTATCTAAAAATATATATACTTAGCTAGCTATATGGTCACTTACCTCCATCGATTCAGTCCAACATTAGCAGAACCAGCAAACCAAGGGTCCAAAATATAAACACAACGCACTGTGTCAGCACCGTCCAATGCTTCTTGCAACGCTGGATTATCATGCAGTCTCAAACCTTTGCGAAACCAATGGACAGAATTCACAGACATGATTGAAATAAAGACCCTTCAAAAGATAACGAAGTTTAATTTACTTATGGCGAAACTATTCTTGGCATCCACCACAGTACGTCTCAACCGAGTTGTGTGGCACATTCAACGACACTGTACATCAAGCGCTCCATCCCTCTTGTCTTCCATTGGCTGTAAAACGGCATGTGCAGGAGTATTACAGTGAGCAAGAGGTTTTTCTCTCCGTTCATTGGTTGTTCAACACGTGTAGTCTCCACCCATAGACTCGTGTCTCCACCCAATATTTTATACATACACTAGATGATTTTTAAGGGCACTGTGTTGAAGCCCCCGAGGCTCCATCTTGGCACTCCCTCACCGGTTTGAAACACATTTTGGAAGCTATAGAAATGCCTTTATTACGGTAATGTCTACGTTTGTTTGTGCCACGTTTATTCTATTAATGACACCTTCATGCATACTTTGTAATTATATTATGTGAGATAAACATACAAATAAAACATATACATATACACTACCAGTCAAAAGTTTGGACACACCTACTCATTAAAGGGTTTTTCTTTATTTTTACTATTTTCTACATTGTATAATAATAGTGAAGACATAAAATCTATGAAATAACACATATGGAATCATGTAGTAACAAAAAAAGTGTCAAACAAATCTAAATATATATTATATTTGAGATTCTTCAAATAGCCACCCTTTGCCTTGATGACAGCTTTGCACACTCTTGGCATTGACTTGCCACCCTAGTCATAGACTGTTCTCTCTGCTACCGCATGGCAAGCGGTACCGGAGCGCCAAGTCTAGGTCCAAGAGGCTCCTAAACAGCTTCTACCCCCAAGCCATAAGACTCCTGAACATCTAATCAAATGGCTACCAGACTATTTTTATTTATAGGCACATGGCGATGCAGTATGGAGCTCAATTTGGCCTCCGCATGCCTCTGGAGGTTCCTCAATTGTTCACATCATCCATAAGGCGCCTCCAACCACAATTTCGGATCAAGCATAAATGTGCTTTTATGCTTGATCCAAAATTAAAATGTTGTAGGAGGCTCCATATTGAGGGTGTGACGCAATTACGGAACCTCCGGAGGCATGTAGAGACCAACTCTAGCTCCATACCACATGCATTCGCCTCCCAAATGTTGTAACAATGTGGAGGGCTCCTGTTTAGCTCCACATTGACATGATTGGTTGAAGGTAGGTTGGGGCGGGAGTTCCTGTATAAACACAAACTCACATCCTTCACAACTTCCTTCACAACAGCTCTGCTCAGCGAAGCCCAATAAGTATGATTGCCCTGACTTCTGTAAAGGCCGTATCACCCGTAAATGCTGCACAGCCAATGCAGAGGTCGGATTGACCATGCAGGCCTATTTTGCTACAACATTTGAGAGGCACATGGCTATGTGGTATGGAGCTCAATTTGGCCTCTGCATGCCTCCAGATGCTCCACATTTGCGTCACACCATCCATACGGCGCCTCCGACCACATTTTCGGATCAAGCATAAATTGTATCTTTTAGCCGGTTTCGTTCAGTGGGTATTGCCCGCCACCGTTGATTTTGATATAAGTTAGCAACCGCATCATTGTTTTATGTAAGTTATTTACCATTTACCATTCAATCAGGGGTAAAGTCAATTTCCGATGAGGAAATCTCCGTAATAAGGACTTACAATAATGCTGACTCTGCTATAGACCTAATAATTCAATAGTCCATACAATTGTAGCCAAAAAGATGGACATAAATAAACTTGTTGCAAGCTGTTCAACATACATATTAATGTATATATTAAACCTACCTGTTGAAGTAGTTTTACCCTTTCATTTACCTGCTGCATATGTGTTCAATAATATTGTTTTATTCAGAACCCTATGCTGCGCAGGGATAATACATTATGATGCAGAACACATTGTAAGACTTGGTCAACTGAAATGTCGATAGGTTATAATCCTCGTTACAAGACATCATAAAGGCTCATGCTTATAAGAAGTTGTAAAGCATTAATATATCTGCAGGCTTTATTGTTAAAGTTTTACTGAAAAGTATAGGAGACATTGGGTACATCGTTTACAGGATATATTGTAACTATTCATCAATCTTTCACAGAATTCGTTTTTGGAATGTCAGGTCCTCTGGGTGGCTGCAGTCCACACTGTCCATTTTGTTGTTAGGAGTCATTTTTTATCCGATTACACATGAAGGGTAGAAGGGCAGAGAATACTACAAGTAAACGTTTTAGATTGAGAGACAGGTACACCACCATCAACATTCCAACATAACAACGGCTGTTGGGATTGAGAGACAGGTTCACCACCATCAACATTCCAACATAACCACGGCTGTTGGGATTGAGAGACAGGTTCACCACCATCAACATTCCAACATAACCACGGCTGTTGGGATTGAGAGACAGGTTCACCACCATCAACATTCCAACATAACCACGGCTGTTGGGATTGAGAGACAGGTTCACCACCATCAACATTCCAACATAACCACGGCTGTTGGGATTGAGAGACAGGTACACCACCATCAACATTCCATGTATAACCACGGCTGTTGGGATTGAGAGACAGGTACACCACCATCAACATTCCAACATAACCACGGCTGTTGGGATTGAGAGACAGGTTCACCACCATCAACATTCCATGTATAACCACGGCTGTTGGGATTGAGAGACAGGTTCACCACCATCAACATTCCATGTATAACCACGGCTGTTGGGATTGAGAGACAGGTTCACCACCATCAACATTCCAGTATAACCACGGATGTTGGGATTGAGAGACAGGTTCACCACCATCAACATTCCATGTATAACCACGGCTGTTGGGATTGAGAGACAGGTTCACCACCATCAACATTCCAACATAACCACGGCTGTTGGGATTGAGAGACAGGTTCACCACCATCAACATTCCAACATAACCACGGCTGTTGGGATTGAGAGACAGGTTCACCACCATCAACAACATCCAACATAACCACGGCTGTTGGGATGACCGTGAGAAAGCAAATTCAGCCAGATGGTCCTTGGACAGTACCAGTGTGAGGGACTAATGCTGCCTAGGCAACTAACTACAGCCAGATGGAACCGTCTGACAGTACCAGTGTGAGGGAGACTGAGGTATCCATTCCTTTACACTGGTTCCATCTAGTGTTAGCTTTGTGTTTAGTAGCTTCTGGACCTAGTCTTCACTGACCGATTCAAATCGGTTTTACTGTATAGGTCTGACACCATTAACTACCTCAGTTCTTTTCGGTTGACCAATCCCCTAGGAGAGGGGATTTCTGATAAGGTTTCTGCTAAGGCATAAACAAGTTAAGTATTGTTCTGTGAGTAAAAAACAACAGATTTATGCTTGATCATGAGTACAGATAAAGAACCATCTTACAAAAGAGGTGAGCAACACGTTATGAATAACAGAATTTGTCCATTTATTTTTCTAAAGTACACATATAAATCACATTCATTGAATAACTTTATATTTTCTAAAATAAATCTGTATCTTTTCTTAAAAACGGAATCCGGAGAATACCCCAGTCTATGTAGGCCAACCACCGTTTTGGAAATCCCATGTACTGTATCTTCCAACACACTACAAACCCTGAGCAAAAAAAAATATATAAAACAGACTTTGTATAAAATGGACACAGAAGCAAAACCTGAAATCTGAGAGCCCCACATTTTAGGGTCTCTCACATTACCAGCCTTGAGTCTTTTCTATGTAAATTCCTTTTCTAGTGTCCCATTTCCTTATTCTCATTGGTCTGAAATGATGACACTACAGAAGAGGACAAGCAGAGATGACTTTAGGAAAGGAGGCCGTTTTAGAGTGCAGGGTCTCACCCCAGCAGACAGGAAGGAGTTATGACATAATAATATTCTCCCGCAGGCCACTTGGCCGGTTCCCCAACATTATCTTCCTTCATGATAATGGTCCTCTGTAGCTCAATTGGTAGAGCATGGCGCTTGTAACGCCAGGGTAGTGGGTTCGATCCCCGGGACCACCCATACGTAAAAATGTATGCACACATGACTGTAAGTCGCTTTGGATAAAAGCGTCTGCTAAATGGCATATTATTATTATTATTAAAGTTTCATGACACACACAAGACATCACCAAATAAATGATCTTTCACATTCCTTCTATGATCAGTTTCTTTGAAGACAAAACACACACACACACACTGAAACAGTCATAGAACTTCTCCATCTCAGGTCATAAAACAGTTCAGATTACATCATCATTTTGTTGTCAATTATTCCAAATGCAGTGCTCCTACTGAAGCGAGAGAGAACCGGCCATCCCTTTGACGGTTTTCACTTATCACCCACAGTGTCACTGCTTCAAAGACATAACGTGACTGACACCTTAAAGCTGTTCCATCAAACCAGCACTGGCTTAATCACTTATTAACAAAGGTGAGCTATTGAAGCCTTACAGTCAGTCTCCATCGTCCATATGCAAACTGTATAACCAACACAAGAGCCCCACTTGTCATAAAACTGTCTTTCGCTGTGTCATATTGCAGTGTTGCATCACATTCCTGATGCCACATATAGGCTAACAGGAAAGTCACTTTATTTAGATACCATCCTACAGACATGGCATGTGAATAATTAACAAAATAAGTTCTGCTGTTCTGAAAGCAGAGACTAATGATTTAGGTTATACCCCACAGAATAAATCAACTGAATAACCCACTGAATAATCCACTGAATAAATCTATTGAATAATCCACTGAATAATCTAAATAAATAACAAATAAAAGGATTGGACAAAATAACCTTCCAAGGAAATTACCACCATTTTATAAAACAATAAGGGCCCATTCAGTAACAAAACAACCCTGTATCCTTCCCACACCTCTGTTTGTGCTACTGACTACAGTAACATTCATTTAGATTGACAGCCCAACTGTTCCAAAATAGCGTCGCTGTAGAAACACAACTCTGTGGTTAGGTCTTAGTGTTTACATTGTCTTCGGTCACCAGCGGGCCACCACCACCACGGCGGAAGGTCATCCTAGTCCTGCTACACCCCCGCATCGCGCTTCTCCTCCAGCAGTTTCTCTTTGTCCTCCTCCTGGGGAATCTGGACCTTCTTCATCTCCATCCCTTTGACCCAGGTGTAGGCAGAAGACCCACCAAGGACCATCAGGTTACTGGTCCACCACAGGAAACTTTTACTGGACTGGTTATAGACCACAGCGATGACCGTCTGAGCGCAGGCCTTGGCCGTCCCCGACACGTTGTGAGTCAGCGGACTCGTGAACTTGATTTGGAGGCCCGTCACGTAGCCGATGGCGAAACCGAACACGCCGCCCAGTGTCATCATGCCCCAGAACGTGGGGTCGCCCAGGCGGCTGAAATGGGCGACGTGGCCGACCTCGCCGAAGACGAGGATGAGCGGGACGAAGAGGATGCAGGCGTTGATGTTGTTGTAGAAGGAGAGCTTCCAGATGTTTCCGTCTACCGCCGGCATCGCCCGCTTAGTGAAGATGGCGTTGAGGGAGACGCAGGCGCTGGCCAGCACGCCGAAAAACACGCCAGTCCACGACAGGGAGCCCGCCACACCTTCCTGGTCCACACCCAACCAGAATCCACCTGATGGGAGGGAGAGACAAAGAAAGAAGCGTTAACATTTATAGCAATTTATCATTCATTTGCAGTTTACATTATGTTCAATATATGGCCAATACAGGTGTGGCCCATGTAGGAATGTATTATCCCGTGGTGCAATTATATAGAAGCGTGAGGTTACTTATTATAGGCTACCTGGAAGGAAAGGGGTCGTCTAACCAGCCTGTCTTGGGTATGTGCCTTAGACATGAGAACTTTCTAGAAAGTCGAAATACTTGCCTTAGGCCAGATATGGGTTAGTTATTATAACCACCTACCTAGAATGACTCCACAACACAGGATGGCGTAGAAGGACGTGGTCTGCTTGAGGATCATGTAGGAGAGTAGAACGTTGAAGACCGTGCTAAGCGACCTGCCGACAGTGTAGAAGGCCACCCCTACATGCTTTAGGCACAGGTTGTTGAAGGTTATCATTCCAATGAACACGATGGACAGGGGTAGAACCTCCCGGGATATCTTTAGATCGAACTTGACGGAGGGGAAGTCGATGACACCTGGACACAATTGGGATAGCAAGTGCATGCCATAGCACAGTCCGACAGTCACAAGGCACTGGTAAAATGTCACAAACAGCGGTGCGTCCAAATCTTTACTGTCTAGTAAGTAGTTATTTAAGAACACCATGGTTATTGAAATGAACCAATAAAGTGCCACCACACCAGCTATTTTTAAGGATCTAAGTAAAAACGTCTCGCCTTTTCCTTCATCCATGGAGTCCGAACCTGCGAGAGCCATTCTCAGGATTTTTGAGCGTTTCAGTTGCACCCTGTTCATGATTGAAATCATGGAGGAAAGATATAGATTAGGTAAAGTAAGAGAATTGCAACACTCGGCTACAAAGTAACAGTATACTGATTACCTTCGACCTATCGGATACAAACAACGAGCGCCGTCCTCCAATTACATGACAACTTCCTGGACAATATGAGGTATTCTTCTTAAAGAGACAGTGCTACATTAATCCTGTAATAAGAACCAATTCAACTTGAAGCCCGAACGCAATACGCACATGCGAGTTCAATCAGACGGACTATAGCCTAATATCGACTGAGCAATACTATCAGAATTACCGGATATGTTTATGCTATATGACACTCCTAGGATACATGTAGCATCTCATCAATAGGCCTAAATTCCGAGATCACGCTCACACACCTTTTAATTCATTATGAATTACTGCTTTCCCTATATTTGTCTCCACAATATTAAGATTCGCATCTTAATACTGCCTTACCTTAGTTGCCGTTAAAATCTTGAAAATGTTCACGAGCTGGAGACGTAACTTTTGACACTATCGCATTGCACACTAAACGAGGAAGTAAACGAATCATGCAGTATTTCTCGTCTAGTCTACTCCTCCTACAGGTCCGTGTTGAAACATCCGTTTCTTGCTTTTCCTGATTTGCCGCCTGTGTGACAGAGACACCTGTGCTACCTGTGTCTATAGCCTAGTCCAGGTATGGGGAGCTCACCTACCCAATTCTCTCTCTCTCTCCGTCATTCATGCCTCGCCCTTTGGTCATTCACTCCATCAACACACATAGGGAATTTCCAGGTTAACAAAAAGGAGAGCAGTCGCTGATAAAGTCGGTCTAATACAACAATTCAGGGAAACGCCTCCAGAACAGAATCAGAGAAAATGTCTATGCCTATTCACAATAGCACCGGATGTTCTGTAAACACCAGCCCGAGAGGCTTGTACAGAGCTTGAAGTCACAACGTCACCTGCTACAGAATCACACAGTGTCACAGATTCACAGATACGTTATCAGTGCGTCCTCGAATCCTGTCTGGCGTCAAACTTTAATAATAATAATATGCCATTTAGCAGACGCTTTTATCCAAAGCGACTTACAGTCATGTGCGCATACATTTTTACGTATGGGTGGTCCAGGGGATCGAACCCACTACCCTGGCATTACAATCGCTAGCCTCTACCAATTGAGCTACAGAGGACCAACTCTAGCTATAAACATTAAACACTGGCAGACATTTGATAAGGGCAGTTAAACAGGTCATAGGTGTGAACATCAGTAATGAGTTACAACAGATAATTATAGACTAACAAGTGACTACTTAATTAAATATGGTATCAATCCATATCCACAGTAAATCAAATACAGGAACATAATTCATCAAATGATGGCCCATTACAGCTATAAAATGATGTTTGTGCTTGCCGAAAACTATAAAGCCACAATCTCTAATATTTCCTTATTTAAAGTAGCCTAATGAAATATGATCCTTTGATTTTGAATAATGTTTTAATAAAATGTACACCACCCCCTTCCTTCAGGAGAGCGTGCGTGTCCCCTTGCTTCTCTATACCAAGTCTCTAACGTATTTCCGATTGCCTCGCGAGCTCCATACCACTTCTGAGAAGAGTGTAGAAAATTCAGAGGTAGTCTCAATAGGGACTCGAACCAGGGTCCTGCGACTGTCAACGCAGCTCCTTAGCCACTATGCCAAGAGATCCGAACCTCTTGATGAGGTCTCTAGGGGTTGTCTTATGTTCAGTACAATAGCATATACATTATTATATGACCGTTATTTAGCTTGTGAAATTTAATTATTACTATCTGGTAAAGAGGCCCTTTATCAGATTTACTCGTGGATAAAAAATTGTATGTATCTGCGTGCAGTTTGAAGGAAGTTGCTTTCTAAACTAACATATGGTGAGATGCTGTAGGAAGCTTTCAATTTGTCAGTCGCATAGCAATATGAGAAGAATGCAATTTCTGATATATATTTTTAGATATTCTAAATTAAGTGTTTTAATAACTTATAAATGTAGTAACAGGTCCATGTAGAATAAACAACCCTTTACATAATACCATAGAAGCAGTGTTCTGCTATTATAAACAATGTGCACCTTTGAACTTTCATTGTCATTCCCAGCCGATACAGATACTGTGCCTATCGACATTTTGTCTGGTGGTAATGGGGTTACCTTGGTAACATGTCAGAGTGGTCATACCTTCCTGTCTGGTGGTAATGGGGTTACCTTGGTAACATGTCAGAGTGGTCATACCTTCCTGTGTGGAGTCTGATATACAACAGGAGTTCCCTGATTCTGGTGCAGAATATACAGGGTTTCCCCCTTTGCATATTGACTGATACCATTAGATTTAATAATAAAAAAAGACAATACAAATACAAGTTGTGTCATTCAGACATCAGTATCAAGCCCGTCTGTCTGTCTGGACTTCATCACATTATCTTACAGGTCTCCATGTGCTGGCTCCATACATGTTTCTGTAAAACACATACATGCATAGTCACTGTTCTATTACCAATGGCAGTTAGGATAGGTGATATCTGACACACAAACAGATACTATGTTGAAGTTTGAACAGGTCAGATGAAACCTACCCAATTGTGGACTCCCCATTGTCGTAGTAAATATATAATGTTATAGCTTGGTCTGACTAAAATCTTGTGCATGACCCATTTTGTGTTGGGCGTTTGTTTTCAATACAATGGACAAAAGAGTCCTATCTTGTCAGCCTTGTCAGCAGGTGGCCAAGGACAACACCCACGCCATAGGTCTCTCAGTTCTTCCAACTCACAAGTTCTTGCTCTGAGGACACACACACACACACACACACACATCATCACTGATAACACACACACACACACACACACACACACACACACACACACACACACACACACACACACACATCATCACTGTTAAACACACACACACACACACACACACACACACACACACACACACATCATCACTGTTAAACACACACACACACACACACACACACACACACACACACACACACAAAAATCCCCTTCTCTTAGGCTGAACATCTGAAGACAGAGAACCCGACTCAGAGCCAATGCAACAGTGACACTGGCCTGGAAGGGACCTCGCCCAACTCATCAGGACCAATCAGAAGATCAGAACTACTAGATTCAACCTACTTCATTTTATTGCATAAAATGTCAGCACACAATGTTTCGGGGCTCTCTTCAGATAGCTCCCTAAGAGTTTGACGAACGAGTCCGTGCACGCGATTCCAGATATCTTTACCTCTGAATAAACTGCCTTATATTATACCATTATCCACCCTGTCCAAAGTCTCTACTTGGTCTCAGTTCTCCAGTAAACTTGTGATCATCAACACCATCAAACTACAGAGGCTTTAGTCTGACAAAAGCATCTCCAGGCCATCTGTAGAAATAGGCAGAGTTGAGGCAGAGTTTATCAGTGACACATTGTGGATGTGTTGAGGGTCAGGTCTCCTACCTAATTATGTTCCCCCCATCAACAAATAATTTGTCTAACTCTTCCCACATGTGAACACACAAGAGACACCCACGTCAAACCACATCACGAAACCAACTCACGTTTGAATTAAGTCATGGCAACTAGCATTTCTTAATGAACCAAATCTAAAACGAGGCCAAATCAGGAAGTGCAGTCGCTCTTTAAATATGTAGTGTCCGTGGAGCAGCGCCATGTGCTTCTCCACAACGGTAAACATTGTCAGTTCAATACAGAAACTTCACCTATAATGTGGCTTCATCACGATCCATCAGCCCCTCACACGGTATGCAATAATCCATTATGGCCAGTAGATGGGGATACAGTCATGAGATGGTTTAAAAAAAGTTGTTCTAGGATTGAAGCAATGGTCTGTTCTTTCAGCAGGGCAGTTTTTCCCAAGGTTGCTAGCGTGAAAGCTACCCCGCTGGTTTGGACAGTAAGCTTTCATTCCTTCAACAGTGAAAAGTCATGGAGCTCCCCTGCCCCTCTCCATCCAGCTCTAGAACCATGGTTAGCAACCCATCCTCTCTATCCTCTACTCCAGCACCATGGACTACACACCAACACTTAATAATAAGGGGTGAAAGGCCCACTTGTGTTTTATTATGACCTGGAATGACATGGGGAGTCATAATGATGATGTCATAATCAAGAACACAAAGTGTGTAGATGTGGGGAAGCCTGGGGTGTAGTCATTAGTCCAAACTGTTTCAAACAGTTGCATTTTGTAATGAAAACAACCGTTTATATTGGACAAATGTAGGTAGGTCCCTCCCTGTTTCGTTCTGTTTGCTTCAATTTAAGAAAAGTTTTGTAACAGTGTAATGAATACGCCCCTGGACAAAACCCTCACTCACACTATTTTCTCCTAAATGACTTGTTCATCAATAGCAGGTATCTTTCTGCTGCCAAGTGATATCAACAGTGGAATAACATTTAGTAGCTGTAACTCAGTTCAGTAAACCCTTGTTACAGTAATAACAGCCTCTTGAATTTGCCATTTTCTGGTTGCGGATTCTGTAATTGGCCACTGGAGCTTACTGTGGTTAAATAGTTCAGATGGTTTTAGATGCTATTGTAATTGTTTATATTTAGTGTAGTGGCTTATGTTCTTCCTATGATAGAGATAATCTTTACAACAACTACTAACAAACCATAACCAGACCAATGTCAACCTGTATCTATGTGGCTGTAATAAATAGGAAATGTAAGTGTCCAACATAATCCTGCTGCATTACATGTAGAACGACTGGGGAGGACGTCCAGAGCCTTCTGAATAGTTAAAGAACTCCTAACTCTTAATAGCTCTGCTCTGCTATTTGCTTCTGAAGGGATAGCTCATTCATCTTTTATGGTCTTGGTTCAGCAAGGGAGATGCGCTCCTTTCCTGCCACCCCCATATCCCTCTCTCTGATTCTCATTCTCGAGAAGAGGAGAGCTCTCCATCTAGAGAAGGGCTCTCTCGATCTCTCTGTCCTCTCTCTCTATCTCTTATATTCTCTCTCTCTCTGATTCTCTATCTCTGATTCTCTCTCTCGTCTCTCTCTACTCTCTCTCTCTCTATTCTCTCTCTCTCTGATTTATATCTCTCTCTCTCTATCTCGTCTCTCTCTCTCTCTCTCGCTCTCTCTCTCTCTATCTCTCTCTCTCTCTCTCTCTCTCTCTCTCTCTCTCTCTCTCTCTCTCCTCCGGGCCGATGTGCTTTATGTGACATCGTACGAGGCCAAAAGAACCCTGTCCTCAATTACGACGCATCGATTTTGGGCAAACTTTTGAGACACACATAGACGCAGAGAGCGGTCTCCCCTCCGGTACTCATCCTGCCAGCTCAGACACACACAGAGACACAGAGAGCGGTCTCCCCCCTGGTATATTTAACCAGTTCCTCCTACCTCTGTTCTCAGGCTTGTTTTCATCTAGATGATAGTCACCTTCCTTCCTGGAGTAAATTATTCAGCTCTTCTCCAGTGGAAAGACAGGAGTTTTATCCTCATATTTAGTAACACAGATAAACACTGAGAGCTTCCCACTGGGCACAGATGTCAGTTCAACGTCTATTCCACGTTGGTTCAACGAAAAGTGTCACGTTCATAGAACAGGTATACAAAAACAGTGAGACCACTCCCCCCCTACGCAATCCCAGAGGTCCTGCAACCAGTTGGCATAGCTATTACCTCCTTGGTTAAAATAAATTGCATCGTAATTTGTAAAAGTGAACATAAATCACATCAATCATCAAAAAGCAGCAAGGGAAGAACATATATTGATAACGTCAATGTTTCTGCGTTTCTTACTCCTTCCTATCAAAAAGCCATTATCCTCTCCATGCTTTGGATAAATCACATGTTGGTGATTGACGAGGGGGAGGGGATGAGTCTGAGGGGATGTGTCTGAGGTGATGAGTCTGAGGGGATGTGTCTGAGGGGATGAGTGAAGGGTTGTGTCTGAGAGGATGTGAGGGGATGAGTCTGAGGGGTTGCATCTGAGGGGATGAGTCTGAGGGGGTGAGTCTGAGGGGATGAGTCTGAGGGGATGAGTCTGAGGGGATGAGTCTGAGGGGATGAGTCTGAGGGGATGAGTGAAGGGTTGTGTCTGAGAGGATGTGAGGGGATGAGTCTGAGGGGTTGCATCTGAGGGGATGAGTCTGAGGGGGTGAGTCTGAGGGGATGAGTCTGAGGGGATGAGTCTGAGGGGATGAGTCTGAGGGGTTGAGTGAAGGGTTGTGTCTGAGAGGATGTGAGGGGATGTGAGGGGATATGTGGAGATGTGTGGTTAGGGATAGTATATTTATGTCTTACATATCAGAACAGAACTGATTAATGCTTTTGAACGTACCAGTGGCTTTGCCTCAAGACCAGGAATGGTCAAGTCTGGTCCTCGGGGCCTATATGCTGGGTTTTGTTTTTGACTCTCTCACATCAGTGACTGATTTAGATGGCGATTCTAGAGTTGGCTCTGCCTGCACTAGTGTTGCCCGCTGGCCCATAAAACACGGGGGTCCATTCAAATCAACCCTAATACAGCACACAATCACTTTACTGGCGAACCCCACATACAATTACCTCCACAACATGACGTTCCACTCTAAAATGTTCTCAACTCCTTCCCTCTCTCCCCAGGAGATGACTGCCCCCTCCCTGACTTACTGGTTGCCGCTGTGGAGCTAATGAAGGAAAATGAGTGCGCTTTAGTTTCCACTCCTCTGCACCACCGCCGCCTGAGGCCTATTTAATTACGGCGGTTGTTTCAAAGCTTCATCCCAAAGGTTATGGAGGCGCGGTCCGGGCCCAAGCCAGTGGATCGAGTGTTTGTGTGGCGGTCCGGGCCCAAGCCAGTGGATGGAGTGTTTGTGTGGCGGTCCGGGCCCAAGCCAGTGGATGGAGTGTTTGTGTGGCGGTCCGGGCCCAAGCCAGTGGATGGAGTGTTTGTGTGGCGGTCCGGGCCCAAGCCAGTGGATGGAGTGTTTGTGTGGCGGTCCGGGCCCAAGCCAGTGGATGGAGTGTTTGTGTGGCGGTCCGGGCCCAAGCCAGTGGATCGAGTGTTTGTGTGCGGTCCTGCCCAGCCAGGAGACAGCACGTTTGTGTGCTGGTCCGGCCCGCCATCTCTTTTCATCCCTCGCGTCCGGGCTCCAAGCCATGGTTTGGTAGTTTGTGTGGTGGTCCCAAAGCAGTGGATGATGTTTGTGTGGTCCGGGCCAGCAGTGGTCATTTTTTGACAGGGCCCAAGAGGGATAGAGTGTTTGTGGCGGACGCAAGCCTTGTGGATCGAGTGTTTGTGTGGCGTCGGGAAGAAGGGATGATGTTTGTGGGGGGAGGCCCAAGCCAAGATGGAGGAGTGTTTGTGGTTGATCATAAATGATCCAGCCGAGAGAAAGACGCTGTTTGGGTCCGGGTCCATCGTCACAGTTGTTTTGCGCGCCACCTGTGTTTGTGTCGGTGGTCCAGAGATGGATGTTGCGAGTCGGCAGAGAGGGAGAGAGGTATGTGACAGGGACCAGAGGAGGAGAGAGAGGTGAGGAGGGACGGAAGAGTCGGCGGAGTATGGATATGTGTGAGAGACCATAGAGGTTGTGGGCGTGGGCACAGAGGAGGAGTGAGAGAGGGTACGAGGAGAAGAGAGGACGAGGTGAGGGGGCGAGAGCTGCAGTAGGGAGGAGGCGGAAGCAGGAGGTGTAGAGAGGTCAGGTGCAAGCGAGGAGATGAGAGTAGAGGGGAGGACGAGGCAGAGAGAGTGGTGGCGGAGAGGTACGAGTTAGAGAGATAGAGGACGACGAGAGAGATTGTTCTTTCTCCTCTCTCTCTCTCTCTCTTCTCTCTCTCTCTCTCTCTCTCTTCCCCTTGCTCTCTCTCTTGCTCTCTCTCTCTGATTCTTTCATGTTATCTCTCTCTCTCAATTCAATTCAAGGGGCTTTATTGGCATGGGAATGTTTACATTGCCAAAGCAAGTGAAATAGATAATAAGCAAAAGAGAAATATACAATAGAAAATGAACAGTAAAGACATTTCAAATGTCATATTATGTATATATACAGTGTTGTAACGATGTGCAAATAGTTAAAGTACAAAAGGGAAAATAAATACAAATAAATATGGGTTGTATTTACAATGGTGTTTGATCTTCACTGGTTGCCCTTTTCTTGTGGCAACAGGTCACAAATATTTTTGCTGTGATGGCACACTGTAGTATTTCACCCAATAGATATGGGAGTTTATCAACATTTGATTTGTTTTCAAATTCTTTGTGGGTCTGTGTAATCTGAGGGAAATATGTGTCTCTAATATGGTCATACATTTGGCAGGAGGTTAAGAAGTGCAGCTCAATTTTGTGGGCAGTGTGCACATAGCCTGTCTTCTTTTGTGAGCCAGGTCTGCCTATGGGATCTGTGGGGTCCTGGTGCTCTGTGGGGTCTGTTTCTGTTTGTGAACAGAGCCCCAGGACCAGCTTTCTTAGGGGACTCTTCTCTAGGTTAATCTCCCTGTAGGGGATGGCTTTGTTATGGAAGGTTTGGGAATCGCTTCCTTTTAGGTGGTTGTAGAATTTAACGGCTCTTTTCTGGATTTTGATCATTAGCGGGTATCGGCCTAATTCTGCTCCGCATGCATTATTTGGTGTTTTACGTTGTACACGGAGGATGCTGCGGAGGATGTTTTTGCAGAATTCTGCATGCAGAGTCTCAATTTGGTGTTTGTCCCATTTTGTGTATTCTTGGTTGGTTAGCGGACCCCAGACCTCACACTGATAAAGGGCTATGGGTTCCATAACTGATTCAAGTATTTGTTTGCCAGATCCTATTTGGGATGTTTCTTTTGATGGCGTAAAAGGCCCTTTTTGCCTCTCAGATCGTTCACAGCTTTGTGGAAGTTACCTGTGGCACTGATGTTTAGGCCGAGATATGTATAGTTTTTTGTGTGATGTAGGGCAACGGTGTCTAGATGGAATTTGTATTTGTGTTCCTGGCAACTGGACCTTTTTTGGAACACCATTATTTTTGTCTCACTGAGATTTACTGTCAGGGCCCAAGTCTGTGCAGAATATCTAGATGCTGCTGTAGGCCCTTCTTGGTTGGGGACAGAAGCACCAGATCATCAGCAAACAGTAGACATTTGAATTCAGATTATAGTAGGGTGAGGCCGGGTGCTGCAGACTGTTCTAGTGCCCTCGCCAATTCGTTGATATATATGTTGAAGAGGGTGGGGCTTAAGCTGCATCCCTGTCTCACCCCACGGCCCTGTGGAAAGAAATGTGTGTGTTTTTTGCCAATTTTAAAAGGAAACTTGTCGTTTGTGTACATGGATTTTATAATGTCGTATGTTTTTCCCCCAGCGCTGCTTTCCATCAATTTGAATAACAGACCCTCATGTCAAGTTGAGTCAAAAGCTTTTTTAAATCAACAAAGCATGAGAAGGCTTTCCCTTTGTTTTGGTTTGTTTGTTTGTCAATTTGGGTGTGCAGGATGAATACATGATCTGTCGCACGGTAATTTGGTAAAAGCCAATTTGACGTTTGCTCAGTACATTGTTTTCACTGTTCTGGATGACTATGTGATCACTCTCTCCGTAGCCGATGTGAGTAAGAATTTCAAGCAGGTCAACATTCACAAGGCAGCAGGGCCAGACAGATTACCAGGACGCGTACTCCGAGCATGCGCTGACCAACTGGCAAGTGTCTTCACTGACATTTTGAACATGTCCCTGACTGAGTCAGTAATAGCAACATGTTTCAAGCAGACTACCATAGTCCCTGTGCCCAAGAATACTAAGATAACCTGCCTAAATGACTACCGACCTGTACAACTCACGTCTGTAGCCATGAAGTGTTTGAAAGGCTGGTCATGGCTCACATCAACACCATCATCCCAGAAACCCTAGACCCACTCCAATTTGCATACCGCCCCAATAGATCCACATATAATGCAATCTCTATTGCATTCCACACTGCTCTTTCCCACCTGGACAAGAGGAACACCTACGTGAGAATGCTATTCATTGACTACAGCTCAGCGTTCAACACCATAGTGCCCTCAAAGCTCATCACTAAGCTATGGACCCTGGGACAAAACACCTCCCTCTGCAACTGGATCCTGGACTTCCTGACGGGCCGCCCCCAGGTGGTAAGGGTAGGTAACAACACATCTGCTACGGTGATCCTCAACACGGGTGCCTCTCTGGGGTTCGTGCTCAGTCCCCTCCTGTACTCCCTGTTCATCCATGGCTACATGGCCAGGCATGACTGCAACACCATCATTACGTCTGCCAATGACACAACAGTGGAATTCCTGATCACCGACAGCGATGAGACAGCCTATAGGGAGGACGTCAGAGACCTGGCCGTGTGGTGCCAGGATAACAACCTCTCCCTCAATGTGATCAAGACAAAGGAGATGATTGTGGACTACAGGAAAAAAAAGAGGACTGAGCACGCCTCCATTCTCATCGACAGGGCTGGAGTGGAGCAGGTTGAGAGCTTCAAATTCCTTGGTGTCCACATCACCAACAAACTATCATGGTCCAAACACACCAAGACAGTCGTGAAGAGGGAACGACAAAGCCTATTTTGGCATGGGTCCACAGATCCTCAAAAAGTTATACAGCTGCACCATCGAGAGCATCCTGACTGGTTGCTTCACTGCCTGGTATGGCAACTGATCGACCTCCGACCGCAAGGCACTACAGAGGGTAGTACGTACGGCCCAGTACATCACTGTGGCCAAGCTTCCTGCCATCTAGGACCTCTATACCAGGCGGTGTCAGAGGAAGGCCCTAAAATTGTCAAAGACTCCAGCCACCCTAGTCATAGATTGTTCTCTCTGCTACTGCACTGCAAGCAGTACCGGAGCACCAAGTCTAGGTCCAAAAGGCTTCTTAACAGCTTCTACCCCCAAGCCATAAGACTCCTGAACAGCTAATCATGGCTACCCAGATTATTTGCGTTGTCCCCCCACCTCCCTACTGTTATTTTAATTTTACTGCTGCTCTTTAATTATTTGTTATTTTTCTTTATCTATTTTTTACTTAACACTTATTTTTCTTTAAACTGTTTTGTTGGTTAAGGGCTTGTAAGTAAGCATTTCACTGTCTACACCTGTTGTATTCGGCGCATGTGATTTTATTTTATTTGTCTCCAATTTCGTTGATTGGGGTGATCCGTCCTTGGTTCCTAATGTTGGAGAAGATGCCAGAGCTGAGGATGATGTTAAAGAGTTTAAGTATAGCTAATTGGAATTTGTGGTCTGTATATTTTATCATTTCATTGAGGATGCCATCAACACCACAGGCCTTTTTGGGTTGGAGGGTTTATATTT
This sequence comes from Coregonus sp. 'balchen', assembly GCA_902810595.1. Classification (NCBI taxonomy): domain Eukaryota; kingdom Metazoa; phylum Chordata; class Actinopteri; order Salmoniformes; family Salmonidae; genus Coregonus; species Coregonus sp. 'balchen'. The sequence continues at coordinate 8,696,954 of LR778284.1, forward strand.
TGTCTTGTAGTTCATTCAATGTAATTGGAGAATCCAGTGGGTTCTGGTTAGTCTTTAATAGCTGATTCTAAGATTTGTAATTGATCATGTTTATTGTGTGCTGAATTATATTGTTTTATACACATATATGTGTATGTTGTTTTAATATTCTGTTTTTATTGTAATGTGTACAGGGCTCTCTTGTAAAATCGATTTTTAATCTCAATGTGACTCCCTGTTTAAATTAAAGTTAAATAAATAAAATGTATATGTTTTTGCTGTTTGTACTTTGTAATAGAGCCAAAAATATTGGAGAAGTGGTTTATCCATACATCTCCGTTTTGGATAGATAACTCTTCGTGTTGTTGTTTGTTTAGTGTGTTTTGTCCAGGAAGTTGTCTAAAAGGGATTTAATTTGTTGTTGCCTAATTGTTTTTTGGTAGGTTTCTACATTACTTTCCTTCCATCTATATCATTTCTTAATATTGTGCAGTTCTTTTGGCTTTGATGCCTCATGATTGAGTATTGCTCTGTTCAAGTAGACTGTGATTTTGCTGTGATCTGATAGGGGTGTCAGTGGGCTGACTGTGAATGCTCTGAGAGACTCTGGGTTGAAGTCAGTGATAAAGTAATCCACAGTACTACTGCCAAGGGGTGAGTCTCCTCGATGCCTACCATTGACTAAATCAAATCGAATCAAATTGTATTTGTCACATGCGCCGAACACAACAGGTGTAGACCTTACAGTGAAATGCTTACTTACAAGTCCTTAACCAACAATGCAGTTTTAAGAAAGAATACAACAAAATAATCGCAAAAAAAATACAATATAAAATAATATGAAATAAAAGTAACAAATAATTAAAGAGCAGCTGTAAAAATAACAATAGCGAGGCTATATACAGGGGGTACCGGTACCGAGTCAATGTGCGGGGGCACCGGTTAGTCAAGGTAATTGAGGTAATATGTACATGTAGGTAGAGTTATTAAAGTGACTATGCGTAGATAATAAAGAGAGTAGCAGCAGCGTAAAAGAGGGTGTAGGCTCGTGTCACTAGGCAGCTCGCGGCTGTGCTTCCCTCAGACCCAGTGTGCGACAGCTGCAGGAGTTGTGACCCGTTTCTGTTGGTTGTTTTGTCATGGTTGTGTCTAGGGGGGCATATTTGGGAGAGAATCTCTCTCTCTCTCTCTCTCTCTCTCTCTCTCTCTCTCTCTCTCTCTCTCTCTCTCTCTCTCTCTCTCTCTCTCTCTCTCTCTCTCTCTCTCTCTCTCTCTCTCTCTCTATCTGATCAAAAGTTAATGGTTACAGCAGGTTCCTTTGAGCAGAGAGCATCAGAGGCCATATTATGAACACAGTCAAATCAGACAATGAGAGTGATAGAAAATCCCTGAGGGTTACGTGCCATAAATTGCTGATTTTCTGCATCTACGATATGAAACAAATACAATTATTTCAGAGCCCTAGGCCTCTCAATTAATTGTAATATCCTGCAAATGTTTCATTTTGTTTGGAAACTACTGAGACATGCAGTCTGGCATCATATATAAATGATTATAGGGTGTTTGTGGTCTGTTTCAATGCTATTTGTTGTGATTTGATGTTGATTGTCTTTGATTCATTTGGTGAGTTTGCCCCTCCTTTTTACCTTGTTTTGTGTGTGTGTGAGAGAGAGAGAGAGAGAGAGATTGGGAGAATGTTACAATACAGTTGAAGTCGGAAGTTTACATACACCTTAGCCAAATTCACTTAAACTCAGTTTTTCACAATTCCTGACATTTAATCCTAGTAATAGTAGTAGTTAGGTCAGATAGGATCACTACTTTATTTTAAGAATGTGAAATGTCAGAATAATAGTAGAGAGAATGATTTATTTCAGCTTTTATTTCTTTCATCACATTCCCAGTGGGTCAGAAGTTTACATACACTCAATTAGTATTTGGTAGCATTGCCTTTAAATTGTTTAACTTGGGTCAAACGTTTCGGGTAGCCTTCCACAAGCTTCCCACAATAAGTTGGGTGAATTTTGGCCCATTCCTCATGACAGAGCTGGTGTAACTGAGTCAGGTTTGTAGGCCTCCTTGCTCGCACACGCTTTATCAGTTCTGCCCACAAATGTTCTATAGGATTGAGGTCAGGGCTTTGTGATGGCCACTCCAATACCTTGACTTTGTTGTCCTTAAGCCATTCAGGACCTCTATACCAGGCGGTGTCAGAGGAAGGCCCTAAAATTGTCAAAGACTCCAGCCGCCCTAGTCATAGACTGTTCTCTCTGCTACCGCACTGCAGTACCAGAGCGCCAAGTCTAGGTCCAAGAGGCTTCTAAACAGCTTCTAACCCCAAGCCATTTTGCCACAACTTTGGAAGTATGCTTGGGGTCATTGTCCATTTGGAAGACCCATTTGCGAACAAGCTTTAACTTCCTGACTGATGTCTTCAGATGTTGCTTCAATATATCCACATAATTTTCCTTCCTCATGATGCTATCTATTTTGTGAAGTGCACCAGTCCTTCCTGCAGCAAAGCACCCCCACAGCACCCCCGTGCTTCACGGTTGGGATGGTGTTATTCGGCTTGCAAGCATCCCCCTTTTTCCTCCAAACATAACGATGGTCATTATGGCCAAACAGGTCTATTTTTCTTTCATCAGACCAGAGGACAGTTCTCCAAAAAGTGCGATCTTTGTCCCCATGTGCAGTTGCAAACTGTAGTCTGGCTTTTTTATGGCGGTTTTGGAGCAGTGGCTTCTTCCTTGCTGAGCGGCCTTTCAGGTTATGTCAATATAGGACTTGTTTTACTGTAGATACTTTTGTACCTGTTTCCTCCAGCATCTTCACAAGGTCCTTTGCTGTTGTTCTTGGATTGATTGGCATGTTGGCACCAAAGTACGTTAATCTCTAGGAGACAGAACGCGTCTCCTTCCTGAGTGGTATGACGGCTGCGTGGTCCCATGGTGTTTATACTTGCGTGCTGTTGTTTGTACAGAACATTTGAACGTGTAGCTAATCTTGTTCAACTTCAGCACCCTAAACCCATCATGCAGACAGTCAGGGCAGAGTGACTCACCATCACAACCATAAGTCGACAGATATGACCAAATAAGGGCATAACGTGAAAATAAATATGTCTTGGTCTCATGTGACCTGGTGGTTTCTGCTGACGGGGATGAAATATGGATGTGGAATAAATTCCCCTCTAATTATCGCAGCTGAATTAATGTCGAAGTGTTTAATTAGCCCAAGTTTTCCTTTCGGATGAGGAAGGTTTTGATCTGAGCCATATGGCTGCTCTCTGATGTGTTCCGGTTCACACACTCTGAAATATGAACTACTTTAGACTCCCCCTCTCTCTCCTTCCTTCGTCTCTCCTCCCTCTCTTTCTCTCTCTCTCTCTTCTTCCCTCCACTCTCTCTCCTTCATCCTCTCTCTCTGTCTCTCCTCTCTCGCTCTCTCTTCCTCCCTCCCCTCTCTCTCCTTCCTTCGTCTCTCCTCCCTCTCTTTCTCTCTCTCTCTCTTCTTCCCTCCACTCTCTCTCCTTCCCTCCTGTCTCTCTCTGTCTCTCCTCTCTCTCTCTCCCTCCTCCTTCCTCTCTCTCTCCTTCCCTTCTCTCTCTCTCTCCTTCCCTCCTGTCTCTCCCCGGTCTCTCTCCTATTCCCTCACTCCCTCGGTAAAACATGACAATCAGGTCTTTAATTGAAAACAAGCTAAGTGATGAAAACTGTCAATTCTTTTAGTTAGCGGTGTGCCAAAGAGACCAGTGGATGATTGCAGGGAGGAACCCCGAACACCAGGGATGCACAACTGTGTGTGTGTGTATGTATGTAGAACCACACACTTCCCCCTCCACCATCAAAGCGCAAATGTTGACTGTCAGTAAGTAAGCAGCCTTGCAACAGCCGGGACAGCCCATAGGGCAGGAGCATATCTCCTGTTTTTGTAGTGTGAGGCAGCTTGATGTACATGTACAAGTACACCGCCTGGACAGGACGCTAGTGTACCGCAGAGCCTTACCGCCGATCTATCTCCTTAATGCTGAGTGCCAAGCGGAGACGCATCAGGTCCCATTTCTACAGTCTTTGGTACGACTCGGGCCGGGGATTGAACTCTCAACCTTCCAGTGTCAGGGTGGGCGTTCTAACCACAAGGTCACTGAGGTGGTCAGTTAACTGTCGCACACTTGTGTTATCTCAGTGTTGTTCTCCAACGTGTGTGTGTGTGTGTTATAGTTCAGTGTCAAAACTAACAGAAACTCTGGGGAAGGAGAGGTTACAGAACAACCCTGGCATGTGCACTTACAACACAAGGCTGACAGGCTTCATACTTGTTTAAATTGTTTTTACATTTATTTTTTGTCCTTTTTTAGCAGACGCTCTTATCCAGAGCGACTTACAGATAGTGAGTGCATACATATTCATATTGGCCCCCCCGTGGGAAACTAACCCACAACCCTGGCGTTGCAAGCGCCATGCTCTACCAAATGAGCTACAGGGGACTACTTCTGCCCCTGGTGTGTGTGAGCGCAAGCATGTGTGTGCGCGTGCATGTGTGTGTCTGTGTGTGTGTGTGTGTGTGTGTCTCTTCTTAGCACCTTGAGCTTGAGCTCTTTGTCAGGAACAGAAGCTACCAGGGGCCTGGAGGCTACAGCGATATGCTCAGACTGAGGGCCGTTGAGGGTTAGGTGCCAGTAACTACAGCGATATGCTCAGAGACTGAGGGCCATTGAGGGTAAGGTGCCAGTAACTACAGCGATATGCTCAGAGACTGAGGGCCGTTGAGGGTAAGGTGCCAGTAACTACAGCGATATGCTCAGACTGAGGGCCGTTGAGGGTAAGGTGCCAGTAACTACAGCGATATGCTCAGGGACTGAGGGCCGTTGAGGTTTAGGTGCCAATAACTACAGCCATGTTTTGGCCCCTGCCATGTCTGAATGTGTGAGGTGTGTTGGGGGGGATTTCAGGTTTTGGTTTCTGGCTCTGTGCCTGGAAGGAAATATCTGTTGAAACATTAGCAATTTTGGAAGTCATTTAGTAGTACTTCATCATATCACATCGCTCAATGATTGCCCCTGTTTTGAAATTCGTAGGTTGAGGTTTCAACAAGTGAATCAGAATTGGACAGGTTTAGCTACGCAGATAACAGATCAGATTCAAATATTTCTACACAAAACATGAATGAAATAAATACCCATAAGCCCACTGTACACCTGACACGTGCATATATCAACATATAGTGAGGGGGAAAAGTATTTGATCCCCTGCTGATTTTGTACGTTTGCTGATCAGTCTATAATTTTTATGGTAGGTTTATTTGAACAGTGAGAGACAGAATAACAACAAAAAAATCCAGAAAAACGCATGTCAAAAAAGATGTACATTGATTTGCATTTTAGTGAGGGAAATAAGTATTTGAACCCCTGTCAATCAGAAAGATTTCTGGCTCCCAGGTGTCTTTTATACAGGTAACGAGCTAGGAGCACTCTTAAAGGCTCCTAGTCTCAGCATGTTACCTATATAAAAGACACCTGTCCACAGAAGCAATCAATCAATCAGATTCCAAACTCTCCACTATGTCCAAGACCAAAGAGCTCTCCAAGGATGTCAGGGACAAGATTGTAGACCTACACAAGGCTGGAATGGGCTACAAGACAATCGCCAAGCAGCTTGGTGAGAAGGTGACAACAGTTGGTGCGATTATTCGCAAATGGAAGAAACACAAAAGAACAGTCAATCTCCCTCGGCCTGGGGCTCCATGCAAGATCTCATCTCGTGGAGTTGCAATGATCATGAGAACGGTGAGGAATCAGCCCAGAACTACACGGGAGGATCTTGTCAATGATCTCAAGGCAGCTGGGACCATAGACACCAAGAAAACAATTGGTAACACACTATGCCTTGAAGGACTAAAATCCTGCAGCGCCTGCAAGGTCCCCCTGCTCAAGAAAGCACATATACAGGGCCGTCTGAAGTTTGCCAATGAACATCTGAATGATTCAGAGGAGAACTGGGTGAAAGTGTTGTGGTCAGATGAGACCAAAATCGAGGTCTTTGGCATCAACTAAATTTGCTGTGTTTGGAGGAGGAGGAATGCTGCCTATGACCCCAGGAACACCATCCCCACCGTCAAACATGGAGGTGGAAACATTACGCTTTGGGGATGTTTTCTGCTAAGGGGACAGGACAACTTCACCGCATCAAAGGGACGATGTACAGGGCCATGTACCGTCAAATCTTGGGTGAGAACCTCCTTCCCTCAGCCAGGGCATTGAAAATGGGTCGTGGATGGGTATTCCAGCATGGCAATGACCCAAAACACACGGCCAAGGCAACAAAGGAGTGGCTCAAGAAGAAGCACATTAAGTTCCTGGAATGGCCTAGCCAGTCTCCAGACCTTAATCCCATAGAAAATCTGTGGAGGGAGCTGAAGGTTCGAGTTGCCAAACGTCAGCCTCGAAAACTTAATGACTTGGAGAAGATCTGCAATGAGCAGTGGGACAAAATCCCTTCTGAGATGTGTGCAAACCTGGTGGCCAACCACAAGAAACATCTGACCTCTGTGATTGCCAACAAGGGTTTTGCCACCAAGTACTAAGTCATGTTTTGCAGAGGGGTTAAATATTAATTTCCCTCATTAAAATGCAAATCAATTTATAACATTTTTGACATGCGTTTTTCTGGATTTTTGTTGTTGTCATTCTGTCTCTCACTGTTCAAATACACCTACCATTAAAATTATAGACTGATCATGTCTTTGTCAGTGGGCAAACGTACAAAATCAACAGGGGATCAAATACTTTTCCCCCCCACTGTATAAAGAGCATGATGATCGTAGTCAGTGTGTCATGCCGTGACATTTAACTTAACATCCCTCTAAATGAATCGTTGAACGTCTCTCCCTCCAGAGCGAGGATCTGGGGTCATAAATAACAGAGCTTATTGGTGGGCAGAACGTTGTGAATGGCGGATGGCGGTGCCAAGGTAGTGCATATGTCCCTTTATGAGCGACGTGCGGATGTGATTGATGCGCTCATCCGAAAACAATCTGCCTTGCTCTCTCCGCCTCATCAGATGCGAAGGAGCGGGACAAGACTGACTAAGATGGACAGGCGGGCCAACAGGCCAAGGATTTATTAGTTAGGCTGTGAGTGGATGGGATGGCAACGGGGAGATACGGGAGGTTTGAATAAACACGAGGTGGTTCTAAATACATCCACAGTAAATACAAATGGAGGTGTTTTAAATACGTTTGTGTGTGGATGTAGCGCACATGTTCACACATAACACACACGCACGTAACACACATGCACATAACACACACGCACGTAACACACACGCACGTAGCATGCATAAATGTATAAGCACAAACACACACCCCTTCCTTATGGATATTGGCAGCATTGACTCTGAAGCAGCCTGACTACTCACAAACGATAATTTGTTCATAATATGAATTTCAAACTAAATATTACCAGTTGACCTTCCACAGACACCATCTGTGACTCTGCTACTAGGTGGCTGCAATCCCTTTCCCCTGATTACTCACTTGAGTCTAGCACAACACACATATAGACTAATGCACAGAGGCACAGCCATGCAAGAGGGGTGTGTGGGTCACTCTGTTTACTAGTGATGCTTCAGAGCCAGCTTGTGAGGGAAAGAGGTCTTTCATGGTTACACTGTCTGTTAGGCAAACACCAGTGTTTATCTGTTTCTGCTTGGGATCCAACTGGGCTGTTCCTGGTTGGGATCCAACTGGGCTGATCCTGGTTGGGATCCAAATGGGCTGATCCTGGTTGGGATCCAACTGGGCTGTTTGCTGTTCTCGGTCAATAAATGATAGGTTCATGAAAATGTTAGAGAAGTTTAGTGGAGCTCTGACTGCCTCTAGAGCTCAGTTGACCGTTCACCTCCTCTTCATCAATACTAATGAACTGATGATCATTAATTCCAGACAAAGCCTATTCCCCCTCAGGAGACTGAAAAGATTAGGCAGGTTCTCAGATCCTCAAAAAGTTCTACAGCTGCACCATCGAGTGCATCCTGGCATCCATCACTGCCTGGTTTGGCAACTACAGAGGGTAGTGCGTATGGCCCAGTACATCACTGGGGCCAAGCTTCCTGCCATCCAGGACCTCTATACCAGGCGGTGTCAGAGGAAGGCCCTAAAAATTGTCAAGGACTCCAGCCACCCTAGTCATAGACTGTTCTCTCTGCTACCGCACGGCAAGCTGTACCGGAGTGCCAAATCTAGGTCTAAAAGGCTTCTTAACAGCTTCTACCCCCAAGCCATGACACTCCTGAACAGCAAATCACATTTTATTGTTATCTATTTTTTACTTAGAACTTATTTTTCTTAAAACTGCATTGTTGGTTAAGGGCTTGTAAGTAAGCATTTCACTGTAAGGTCTACACCTGTTGAATTCAACGTATGTGACAAATACAATTTGATTTAATTTGATTTGATGATTCTGTTGTTGACACATTGAAATAAAATACTAAATTCCAACTGTGAGTTTATAGTATTTTATTAACTTCATATGCATTACAGCAGCAGGCTGTGCAGTTATTCATTATACAGTTATTCATTACACCGTTATTCATTACACCGTTATTCATTATACAGTTATTCATTATACAGTTATTCATTATACAGTTATTCATTATACAGTTATTCATTACACAGTTATTCATTATACAGTTATTCATTATACAGTTATTCATTATACAGTTATTCATTATACAGTTATTCATTACACAGTTATTCATTATACAGTTATTCATTACACAGTTATTCATTACACAGTTATTCATTATACAGTTATTCATTATACAGTTATTCATTATGCAGTTATTCATTATACAGTTATTCATTATACATGTGTGCAGGGGCATTCCACCCATTAGGCACAATTAGGTGGCTGCTAAGTAGATTGACACTCAGTGAGCTAAATTGAATGAATCAGTTATTTCAATTGTAGGCCTCTTCATACATTGTTGACAAGCTGATCATAGTTAAGAAGAAAATACTTCTGCATTTCCTGCTGTGTAAACATCCTCCAAATAAACAACCTCCAAATAAACATTCTCCAAATAAACAGCCTCCAAATAAACATTCTCCAAATAAACAGCTTCCAAATAAACAGCCTCCAAATAAACAGCTGTGTAAACAGTTTCAAAATATCGCTTGATAAACTCGGGTAGCTGATATGCAGATCTTAAATTGCCAAAACGATTAGTCTATAGCCTTGGTCATAATTAGGACTAAGCTAATAATGCCAATAAAACGGCCTGTTTTACAAACGGTATGATATGGAGGGCATTCCTTTTTCTTTTTTTGCCACACCTAGGGCGGTAAAACATCCAGGACCGAGCCTGCATGTGTGATGTTTTGAACACTCTGTTTAATGCTTCCCCATGCATGTAACACCAGTTACATTAACAACATTAAACATGCATATTGACTATAAGTGCTTATAGCCAACTTGCTGAGAGGGGCGGTGACTTTTACAGTTTTCATGGTTCAGTGATTAACATTCAATGATTAAATCCACAGCACTTACGTGTTTGTGTTTGACGTCTTTCAAAAATATATGTATAATTCACAATGAAATGTTCATTGCGGCAAGACTTGGCGGAGATCGCGGAGGTTGGTTGTATCATACAGCCTTGATTAGGTAAGTACTTGTGCAACACAATAAATTATGGAGTGCACCTTTACCATCGAGGTTGTGATTGTTGTTTTTCTGATGTGATCCCATCCCACCCTCTTTCGGAGTGAAGTGTGGAGGAGGAAACAGGAATTAGCTCCTAAACTCTAAGCTCCTAAACTTCATCCCCAGTTGTTTTGGGAGGCCTCTGGGTGAAATGTGTGAATTCTGCCCTCCAGTATTGGAGAGCCAGCCAATCCATCATGAACATCATTCATCACAGCAACACTTTATGAATTAAACGCATGCCAACCTGCAGCCTGCTTGATGGAGGACAGCCAATTCAGTTCTTTCTTCTTTCTGCATATAGTATCAGGCACATGGAGCGTTGAAGCTTTAGTTCAGGTGAACTGTCAAGAGGGACTTCTCTTACTCTTTTGAAATGTGACACAACAATGACTCAGCGAGGAAGAAGCTGTCACCCGCTCTCCTTCTCTCTCTTCCTTTCTTTGGGTCGCTCGCGGGGAGAGCAAAGGGTCGGCGCGATCAGGAGGAGCGAGCGGACGGCGAGCAGGCCGGAGGGGAGAGCGAGAGAAGAGCAAAAAAGCAGAGGAGGGGAGAGGAGAGGAGTAGAAGAGAGAGAGAAGAAGAGGAGAGAGAGAGAGAAGAAGGACGAGAGAGAGAGAGCAGCAAGGAAGGAACGATGAAAGAGAGAGAGAGAGAGAGAGATAGTTCAACCATAAGTCAAGATAAAGACAGTATTACAAAAATCGCCCGAGATCGGAAACCGACCAAAAAAGAGAGCCCTATGAAAGCATTTGTTGAGAGATCGTAGTAGATCGCGCTCGATCAGTGATTGATATAAATTTATCACTCTTTTGTCTTTATCCGATTTCTTATAGTAGAATTATTGACTCTCGGAGACCGCTGTGCCTTTTATCGCGCATCTCTCATTTTCCGGGGCCCAGGGGGTTTGGGATCGAGAGGGAGACAATCCCGTCTTTACAACAACAACAGGATGGAGATTCTATTATATCTTCTATTTATGCTATGAGATGATAATTAGATGTATACTGAGAGAAGGCAAAATAGGGAGGGGAGAGAGAAAGAGAGGAGAGAGACAGAATGGGGAGAAGATGAGAGAGGAGGAGTAGAGAGAGAGGAGAGAAAAAGCGAGAGAGAGAGGAAGAGAGAGAGGAGCGGACGAGAGAGAGCGAGAGAGAGAGAGAGGACGAGAAGTAGAGAGAGAGAGAAGAGTGGCGATCTCGCGAGATAGAGAGAAAGTAAGAGAGAGGGAGAGAGCTTACGGATCCCTTTGCAGATGCTCATATCTGGCCGAAAGGATCCGGCTTGCACGATGACTCGAAACTTATAGCTCTCTCTCCTCTCTCGTCTATATCACGCGGAAGGGAGAGAGAACGATGCATGTAGAAGGAAACATATTTCGAGGAGAGCTTGGAATCTCATGATCCTTCTTGAACGGAGAAAACTAAAGAAATTTCTTTTCGGAACTGCCCAAAAAGACGGTTGCCCTTTTGGAAAGGGAAAGGGGGTTTTTCTCCCTACTTTCGTTTATAGGCTCACCCTCTTTCTCTTATATTTTCTCTTTCTCTTCTCTCTTCATTCTTCCTTCTAATTCTTTCTTTTGCTGCCTAAGGAGTGGGTTAGGGAGGAGAGGGGGGGACCCAATTGTATGTCAAAACAACACACCCAGTAGTGAGTCCTCTCTCCTCTTTCATCTCCTATCTTTTTCAAAATTCTAAGGCTTATCTCGGTTCCTAAAAGGAAACAAAAAAATAAATTTAAAAACCAAAGTACAAATAGAAAAAACAATAAAAAAACAAAAACAATAAAAAAAAAACCAAATTCTCCAAGAAAGAGAAAGATTTTCTCCTGGGGAAACCCAAAAAAGTACAGAAAAAAATCAACCCTTTCATAAAATTTTAAGAAAATCAAGCTGACAATATATAAATCTAAATAACTGCTATTTACTACTCCCCTTTTTCCTTTTCCCTTCCCCCCAAAAGTCCTTCCCATCCGCTCTTTTCTCTCCTCTATTCTCTTCTCTCTCTCGCTTTATCTCCTCTTTCCCTCTTTCCCCTCTCTGAGCTCTCTCTCTCCTTCTCTCTCTCTCATTCTCTCTATCTCCTTCTCTCTCTCTCTCTCTCTCAGCAGCAACAGGAAATGTGAATTATTATATGGAATATAATTAATGGACATATTTGTTGATATATTTTTTGTTAGGGAAAATCAAGTCTGAAATTTCACAGTGGAAATTAAAACTCAAATACACTACAAGTTTGCATTTCCTGCTTTGCAGGAAAATACTCATCAACAAATTTTCAAATGAAGATCCTACATCTGTAGAATTCTGGGTGCTGTGTGTGTGTGTGAGAGAGAGAGAGTGTGTGTGTGTGCGTGTGGCCTGTGTTTGTGTGTTTGATGCAGAGAGAGATTGTCTGTCATCTTTTCTATTGTGTCCCTACAATGCATGCTTTCTGTGAACGTTTGAATTAGGTCCATGTGTATCTCCGTCTGGCCCTGTGAGCATTACTTTACAGTAATAGTCAGGTCCATGTGTATCTCCATCTGGCCCTGTGAGCATTATTTTACAGTAATAGTCAGGTCCATGTGTATCTCCATCTGGCCCTGTGAGCATTACTTTACAGTAATAGTCAGGTCCATGTGTATCTCCGTCTGGCCCTGTGAGCATTACTTTACAGTAATAGTCAGGTCCATGTGTATCTCCATCTGGCTATATGAGCATTACTTTACAGTAATAGTCAGGTCCATGTGTATCTCCATCTGGCCCTGTGAGCATTACTTTACAGTAATAGTCAGGTCCATGTGTATCTCCATCTGGCCCTGTGAGCATTACTTTTCAGTAATAGTCAGGTCCATGTGTATCTCCGTCTGGCCCTGTGAGCATTATTTTACAGTAATAGTCAGGTCCATGTGTATCTCCATCTGGCCCTGTGAGCATTACTTTACAGTAATAGTCAGGTCCATGTGTATCTCCATCTGGCCCTGTGAGCATTACTTTACAGTAATAGTCAGGTCCATGTGTATCTCCATCTGGCCCTGTGAGCATTACTTTACAGTAATAGTCAGGTCCATGTGTATCTCCATCTGGCTATATGAGCATTACTTTACAGTAATAGTCAGGTCCATGTGTATCTCCATCTGGCCCTGTGAGCATTACTTTACATTAATAGTCAGGTCCATGTGTATCTCCGTCTGGCCCTGTGAGCATTACTTTACAGTAATAGTCAGGTCCATGTGTATCTCCGTCTGGCCCTGTGAGCATTACTTTACAGTAATAGTCAGGTCCATGTGTATCTCCATCTGGCCCTGTGAGCATTACTTTACAGTAATAGTCAGGTCCATGTGTATCTCCGTCTGGCCCTGTGAGCATTACTTTACAGTAATAGTCAGGTCCATGTGTATCTCCATCTGGCCCTGTGAGCATTACTTTACAGTAATAGTCAGGTCCATGTGTATCTCCGTCTGGCCCTGTGAGCATTACTTTACAGTAATAGTCAGGTCCATGTGTATCTCCGTCTGGCTATATGAGCATTATTTTACAGTAATAGTCAGGTCCATGTGTATCTCCGTCTGGCTATATGAGCATTACTTTACAGTAATAGTCAGGTCCATGTGTATCTCCGTCTGGCCCTATGAGTTGGAGTGTGCCCCTGGCTACCGTAAATAAAATAACATAAATGATGTATAGCATTAAGTATATTCAAGTATTTTTTTACTGGGTGACTTTCACTTTTACTTGAGTCATTTTCTATTATGGTGTTTTTACTTTTATTCAAGTGTGACCAATGGGTACTTTTTCCATCACTGCTAATATGCAGCAATGTAATCTGTCCATTTCCCATTTTGATGACATTGAGAAGCTCACTTGATGTGGCTATAAATGTTTGATGATATGAGAACCTATTTGGGCAGTCCAGCCATGCAGATACATAGATATGTATTTTTCATAATGGGAAGGTTAAACTTTTATGACTTTAGCATTCTACTTGGTAAAGTACATACATCTCAGTATGTATGGTCAGTCTATGCAGATTCTGACAACGATGCACCAAACAATAGAATAGCAGTTCTCTGGTAGTCAAGTCATCCCTCATTTATGGATATTTAGTGGCTTGTCTTTTCCCGGTTGAGGAATAAATGTCTCTCTCTCTCTCTCTCTCTCTCTCTCTCTCTCTCTCTCTCTCTCTCTCTCTCTCTCTCTCTCTCTCTCTCTCTCTCTCTTTCTCTCTCTCAAATTCAAGCTGCTTTATTGGCATGAAAAACATTGCGTCAATATTGCCAAAGCAACAATGTATACAATATACATTGTAATAAAATAATAAAGAATAACAAATAATAATATGAAATGGTAGTAAATAATAATAATAATATTATAATAATAATAATAAAAACAACAACAATAAAATGATAACAGTCAATAGAAAAATAATTAATAGAAAAGGCTAAACATGGAAAATGAAACTGTAACTAACTTATAACTAACTAACTGTCATCCTCACCATTACATCAGTACTACAACTACCATCATCATTACTACCACTACTACTACCACCATCATTAAACTGCTATCATTACCATCCCCCCTACTACCCGTACAACTACCATTTAGAATAATGATCACAACAATAATAATAATAATAATAATGATAACAATAATAATAATAATAATAATAATAATAACAATAATAATAATACTAATAATAAGTAAATTACTGTTTACTATGCAGATGTAATTATTCAGTGTCCCTCAGGCTATGGCAGGCAAATACATATTTGGCTGCAAGAGGAGCCATTTCTCCTTCGCCCCAAGTAAATCTCTGTTTCTACCTCCCCTGTCGTGCAGTATTTGATTTTGTATGTTTGCCTACTGACAAAGACATGATCAGTCTATAATTTTAATGGTAGGTTTATTTGAACAGTGAGTGACAGAATAACAACAACAAAATCCAGAAAAACGCATGTCAAAAATGTTATAAATTGATTTGCATTTTAATGAGGGAAATAAGTATTTGACCCCTCTGCAAAACATGACTTGTACTTGGTGGCAAAACCCTTGTTGGCAATCACAGAGGTCAGACGTTTCTTGTAGTTGGCCATCAGGTTTGCACACATCTCAGGAGGGATTTTGTCCCACTCCTCTTTGCAGATCTTCTCCAAGTCATTAAGGTTTCGAGCCTGACGTTTGGCAACTCAAACCTTCAGCTCCCTCCACAGATTTTCTATGGGATTAAGGTCTGGAGACTGGCTAGGCCACTCCAGAACCTTAATGTGCTTCTTCTTGAGCCACTCCTTTGTTGCCTTGGCCGTGTGTTTTGGGTCATTGTCATGCTGGAATACCCATCCACAAGCCATTTTCAATGCCCTGGCTGAGGGAAGGAGGTTCTCACCCAAGATTTGACGGTACATGGCACCGTCCATCGTCCCTTTGATGCGGTGAAGTTGTCCTGTCCCCTTAGCAGACAAACACCCCCAAAGCATAATGTTTCCACCTCCATGTTTGACGGTGGGGATGGTGTTCTTCGGGTCATAGGCAGCATTCCTCCTCCTCCAAACACGGCGAGTTGAGTTGATGCCAAAGAGCTCCATTTTGGTCTCATCTGACCACAACACTTTCACCCAGTTCTCCTCTGAATCATTCAGATGTTCATTGGCAAACTTCAGACGGGCCTGTATATGTGCTTTCTTGAGCAGGGGGACCTTGCGGGCACTGCAGGATTTCAGTCCTTCACTGTGTAGTGTGTTACCAATTGTTTTCTTGGTGACTATGGTCCCAGCTGCCTTGAGATCATTGACAAGATCCTCCTGTGTAGTTCTGGGCTGATTCCTCACCGTTCTCATGATCATTGCAACTCCACGAGGTGAGATCTTGCATGGAGCCCCAGGCTGAGGGAGATTGACAGTTCTTTTGTGTTTCTTCCATTTGCGAATAATCGCACCAACTGTTGTCACCTTCTCACCAAGCTGCTTGGCGATGGTCTTGTAGCCCATTCCAGCCTTCTGTAGGTCTACAATCTTGTCCCTGACATCCTTGGAGAGCTCTTTGGTCTTGGCCATGGTGGAGAGTTTGGAATCTGATTGATTGATTGCTTCTGTGGACAGGTGTCTTTTATACAGGTAACAAGCTGAGATTAGGAGCACTCCCTTTAAGAGTGTGCTCCTAATCTCAGCTCGTTACCTGTATAAAAGACACCTGGGAGCCAGAAATCTTTCTGATTGAGAGGGGGTCAAATACTTATTTCCCTCATTAAAATGCAAATCAATTTATAACATTTTTGATATGCGTTTTTCTGGATTTTGTTGTTGTTATTCTGTCTCTCACTGTTCAAATAAACCGACCATTAAAATGATAGACTGATCATTTCTTTGTCAGTGGGCAAACGTACAAAATCAGCAGGGGATCAAATACTTTTTTCCCTCACTCTACACGCTCCTCTTTGGGTAGCCATGTTTTTTATGTCTGCTAGTTTCTATTGCCAATTGGTGGTCACTCAGCCTGTACTTGGTAAGGATCTGTCTCTGCTTCGTATCTCTGACAGAGTAGAGATAATCAGCCAATTCATATTCTCTGTTCAGAGCTTTGGGATTTTGTTTAGTTTTTCCAATGTTGTAAATATGAGTATATGATATGAAATATGAGTCCTTTGATTGGTTTTGTTTATTTGAATTATTTCTTTTGAAGTAGTGCTGGTGTTAGCTTGGTTGGTTAGGTCCAACACCAGCTGACTGAGAGGGCTCGTTTCTGGGCTCAGCTCTCGGGTTTGAAGTGCTTTAAATTGGAGACTTGATTTTGTACTTGAATTTCGGTCAAATTTTTATGATCTTTTTTCCATTTTCATTACAGCGGCCCAATTCGGCCCTACATGCATTAGTTGGTGTGTTTCTTTGGACTTGTAGAATTTTCCCACAGAATTCTGCATGTAGGGCTTCAATTGGATATTTGTCCAGTTTATTGAGCGGCCCCCAAACCGCACGTCCGTAAAGAGCTATTGGTAGGATTACACTGTCAAATATTTTGGTCCAAATTCTAATTGGGATGTTGATTTTTAATAATTTCATTTTATTGCATTCAATGCTCTGCAGGCTTTTTCTTTGAGTGCATTCACTGCCATATTAAAGTTTCCCGATGCAGATATGGTCAGACCAAGGTATGAGTAAGTTTGAGTGTGTTCAATTAAGATGTTGTTCAGGGTTTATATTTGTGTTTCTGACATCTGGGTTTTTTCTTGAAAATCATGATTTTCAGGGCCCAATTATGGCAATATTGCTCTAGAATGTTATGGTTCTGTTGAAGACCTTCTTTGGTTGGTGATAGAAGAACCAAATCATCAGCATATAGCAGGTATTTTACCTCTCTGTCAAATAGTGTGAGTCCTGGGGCTGCAGAATGGTCCAACATGTCTGCTAATTCATTTATAGAAATGTTGAAAAGGTTTGGACTCAAACTGCAGCCTTGTCTCACACCTCAATGTTGAGAAAAGAATTATGTTCTTTGGTTTTTGGTTTCTATTCCACACTTGTTTTCTGTGTACATACATTTTATTAGGTTACACCTTACCACCAAGCCCACTTTGGAGAATTTTGAAGAATAGCCCTTCATGCCAAATAGATTCAAGTGATTTTTTAAAGTCAATAAAGCAAGCAAAGAATTTGCCCTCTTTTTTTTGGTGGACGTGTTTATTAATTAGTGTGTGTTAGGTGTATACATTGTCAGTAGTGCGATGGTTGGGGAGAAAGCCAATTTGACATTTACTTATTAAATTTTTTCTTGAAGAAAGGTTTGAATTCTTGAATTCAAAATACTACAGAAAACCTTTCCCAAGTTGCTGTTTACGCATATTCCCCTGTAATTATTGGGGTCTGATTTGTCTCCACTTTTGTGGATAGGGGAGATGAGCCCCTCTTTCCAGACATCAGGAAAGGAGCCAGAAGTTACAGTTTTTTACAATCACTTTGGCACTAATTTCAGAACCTTGACGTCATTTTTCAAAACTCTAGACACAAAACTCACAACCAATGATCAAAATGCACATTTTTCAAAACTCTAACACTTTTTTCAATTGCTTGGATACAATACACATAAAACTAAGATCATTTGTTCATTTAACAAAAGTCACCTGTTCAATATGACACAACTTAACATCAAAGTACTACTATTTCAAAAGGCAATTCACACATTACATTTCAGATGAGTGTCTATTCATTTCATTACAATTATCCACCTATCAATTGATACAACTGCTCAAAATGATAAGTAACTGTTGCATTGCTCTTAATGCATAGTTGTATGGAAACAGACAAACAATATTCCATGTTTAGATCATGAAAGTTTCAAAGTAACGAGATTCATTGTCACCAATTAGCGTGGAGCATGAACCAATTAGACTACATTATCTATGTGTCTTTATCAGACACCATTTCTATGGTCCCCTTGTAACCTTCCTTGATGAGCTCGATCAGGCCTGTAGAGCTGGTGGCGTGACCTATGTCATTGTGTGGGATAATGTCAGGTTCCACCATGCTCATATGGTGCAAGCATGGTTCCAGGCCCATGCACAATTTACCACCCTGTATTTACCCCCATACTCTCCTTTCCTTAACCCGATTGAGGAATTTTTCACCACATGGAGATGGAAGGTTTATGATAGGCACCCTCATGAACAAGTCACTCTTCTCCAGGCCATGGATGACACATGCAATGACATCACGGCAGACCAGTGTCAGGCCTGGATTCGCCATGGCCAAAGGTTTTTTCCAAGATGTTTGGCTAATGAAAACATCCATTGTGATGTAGATGAGAACCTGTGGGCCAAAACCACAAGACAGAGTTGATGAAAATGTAGAAGTACAGTAATCACTCCTATGTTTTGCTTTTTACAGTACAAGCAAGCAAGTTGAGGAACACTGCATTTGATGTTTTACAGTACTGTATTGTTTTTCATCAATATATTTCAGATTTTGTTCAATGATTCCACTGTGTCTGTAGTATTCTCTCTACTACTGCAGTACTTTTACAGGGATGTATTTACATGTAGTACCATAATGAAACATGTATCACCTGTTTTGTACTACAATATTTAATGATTGTACGAACAATGACACAGTGAAACTATCGGTTGCTTGTGTGTGGGTGATCTAAATTAACGTTTCATTGGTATTTCACAATAAAATTGTTTTTTGAACCAATGATTGTGCAAGTGCAAGATTTCTTTAAAGATATGAATGCACAATGCAATGTTTTGAACATTGGACAGCCTCTGTTACAAGTGATGACCGTTTTGAGTTTTGTGTCTAGAGTTTTGAAAAATGACGTCAAGGTTCTGAAATTAGTGCCAAAGTGATTGTAAAAAACTGTAGTACCATGTTGAACAATTTAAGCACAGCATTTTGCAACTCAGGTGTGCTGTTTTTCAGCATTTCAGCATTTCATTTCTGATGTTATCTAGACCACAAGCCTTCTTTGGTTTTATAGATTGTATCTTTCCATTTAGTTCTTGTTGGGTTATTGGGTAATCTAATGGATTTTGGTTGTTTTTAATGACTAATTCAAGGATGTTCAATTTTTCTTGAATATTATTATATATATATTTTTTTTGTGGGATGTTTTTGTATAGATGATCAAAATAAGTTTTTCCAAATTCCTTCATCTTGTATGGCTAATTCTTGTGGCTTTGTCATGCTTAAAGTGTTCCACATGTCCCAGAATAGATTTTGGTCAATTGCGTTTTCAATTTCATTAAGAGTCTTATTGGTATAATTCAATTTCTTGTGTTTCAGTGTTTATATTGTTTCAGAGTTTCAAAGTAGTCATAGCGTAGCTCCGGGTTGTTTTGCTGCTTATGTTTATCATTTGACATTTGTCTTAGGTGTTTTCTAATTGTTTTACATTTGTTATCAAACCATCTTTCAGAAACATTTTGTTTTTTGTTTCTGATGTTGTATTTCTTTGGTTTTCTTAAATTTGCTTTTGATGCTGCTTTTTGGAATATGCATTTTATGTATTGAGTAGCCGAATTGACACCTTTTTTGTTGTTTTGGTATTCTGAGTTATTGAAGACCTGTATAGAGTTCATCATTTCATTTGAGTTCAATGTTTCAATGAATTTCTCTGCACTGTTTGGAGCCCATCTGTACGATTGGTTCATGTTGTAGAGTTATTGGGCTGTTTTTTTGAATGGGTATTACTGGTTAATTTCTTCAGAAACACGTTGATCTGACTGTGATCTGACAATGGTGTCTGTGGTCTGACTGTGAACTCACTAATGGAGGAAGGGTTGATGTCAGTGATGGCATAATCGACTACACTTGTCCCAAGAGCTGAGCAGTAATAAACTGACCTAAAGAGTCTCCTCTGATTATACCATTAAGCATGTACAGGCCTAAGGCTCGACAGAGATGCACTAACTCCTTCCCGTTTTTGTTCAGTATTTGGTCAGGACTGTTTCTATTATTTATAATAGGGCTACTGAACAAGGATATGTGGTGGTTACCTCCCGCATCAGTGTAGTCAGGCTCAGAACCTGTTCTCGCATTGAAATCTCCACAAAAAAGCACTTTACCCTCTGCCTGAAATTGAAGGATGTCTGTATGGATATTGCCAAAAAACGGATCATCATAATGTGATGAATCTGAAGGAGGAGCATAGGCTGCACATATGTATACATCACTGTCACAATATATTTTACCTTTGTTACGTTTTAGCCAAATGTGGCTTAGTACCTTTTTTTTTTCATTTCATTCAGGTCGTTTGTGCCAGTGTGGATGATGATGTTGTCGGGGGTGTCAATCCTGGTCTGACTGAGTATCTGCATTGCACTCTCAGTTGTAGGACACCAGAACTTATACACCTGGTGTCTAGGGAATAATCTTTCCTGCACCAAGAACTTCCCATTTGAATCGATAAGGATTGCAGTTGTGGGTGATTGTCTGGGTGGAGCAGACTGGGAGGCTGGTATTCTGACCTGGGCTGGAGCAGACTGGGAGGCTGGTTGGCTGACCTGGGCTGGAGCAGACTGGGAGGCTGGTTGGCTGACCTGGGCTGGAGCAGACTGGGAGGCTGGTAGGTTGACCTGGGCTGGAGCAGACTGGGAGGCTGGTGCAGTGTCATCAGGCTGTGTTGTGGAGGCCATGCTGGTTATGCTGGTCTCAGGTTCTGCCTGTGTTGTACCAAGCTGGTGGGCATGTTCTCTAGATGCAGAGGACATAATGACTAGCTGCTGGTTGAGGGTGTCAATGTACCTCTCTCTCTGCTCTAGCCCCTCTCTTGTTGTGATCAAATGGTATCGGAGGTCATCATTGGTCTGACTCAGTTTGTCCATTCTGCTTTCTAATTTAGCAATATATGCTCTGCTCTCCTCCCTGAACTATTTCATCTCTTCTTTTAGTTTCTGGACAGTGTCATCCTCTTGCATCTTGTTCTATCTGATTTCTATGACCTCTGCTTCAACTAGAGAGAGGGTGTTGTGGAAACGTTGCATAGCAGGTGTTGTAGGCATGTCCTTGGCTCTGTCTGCTGCAGGTGAGGTAGGTAGAGGGACACGGAGGGCTTCTTGCTGGGTCACAGAGGCTGTTGTGGGTGTTGGGGCTTTTCTCCATCATCTCCCTCCTTTACATGTTCCTCAGTTTCTGAGATGAGTTCAGCTTCTACTTTTAGGGTGGCAAACACATTCTCAAAAGCCTGGAGGCTTGAATCATTGCCTTGTATCAATACAGTTCCATTATTGTATAAGTTGACTGTTTGATATGTGTTGCTCTGGTCAGCTTCTTCAGAAATGCTGATCTGACAGCCTTGGCTGATGCCTCTCTTTTTTGAGAAACGGAAATGGTTACAAATAACCATTTTCCATGTGTCCTCGTTTGGTATTAAATATTACATTTGCTTTTGTTTTGCAATTGGTAAGATCTGAAAACAGGCATTCATGGTTCTGTCCCATCATCAAACCTTTGAAAATGTTCTTAGCTTTCTCTGTTTGGATGTCTGGTGGGTAAACAATTTCCATAGCAACACTGGTGATGTTGGCTACAATGTTGCAATATAAGCCTACCTTTTCCCAAACAGTGTTGTTTCTTTAATTATTGTCTCTAGTGTCTTTAGAGAACTTCTCTCTCTCTTCTAGTACTCGCGAGCGATATCTTCGCTATCGCGTCTACGCGAGATCTATAATCTATCTCTATCCCATAACGCATCTTCGCTATCCGATTCTCGATACGATCGCTAGCGCGCTTTCGCTCTCGCTCTCATATCTCTCCATCCCATCAATTCATCTTTCTCTCTACTCTCTTCGTCTTCCTCTCTCTCTCTCTGCTCTCTCTCTCTCTCTCTCTCTCTCTCTCTCTTCTCTCTCTCTCACTCTCTCGTCGCCCATCAATCTTTCTAACGTTTATTGTTCCTTGTAGGCTAAATGCCTGTGCCAAAACAAAAAAACCCTGTGCATTTAGCAACTGTACAAAAAGACCAAAAACAGAATCTTGTGCATTTTTACATGTAGCACTTGTAAAAACAAACAGAAAATCTTATGCGTTTCTGCACTTGTGTTACAGTAAGCCCATGTAAAAATAAAGTACAAAAATATACAAATAAGTGCATTACTCAGCCACAGCATCATGTCTCCGTACTGGGTCAGGACACAGGACTTCATCCACATCCCAGGCCACATTTTGTCTGGCCAGGCAATGGGGCAAAAAAACCCCTGGCATGCCGTATCCAGGCTTGGCATGCCTCCACACCTATGTCACCACAGGCAAGTCCCATGGCTTGCAGGAGATTTACCCTGGTGTAAGGTTGGCGTTCATATACCTTCCACCGCCATGAGGAGAATAATTCCTCAATGGGGTTTAGGAAAGTGGAGTACGGTGGAAGGCAAAGATTGATAAAAACCTTGGTTCATATTGTACCACTCTCTAACCTGGAGGGCTCTGTGAAAACTCACATTGTCCCAAACAACAACATAGATGGGATGCTAATCCTGCTGCCCTAACAAAGCATCTCGCATGTGATTGAGGAAAATGAGGAGCTGGTGAGTGTTGTAGGGCCCCAGGTTGGCATGATGGTGGCA
>LR778284.1:8719769-8839769 GCA_902810595.1 Coregonus sp. 'balchen'
ATGATTTAGGAAAGACCTCTGCAGTCAAATTTTTTCAACAGGCATAAGCAATAGCATCTCAAGATAAATCTCTGGATAAAAAGGTGTTTTTTGTATCACAAAGGGTTTTTGTGTTTAAAAAAAAGGCATTTACGTGTTTTCTTGTTTTTTCTCCAGTGACCAACATGAACATGGTGTTGATGGCTGGGTGTATCGTAGCAGCCGTTGCCATGCTGTGCGGAGTGATGCTCTACAAGGCCAAAACACCAGGCGTTAAATACCAACCCCTGACAGCATTTGAGACTTAGTCCGATGTTCAGCCATCCTTTCACATGTAGCCTGCACTATATAAAGAAGGATGGTGGGAAATATAGATCATTTGAAAAGTGGTCTCTGACTTTTACAATGAAACGTCTCTTGGGATCAATACAAGAATATACATTAATCCGTAAAAAACGTACTTTGCAGTGCCCTCTAGTGTACAGATGACGTGCAATATACAAAGACAGAAAACCTATTAACCACACAACAACCATATAAGTAGGCCCAAATGGCTCTTACGACTTGTTTTAACAGTTAAATGCCTGGTTCTTATTATTATCTGTATTGGGATGTGGGGCTAGTAATGTAATACTGAGAGTTGACATGTTCTGGAAAGGCTTTCTATATAGGCCAGGGTCTGTTGAACCAGGGATCAATTACGTTTATTTGTTATGATTGTGTTACATCAAAATGGGACCCTGGTTAAAATAAATGTTTCGTCTATATGATGTAATGAATTACTATAAAATGGTCCTTTTGATAAATGAATGTATGTGTATTAATTTAGCCATGGTATCTTACACATTAAACATTTACATACAATGTACATAGCATCTTTGTGTATCTAAAATAGTGTGCATGATTTTCCCTGGATCCACAGCAAACAAATGCCCCTTGTGCCTCCTCACATGATCCAACATGGCTGCCCTGTTACATATGGCCATCAGTGGAGCAGGAGTGCTTTGATTAACATTCTGTTGAGGAAATGTAGACCTATAGGCTTAATGCAAAGAAATAATGTGTAGATTTTTTTAAATTATTGAATTCTTCAGCTTTAAGCTGCCATGTGTACTGGGATAAAACTCAACTATAAATAAGTTGACGCCAGTGGAGGCTTCTGAGGGGAGAACGGCTCATAGTAATGGCTGGAACGGAGCGAATGGAATGGCATCAAACTCAAGGAAACCTTGTGTTTGATGTATTTGATACCATTCCCTCTTATTCCGCTTCAGCCATTACCACAAGCCTGTCCTTCCCAATTAAGGCGACACCAACCTCCTGTGGTTTACACAGTTCAGCGTTGAATACAAGTACTGTAGTATAAGTATGTTGATTTACACTGCCCTCCTGTGGTCAAATATTAGTTAAATCCAGGATTATTATCACCCAGAAAAACAGTATCGATTGTAGTATGTAGTATTAAATTCAAGCATAATGTCTTGTCTAGTTTGCCATAGCTACAGAAAATGTGTAACATACATTTTTGTTGCAGATTAATGAAGTACTTCATAATGGGGTCAGTGATAATCCACTGACTGACAGACCAAAGCCACACACACATCATCCTCACCAGCGATCCCTTGTTTTACCATCTCACCACATTCACATTTACATTTACATCATTTAGCAGACGTTCTTATCCAGAGCGACTTACAAATTGGTGCATTCAACTTATGATAGCCAGTGGGACAACCACCTTTTTTTTTTAATGGGGGTTGGGGGAAGAAGGATTACTTTATACTATTCCAGGTATTCCTTAAAGAGGTAGGGTTTCAAGTGTCTCCGGAAGGTGGTCAGTGACTCCGCTGTCCTGGCGTCGGGGGTGAGCTTGTTCCACCATTGGGGTGCCAGAGCAGCGAATAGCTTTGACTGGGCTGAGCAGGAACTGTGCTTCCGTAGAGGTAGGGGAGCTAGCAGGCCAGAGGTGGATGAACGTAGTGCCCTCGTTTGGGTGTAGGGTCTGATCAGAGCCTGAAGGTAAGGAGGTGCCGTTCCCCTCACAGCTCCGTAGGCAAGCACCATGGTCTTGTAGTAGATGCGAGCCTCAACTGGAAGCCGGTGGAGTGTGCGGAGGAGCGGGGTGACATGAGAGAACTTGGGAAAGTTGAACACCAGACGGGCTGCAGCGTTCTGGATGAGTTGTAGGGGTTTAATGGCACAGGGAGGGAGCCCAGCCAACAGCGAGTTGCAGTAATCCAGACGGGAGATGACTAGTGCCTGGATTAGGACCTGTGCCGCTTTCTGTGCAAGGTAGGGTCGTACTCTGCGAATGTTGTAGAGCAGGGGTGTCAAACTCATTCCATGGAGGGCCTAGTGTCTGCAGGTTTTTGGTTTTTCCTTTCAATTAAGCCCTAGACAACCAGGTGTGGGGAGTTCTTTACTAATTAGTGACCTTAATTCATCAATCAAGGACAAGGGAGGAGTGAAAACCCGCAGCCACTAGGCCCTCCGTGGAATGAGTTTGACACATGTGTTGTAGAGCATGAACCTGCAGGATCGGGTCACCGCTTTGATGTTAGCGGAGAACGACAGGGTGTTGTCCAGGGTCATGCCAAGGTTCTTTGCACTCTGGGAGGAGGACACAATGGAGTTGTCAACCGTGATGGCGAGATCATGGAGCGGGCAGTCCTTCCCCGGGAGGAAGAGCAGCTCCGTCTTGCCAAGGTTCAGCTTGAGCTGGTGATCCGACATCCACACTGATATGTCTGCCAGACATGCAGAGATGCAATTCGCCACCTGGTTATCAGAAGGAGGAAAGGAGAAAATGAATTGTGTGTCGTCTGCGTAGCAATGATAGGAGAGACCATGTGAGGATATGACAGCGCCAAGTGACTTGGTGTATAGAGAGAATAGGAGAGGGCCTAGAACTGAGCCCTGGGGGACACCAGTGGTGAGAGCACGTGGTGCGGAGACAGATTCTCGCCACGCCACCTGGTAGGAGCGACCTGTCAGGTAGGACGCAATCCAAGAGTGAGCAGCGCCGGAGATGCCCAACTCGGAGAGGGTGGAGAGGAGGATCTGATGGTTCACAGTATCAAAGGCAGCGGATAGGTCTAGAAGGATAAGAGCAGAGGAGAGAGAGTTAGCTTTAGCAGTGCGGAGAGCCTCCGTGACACAGAGAAGAGCAGTCTCAGTTGAATGACCAGTCTTGAAACCTGACTGGCTTGGATCAAGAAGGTCATTCTGAGAGAGATAGCAGGAGAGTTGGCTAGAGACGGCACGCTCAAGAGTTTTGGAGAGAAAAGAAAGAAGGGATACTGGTCTGTAGTTGTTGACATCGGAGGGATCGAGTGTAGGTTTTTTGAGGAGGGGTGCAACTCTCGCTCTCTTGAAGACGGAAGGGACATGGCCAGCGGTCAAGGATGAGTTGATGAGCGAGGTGAGGTAAGGGAGAAGGTCTCCGGAAATGGTCTGGAGAAGAGAGGAGGGGATAGGGTCAAGTGGGCAGGTTGTTGGGCGGCCGGCCGTCACAAGTCGCAAGATTTCATCTGGAGAGAGAGGGGAGAAAGAAGTCAAAGCATAGGTTAGGGCAGTGTGAGCAGGACCAGTGGTGTCATTTGACTTAATAAATGAGGATTGGATGTCGTCAACCTTCTTTTCAAAATGGTTGACGAAGTCAAAAGATGCAGAAAGGGAGGAGAGGAGGGTTGAGGAGGCAGAATCAGGAGATCGGAGGGAGAAGGATTTAGCAGAGGGAAGAGATGATAGGATGGAAGAGGAGAGAGTAGCGGGAGAGAGAGAGCGAAGGTTGCGATGGCACATTACCATCTGAGTAGGGGCAGAGTGAGTAGTGTTGGAGGAGAGCGAGAGAGAAAAGGATACAAAGTAGTGTTCAGAGACTTGGAGGGGAGTTGCAGTGAGATTAGTAGAAGAACAGCATCTAGTAAAGATGAGGTCAAGCGTATTGCCTGCCTTGTGAGTAGGGGGGGACGGTGAGAGGGTGAGGTCAAAAGAGGAAAGGAGTGGAAAGAAGGAGGCAGAGAGAAATGAGTCAAAGGCAGACGTAGGGAGGTTAAAGTCACCCAGAACTGTGAGGGGTGAGCCATCCTCAAGAAAGGAACTTATCAAGGCGTCAAGCTCATTGATGAACTCTCCAAGGGAACCTGGAGGGCGATAAATGACAAGGATGTTAAGCTTGAATGGGCTAGTGACTGTGACAGCATGGAATTCAAATGAGGAGATAGACAGATGGGCCAGGGGAAAAAGAGAGAATGTCCACTTGGGAGAGATGAGGATTCCTGTGCCACCGCCGCGCTGACCAGATGCTCTCGGGGTATGCGAGAACACATGGTCAGATGAGGAAAGAGCAGTAAGAGTAGCAGTTTTTTCTGTGGTAATCCATGTTTCCGTCAGCGCCAAGAAGTCGAGGGACTGGAGGGTAGCATAGGCTGAGATGAACTCTGCCTTGTTGGCCACAGAACAGCAGTTCCAGAGGCTGCCGGAGACCTGGAACTCCACGTGGGTCGTGCGCGCAGGGACCACCAGATTAGCAGCAGCCACGTGGTGTGAAGCGTTTGTATGGCCTGTGCAGAGAGGAGAGAACAGGGATAGACAGACACATAGTTGACAGGCTACAGAAAAAGGCTACAATAATGCAAAGGAGATCAGAATGAAATGAACTAAACATCTGGGAAAGTGAGAGAGCGGGGCCTCCCTCATTTACGTTTCACTGAAACACTCAAATATAACTCTCCCAACTTCCACTTTAGAAATTATAATTGTTGTAAACTACAGCGGTTCAATGTTTTCTAGGAATAGACTCTAACTTAGTTTATTCAGCTAGCTAACTTGGTACAGTATTCTTCCGTGAAAACCGTCCAGGGCACCGAATCCTATGACGCCATAGCCAACTAGCATGCCAGCCTCCAATAACAAGGTTTAGCACCAATGCTCGGTTACAACAAACCACCAGTGTGTTAACACGCCAAACAGATCATTAGTGTCCGTGTTTAACGTTGTGTAAAGTTTTGGGTTAGTTGACCGTTTGAGTGTGTACGTCGTCAACTTATTCAGCCAGTTAGTTATCTAGAATAGTTAGCATACTAGCTAGCCATTGCTCTCTGCCAACGAACCAACCCCTCCTCCCACGGCACAAAACACACAGAGAGCCAAGCTAACGTTAACTAGTCACCCATGTCCCGAATTCCCTTGAACGACTCTGGTTACCAGTATGTAAAAACAAAACAAAAATAAATGTAGGTTATAACTTACCCTTAGTAGCTACTGTTAGCCAGTTAAGTGCAAAGCTAGCCACTGAATCGATTCAGCCAGTTCGCGTCTGTCCCAACGGAGAGAAAGCGTCTCAAAATATTACAGCTAGGTCATTCCAGCTATTGTTTAGTTAGCTATCCAGGTAGCAACAAGCTAGTTACATTTCGAGTACAGTAGCTACTAACTATCTAATGTTAACGCTTCAGATAATGAGGTTTGAAAAACAGCTGAATGGTAGGTAGCTAGCTGGCATAATTACAGGTACTCTTAAGCGTGAAGTAACATTGGAAACAACTATCCACAGTTGCTAATAGTTACCAGTAGCTACCCGCTAGCTAGCTAGCTTTATTGGTCCAGGTAGTGAGTTAGCTAGCCTCGTGCTTCACCGGGCTCAGACGAATACAATAATTACCTACATTAACCTACAATAACTACCTAGATAAACTACCTACAATACCAATACATGGTTTACGCTTTACTCGACACCATATAAGAAGCCAAGCTTACCTCCCGCTAGAGAAACACAACCTCACCCGACCAGTATCCACGCTCAGGGGGTGCTGCAGCACCTTCAGCACCCGTACTTCCCGCGGCTATACATTTAACATTTTAGTCATTTAGCAGACGCTCTTATCCAGAGCGACTTACAGTTAGTGAGTGCATACATTTTTCATACTGGCCCCCCCGTGGGAATCGAACCCACAACCCTGGCGTTGCAAGCGCCATGCTCTACCAACTGAGCTACAGGAGGCCCTACAGGAGGCTATGCCTGGAGGTCAAGGACGATCTCTTCTTCACAGGCTTTAGGAGGTTAATTTGTAGCAATCACGCACGCGCACACGCACACACACAGTTTATGGCCCTGTTTACAGTTGGTCCACAGCAGTCTAGTTGGGCGGCCATGCCATGATCATGGCACATTCCTGTAGGGTGTGTCAGCTGTCAGAGCTTGGGGAGGAAGTGGTGGTCATTGGTGGTCATCTATTTTTAAAGTGTTGAAATGGGCAGGAAAGGGACCGGGTAAAGCTCAGAGGTCAAGAGTTACGGAAACACACGGCTGTCCTGGGGGTCGCTGACTGGCAGGCAGGGGTGGCAGACAGGGGTGGGGTTGGGCTGTAGGCCTATGTGAAACACGAGAGGGGAGACAGGCGCATTCATTTACCCCCAAGGCTTTCCTGGAGCAGATAGAACAAAGTGAATGAGAAGGAATAGGATAAGGGGAGATGGGTAGAGGGGGAGAGTGATTGATAAGATGGTAGAGACACACACCTCATTAGACCTGTCATCAGCGTCACCGTACAGGTAGAGTACTGGGTACCTTCCTCAAGTCTCAAAGGGTCGGTTAACCGGTTACCTCATACACAACATAAATGGTCCATACCCATTTTAGTTCACAGGCAAGACAGTCTAGCACACAGTCAACTGTATTTTTAGTTTTATTTTATTTTATTTTGCATACATGACAGCTAAAAGCTGACTTGTGTATATAAGTACAAACATAAAACATTTTAAAAAATCTATAAAATGTGAAATGGAACTGGAAGCGATGATGGATGATCAGGGAACCAGATCTGATGGCACTTTTACAAAGGATGAGATGAATGTCACTTTGCAGTTCCACAACACCCTGCTATGTTATAAGAGTGTGACTGTCTGTTTAGCCTTCCCATCATCCCCCAATACCACCATTATGAGAAGGGATTGGGTCCCATTACTCCTGCTGCAGTCTAACAGGACCATCCTACTGCTGCAGTCTAACAGGACCATCCTACTGCTGTAGACTAACAGGACCATCCTACTGCTGTAGTCTAACAGGACCATCCTACTGCTGTAGTCTAACAGGACTATACTACTGCTGTAGTCTAACAGGACCATCCTACTGCTGTAAGTCTAACAGGACCATCCTGTAGTCTAACAGGAACCCATCCTACTGCTGTAGTCTAGACGGACCATCCTACTGTGCTGTAGTCTAACAGGACGCATCCTACTGGCTGTAGTCTAACAGAGGACCCATCCTGTAGTCTAACAGGACCATCCTACTGCGGCAGTCCTTACAGGACCATTCCTACTGCTGTAGTCGACAGGACCATTCCTACTGCTGTAAGTCTGACAGGACCATCCTACTGGCGGTAGTCTAACAGGAACCCTCCTGTAGTCTAACAGGGACCATCCTACTGCTGTTAATTCTAACATGACCCATCCTGTAGTCCTAACAGGACCATCCTACGTGCTGTAAGTCCTAACACAGGACCATCCTAACTGCTGTAGTCTAACAGGACCATCCTGTAGTCAACAGGACCATCCTACTGCTTGTAGTCTACACAGGACCATCCTACTGCTGTAGTCTAACAGGACCATCCAACGCTGTATTCTAACAGGACCATCCTGTGTCTAAACGGAACCATCCACTGCTGTAGACTAACAGGCCATCCTACTGCTGTAGTACAGGAACATCGGTAGTATAACAGACCCTCCTACATGCTTGTAGACTAACAGGGACCATCCTACTGCTGTAGCTAAAGGATATACTACTGTGTATCTAACAGGCCCATCATAAGCCGTAGACTAACCGGACCAACTACTGCTGTAGTCTAAAACAGGACCATCCTACTGCTGTAGACTAACAGGACCATCCTAAGAGTAGTTCTAACAGGACAATCTACCTGCTGTAGACTAACAGGCCATCCTACTGCTGTAGTCTAACAGGACCATCCTACGCTGTTAGTCTAACAGGACAATCCTGTAGTTAACAGGACCATTACTGCTTGTAGTTAACAGGGACCATCCTACTGATTGTAGTCTCACAGGACCATCCTACTGCTGTAGTCTAACAGACCAGCTACTTGCTGTATCACAGGGACCACCTACTGCTGTAGTCTAACAGGCCACATATGCTGTAGTCTAACAGGACCATCCT
This sequence comes from Coregonus sp. 'balchen', assembly GCA_902810595.1. Classification (NCBI taxonomy): domain Eukaryota; kingdom Metazoa; phylum Chordata; class Actinopteri; order Salmoniformes; family Salmonidae; genus Coregonus; species Coregonus sp. 'balchen'. Next base: position 8,727,919 of record LR778284.1, read on the forward strand.
GTAGTCAACCAGGACCATCCTACTGCTGTAGTTTAACAGACCCATCCTACTGCTGTAGTCTACAGGACCATCCCTACTCTGTAGTGAACAGGGACATCCTAATGCTGTAATATACAGGACATCCTAGCTGTAGTCCAACAGACCATCCTACTGCTGTAATCTAATCAGGACATCCTATGCTTGTAGTCTAACAGGACCATCCTACGGCTGTAGTCAACAGGACCTCCTACGCCTGTAGTATACAGGACAATCCGGTAGTAGTTCTAACAGGACCAATCCTATTGCTGTCGTTAACAGCACCATCCTACTGCTGTAGGCTAACAGACATCCTACTGCTGTAATTCTACCAGGACCATCTAGCTGTAGTCTAACCGGACCATCTGTAGTCTAAAACAGGACCATCTATGCTGTAAGTCTAACAGGACCATCTGGGTACTAACAGGGACCATCCTACGCTGTAGTTTTAACAGGACCCCATCTAGCTGAGTCTAACAGGACCATCCTACTGCTGTAGTCTAACAGGACCATCCTATGCTTGTATCTAACAGACACCTATGCTGTCGTCTGACAGACCATTTACGCTTGTAGTTATAACAAGACCAGTCCTACTGATGTAGTCTAACAGACCATGCTACTGCTGGCGTCGACAGGACAATCTACGCTGGTAGTCTAAAGGACCATTCCTGTATCTACAGGGACCATACATGCTGGAGGTTATAACAGGACCATCTACTGCTGTAGTCTAAAGGACCATCCTACTGGCTGTAGTCGAACAGGACCATCATGTAGTTCACAGGACCATCTACCGCGGTAGTCTAACAGGACATCTACTGCTGTAGTCTAACAGGACCTCCTGTCGTCTAACAGGACCACCTACTGTTGTAGTCTAACAGGACACTCGATGCGTAGCTAACAGGAAAACCCCCTACTGTAATCTAACAGGACACCCTACTGCGTAGTCTAACAGCGACATCCTACGGCGTAGTCTAAGGACCATCCTGTAGTCTAAGGACATCCTACTGCGTCGTCTAACAGGACCATCCTGTAGTAGTGGTCTAAACAGACCCATCCTACTGCTGTAGCCTAACAGGACATACTCCGCTGTAGGCTATACAGGGAACATTCTAATGCTGTAGTCTAAAGGACCATCCCTACTGCTGTAGTTAACAGGAACATCCTACTGCTGTAGTCTAACAGGACCATTCTACTGCGTAGTTAACAGCCATCTATGCTGTAGTCTACCGGACATCCTGTAGTCTAAACAGGACCATCCTACTGCGGTAGTCTAACAGGACCAATCCTGTAGTCTAACATGACCATCCTTACTGCGTAGTCGAAACAGGACCATCCTACTGCGGTAGTTAACAGGACCATCTACTGCTGAGTTAAGGACCATCCTATCTGTAGCAAAGGACCCATCGGTAGTAAAACAGGACCATCCACTCTGCCGTAGTCTAACAGGACAATTCCTATGCCTGTGTCTAACAGGACCATACTGTCATTAACAGGACCATCCTACTGCTGTAGTCTACAGGACCCATCCTACTGCTGTAGTCTAACAGGACCATCCTGTAGTCTAAAGGACCTTACTGCTGTCAAGTCTACCCACAGGACCATCCTACTGCTGTAGTCTAACAGGACCATCCTACTGCTGTAGTCTAACAGGACCATCCTACTGCTGTAGTCTAACAGGACCATCCTGTAGTCTAACAGGACCATCCTACTGCTGTAGTCTAACAGGACCATCCTACATGATGCTGTCTAATCAGGACCATACTGTAATCTAACAGGACCATCCTATGGCTGTAGTCTTAACGGACCATCTGTAGTCAACAGGACCATCCTACTGCGTCGTTAACAGGACCAGCCTAATGCGTAGTATAACGGGGACCATCTGTAGTCTAACAGGACAACTAATGCTGGACGTCAAAAGGCCATCATACTGCTGTGTCCTAACAGAGACCATCTACTGCTGTAGTCTCACAGGAACATCCTGTAGTAGTTAAACAGGACCATACGATGCTGTCAGTTCTAAAAGGACCATCCTACGCTGTAGTCTAACAGGACCACCTACTGCTGTAGTCTAAAGGACATCCTACTGCTGTAGTCTAAACAGACCATCCTGAGTGTTAACAGACCATCCTACTGATGTTAGTCTAAAAGGACCATCCTACGCTGTAGTCTAACAGACCATTCTACGGCTGTAGTCTAACAGGACCATCCGTAGTTCTAACAGGACCATCCTACTGCTGTAGTCTAAGGGACATCTACTGGCTGTAGTCAACAGGACCCATCCTGAGTCAACAGGGCCCATCCTACTGCTGTTAGTCTAAAAAGGACAATCTATGCTGTAGTCTAACAGGACCATCCTGTAGTTAAACAGGACCTCATACTGCTGTAGTTAACACGACCATCTGTAGTCTGACAGACAATCCTACTGCTGTAGTCTAACAGGGACCATCCTGTAGTCTCACAGGACATCCTAGCTGTGTCACCGGGGACCATCCTGTAGTATAACAGGACCACTAATGCTGTATATAGTCTAACAGGACCACCTATGCTGTTCAACAGGACCATCCTACTGCTGTAGGCTAACAGGACCATCCTAACTGAAGTAGTCTAACAGGACCATACTGTAATCTACAGACATCATACTGTGTAGTCTAACAGGACCATCCTCTGCTGTAGGCTAACAGGGACCATCCGGTAGTCTAACAGGACCATCTACTGCGTAGTCTAACAGGACCATCCTAAGGCTGTAACTAACAGGACAATCATGGAGTCTAACAGGGACTATACTACTGCTGGTCTAAAGGACCATCCTGTAGTCTAACAGACCATCCTACTGCTGTGTCTAACAGGACATCTGTAGTCTAACAGGACCCATCCTACTGCTGTAGTCTAAAAGGACAGCATACTGCTTAGTCTAACAGGCATCAGGTAGTCAACAGGACCATCAAAGGCTGTAGGCTAACAGGACCATCCTACTGCTGTAGTCAATCAGGACCATCTACTGCTTAGTCTACAGACACCTGTAGTCAACGGAACCATTATACTGCTGTAGGTCTAAAAGGACATTCCTAAGTGCTGTAATCTTATAACAGGACCATCTACTGCTGAGTCTAACAGGACCATCCTGTAATCTAACAGGACCATCCTACTGCTGTAGTCTACAGGACCATCCTACGGCAGGTAGTTTAACAGGACCATCCTGTAGTTACAGGACCATCCTACTGCTGTATAGTCGAAAAGGACCATCCGTGTCTAAACATGACCTCCTACGCTGTAGTCTAACAGGACCATCCTACTGCGTAGTCAACAGGACCATCCTGTCGTTCTAACAGGACATCCTAATGATGGAGTCTACAGGACCAGCAACTTGCTGATATTCTACAGAACCATCCGGTAGTCTAACAGGAAATCTACTGCTGTAGTCTAACAGGACCATGTTTTTTTCCTACTGCTGTAGCTCTAACAGGACCACCGATGCTGTAGGGAACAGGACCATCTGTAGTCTAACAGGACCATCCTACTGTGTAGTCTAAACAGGACCACCTTACTAATGCTGTAGTCTAACAGGACCATCCTGTAGTCTAACAGGGACCATTACTACTGCGTAGTCTAACAAGACCATCTGTAGTTCTAACAGGATCACCCTACGTGCTGTAGTATACAGGACCATCCTGTAGTCAACAGGACATCTGTGTCTAACAGGACCATCTATGCTGTAGTCTAAACAGGAACATCCTGTAGTATAACAGACCATCCTACTGTGTAGCAAACAGGACCAGCGTTCTAACAGGAACATACTACTGCGGTAGTCTAAGGACCATCTGTAGTCTAAAGGACATCTACTGCGTAGTCTAACAGGACTACCCTACGGCTGTAGTCTAACAGGACCATTGCCTACTGCTTTGTTAGTCAAACAGGGACCATCGGTAGTCTAACAGGACCCTCCTGTGGTCAACAGGACCATCTGTCGTCTAAACAGGAACCATCCTAAGCTGGATAGTCAACAGGACCTCTAGGCTGTGTCGAACGGACATCTGTAGTCAAAGGACCATCATGTTGTCGAAACAGGACACTATCCTGTGAGTCTCACAGGACCATCTCCTGCTGTAGTCTAAACAGGACCATCCTACTGCTTTCGTCAACAGGACATCGTAGTCAACCGGACCTCCTACGCTGTCGTCTAACAGGACCATCCTACTGCTGTAGTCTAAACAGGACATCTTTTAGTCTAACAGGAATATCCTAATGCGTAGTCTAACGGACATCTTACTGCTGTAGTCTAACAGACCATCCTGTAGTCTAAAAGGACATCAATATGCTGTAGTCTAACAGACCATTCATATGCTGTAGTCGAACAGGACCATACTGTAGTTAACAGGACCATCCTTACTGCTGTAGTCTAACAGGACATCCTGTAGTCTTAACAGGACCATCCTAATGATGTAGTCTAACAGACCATCCATACTGCTGTAGTGAACCGGACATCCTACTGCTGGTGTTAACAGACATCCTGTAGATAGTCTTAACAGGACCATCCTCATGTGTAGTCTAAAAGGACCAATCCTTAGTCTAACATGACCATCTACTGCTGTATGTCAACTGCTGTTAGTCTACAGGCCATCCTTAGCTAACATGACCATCCTACTGCTGGAGTCTAACTGCGGTAGTATCACAGGACCATCTGTAATACTAACAGGGACCCTCCTATTGCGTAGTCGAAATGACCATCCTACTGCTGTAGTCAACTGCTGTAGTCTAACAGGACATTCCGGTAGTTCTAACAGGAAATCATATGATGTAGTCTAACAGGACCATCCTACTGCTGTAGTTCTACCAGGGACCATCTACTGCTGTAGTCTAACAGGACCATCCTACTGCTGTAGTCTAACAGACCATCCTACTGCTGTAGGCGAAACAGGACCATCTGTAGTCTAACAGGAATTCCTACTGCTTGTAGTCTAACAGGACCATCCTACTGCTGTAGGTTAACAGGACCATCCGAATGCTGTAGGCTAACAGGCCCATCTAATGCGGTAGTCTAACAGGACCATTTCCTACTGCTGTAGTCTAACAGGAACACCTAATGCTGTAATCTAACAGGACCATCTGTAGTTAACAGGAATATCCTAATGCTGTTGTTAGTCAACAGACCATCCGTATGCGTAGTATAACAGACAATCCTACTGCTTGTAGTCTAACAGGACATACTACTGCTGTAGTTCTACAGGACCATCCTACTGCGTAGTCTAAAGGACATCGTAGTACTAACAGGACCTCCTACTGCTGTCGTTCTAACGGACCATCCTGTAGTAGTAAACAGGACAATCCTACTGTGGTAGTTCTAACAGGGGCCCTCCTATGCGTAGTCTAACAGGACCATTTTCTATGCGCTGTCTAACAGGACCATCCTACTGCTTGTTAGTTAACAGGCCATGCCTACTGCTGTAGTCTAAAAGGACAATTCTTACTGCTGTAGTATAACAGGACCATCCTACTGGGTAGTCTAACAAGGACCATCATGTAGTCTCACAGAGACCATCTCTGCTGTAGTCTAACAGACCATCCTACTGACGGTAGTCTAAAAGGACCATCTGAGGCTAACAGACCATCCTACGCTGTAGTCTACAGGACATTCCTACTTGTGTAGTCTAACAGGACCATATGAATCTAACCAGACCATCCTACTTGTGTAGTCTAACAGGACATCATATGCTGATAGTCTAACGACCATCCTTAGTCTAACAGGACCATCATACTGACGTAGTTAAAAGGACCATCTAATGCTGTAGCTAAGGACCATCCTACTGCTGTCGTAGCGAACAGGACCATCTGTAGTAGTCTAACAGGACCATCTACGTGGTAGTCTAAAAGGACCCTCCTAATGCTGTAGTCTACAGGACCATCCTTACTGCTGTAGTCTAACAGGAACAATATACTTGTAGTCTAAAGGGACCATCCTGTAGTAGTCTAAAAAAGACAATCCTAATGCTGTAGTCAACAGGACCATTACTACGGCTTGTAGTCTAACAGGACATTCTACTGCGTAGTCTGAACAGGACCATCTGCTAGTCTAACAGGACCATCTACTGCTTGTAGTATACAGGACCACTCCTATGCTGTAGTCTAACAGGAACATCCTGTAGTCTAACAGGACCATCCTAATGCTGTGTCTAAAAGGACAACTATGTGTAGTTAAAGGACCATCCTGTAGGCTAAACAGGACCAGCCACGCTGTATAGATAACAGGACCATCATGTAGTCTGACAGGACCATCCTACTGCTTGGTAGTCTAACAGGACATCTGTAGTCTAACAGGGACATCATACTGATGTAGGTCTAACAGGACAATCTGTAGTCTAACCAGGACCATCCTATGTGTAGCTACGGACCATCTTCCTACTGCTGTATGCTAAACAGGAACTCATCCTACTGCTTGTTCGTCTAAACAGGACATCCGTTACTGACTGTAGGTCTAACAGGACCATACGGTAATTTAACCGGGACGACCATTCCTACCGCTTGTAAGTACACAGGACAATCCTATGCTGTAGATTCTATACAGGAATCAGCGTAGTCTAACAGGCTCCATCCTACTGATTGGTCGATAACAGGGACCATCCTACAGCTGTAATCTAACAGGCACAATCCTGTAGTCGTCTAACAGGATATACTACTGCTGTAGTCTAACCGGACACCTGTAGTCTAAACAGGACCAGCACGCAGTCTAACAGGACCATCCTCACTGTTGTAGTGATAACAGGACCATTCTAATGCGGTAGTATAACAGGAAATCATTCAGTCAACAGGAACCATCCTAAAGCTCAGTAGTCTAATCAGGAACCTCTAATGCTTTGTCAGTCTAAACAGGACCATCCTAGTAGTCTAAACAGGACCAGCCTACGTCTGTGTTTTGTGAGTTCTCAAGGACCATCCTACCGCTGTTAACGGTTCTAACCGGACCATCTACTGCCGCTTCTGTTAGTCAAACAGGACCATCCTCGTAGTCTAACAGGACCCAAATTCTATGCTTGCGTATGAAAGTCTCACAGTACCCATCCAATACTGCCTGTAATCTAACAAGGACCCATCCCTACTGCTGTAGTTCCGAAGGACCCATCCACGGTTAAATTTCTAACAGGACCACCTACTGCTGTAGTCCTAAAGGACCACCTACTGCTGAGTTAACAGACCATCTGTAGTCGACAGGAACCATCTATGTGTAGTCTAAACAGACCATATGTAGTCAACCTGCCCATCCTAATGCTGTAGTCTAACCGGACCATCCTGATAGTTAACAGGACATCTACAGCTGTGTTCTAACAGACCATCCTACGGCTGTAGTCTAACAGGGACCATCCTATGTGAGTCTACAGGACATCCCTACTGCTGTAGTCAACAGCGAGGGACAATCATGTAGTCTAACCGGACCAGCCTACTGCTGTAGTCGGTAGTCTAACAGGAGGACCAGCCTACTGCTGTAGTCTAACAGGGACCATCTGTAGCTAACAGGAATATCCTAGCTGTAGTCTCCAGACAGACCTATGCTGTAGTTATACAGGACCATCCTAATGCTTGTAGTCTCACCGGACCCATCATGTAGTCTACAGGACAATCCTAATCGTGTAGTCGAAAAGGAAACCTACTGCTGTAGTCTACAGGAACCATCCTGTGAGTTAACAGGACCATATACTGGCTGTGTAGTCTAACAAGACCATCTGTGTCTTCAACCCGGTACCCCACCCTATGATGTAGTCTAACAGGGACATCCTGTATCTAAACAGGGACCACCTGTAGTCTAACAGGAACCATCTGATAATGCTGTAGTCTAACAGGACCACCCTTATGCTGTATAAGTCTACGGCCCATACGTAGTATAAAGGACATCTATGTGTAGGTCATAACAGGACAGCCTGTAATCTAACAGGACCCATCTACTGTGTAGTATAAGGGACCCATCCTGTAGTCTAACAGGACCATCTACGATGTAGTCTAAAGGACCACTACATACTGCTGTGTCGAACAGGACAATCCTGTAGTTCTAAGGACCATCCTGTTGTCTAAAGGACCATCTGTAGTCTAACAGGGAAAATCTGTAGCTAACAGGACTCCTGTTGTCTAACGGACCAGATCCTGTAGTCTACAGGAATCCTAATGCGGTAGTTCTAACAGGACCATCCGTAGTCTAACAGGACCATCTACTGCTGCTAGTCTACCGACCATCCTACTTGCGTAGTCGAACAAGGGCCCATCCTTAGTTAACAGGAAGATCTACTGTGTATAGTCTAAAAGCGACCATCTACTGATGTAGTCTACCCAGGACCATCCTTGTAGTTAAAGGACCACTCTACGCTGTAGCTCTAACAGGACCATCTTACTGCTAGGTCTAACCAGGACATCTGTAGTCTAAAGGACCTCTACGCTTAGTCTACACAGGACCATCCTGTAGTCTAAAGGACATCATATGCTGTAGTCTACAGGACCATCCTACTGACTCGTAGTCCTACAGACCATTCATGTAGTATACAGAGACCATACTAGCTGTTGTAGTCAAAAGGACATCCTGTGTCTAAAGGACCATCCTAGCTGCCTGCTAGTCTAACAGGACAATCCTACTGGATGCCGTAGCTAGACAGGACCATCATACTGCGGTAGGGTTTAACAGGACATCCTGTAGTCTCAAGGACCATCCTACTGCTGTAGTCTAACAGGCATCCTGTAGTCTAACAGGACCCATCCTTACTGCCTGTAGTGACAGGACCACCTACTGCGTAGTCTAACAGACCCTCCGTAATCAAACAGGACCCTCCTAATTCTTGTAGCTAAACATGACCACCTACTGCCTGTAGTCAACTGCTGTAGTATAACAGGACCATCCGTGTCCTAAACAGGAATATCCTACTGCTGTAGTCAACAGGACCATCCTACTGCTGTAGTCTAAAAGACCATCCTAAGGCCGTAGTTACAGGACCCCCTACTGCGTAGTCTAACAGGACCATCCTACTGCTTGAGTTCTAACAGGGGACCATCCTGTAGTCTAACAGGAAATCCTAATGCTGTAGTCTACAGGACATCCTACTGCTGTAGTCTACAGGACCATCTACGCTGTAGGTTAACGGACCATCCTACTGCTGTAGTCTAAAAAGGACCATCTACTGCTGTGAGTCTAACAGGACCACTATGCGTAATCTAACAGGACCATCCTCGTAGTCTAACAGGAATAATCCGACTGCTGTAGGCGAACAGGGACCATTGCCTACTGCTGTAGTCTAACAGGACCATCCTAGGCTGTAGTCTAACAGGACATCCTACTGCGTAGTCTAACCAGGAACATCCTACTGCGTAGTCTAACAGGACCATCCGGTAGTCGAACAGACCATCCTACGTGGTCCTCTGTAGGCTCAGCTGGTCGAGCACGGCGCTTGTCACGCCAAGGTATGGGTCGATCCCCGGGGACACCATACACAAAAAAATGGACATGCACGCTGACTGTAAGTCGCTTTGGATAAAAGCGTTTATGATAAATGCATTATTATTATGATTATATTAACAGGACCATGTACTGATGTAGTCTAAAAGGACCATCTGTGTTCTAACAGGACCATCCTACTGATGTAGTCTAAAGGACCATCTACGCTGTAGTCTAAAGGACCATCCTTGCGTTAGCTAAAGGCCCATCCTACTGCTGTAGTCTAACAGGACCATTCTACTGCGGTAGATAACAGGAACCATCCTGTAGTTTAACAGGCCAGCCTAATGGGTAGTCTAAAAGGACCATCTGTAGTCTAACATGACCATCTATGCGTAGTCTAACAGACCATCATACGATGTAGTCTAACAGACCATCCTGTACGGCAACAGGACAATCTACTGCTGTAGGTCTAAACAGGGACCATCCTAGTCTAAACAGGACCACCAGCTTTTTTTAATGCGTAGTCTAACAGCCATCCGTACTGCTGTAGTCAACAGGACCATTCCTACTGTGTAGGTCGGAAACGGTAGTCTAATGCTGGGTAGTCTAACAGGACCATCCTGTAGTCTAACAGGACCATCCTACAGCTGTAGTCTAACAGGACCATCCTACAGCTGTAGTCTAACAGGACCATCCTACTGCTGTAATCTAACAGGACCATCCTACTGCTGTAGTCTAACAGGACCATCCTACTGCTGTAGTCTAACAGGACCATCCTGTAGTCTAACAGGACCATCCTACTGCTGTAGTCTAACAGGACCATCCTGTAGTCTAACAGGACCATCCTACTGCTGTAGTCTAACAGGACCATCCTACTGCTGTAGTCTAACAGGACCATCCTACTGCTGTAGTCTAACAGGACCATCCTACTGCTGTAGTCTAACAGGACCATCCTACTGCTGTAGTCTAACAGGACCATCCTACTGCTGTAGTCTAACAGGACCATCCTACTGCTGTAGTCTAACAGGACCATCCTACTGCTGTAGTCTAACAGGACCATCCTGAGGCACCATACCTAATTTAGGCAAAACCCACCCTCACATTTTCTCTCTCTTGCCTTCTCCCTCTCTCTTTCCCCCTCGCTCTCAAAATCTGGAGAGGATGTGGGAGCTCAGGATGATTATGTTGACTAATTACTGCCTATATTACAGGTCCCTGAAGCAAAAGGGCTATTCACTTGATTGACTGGAAATTTCCAGAAGGTCTCTATATTAAATTATTCAGGTCAGACCGGATGCTGAGGATAATAAGCATTTAAAGTATTCACTTTGAAATTGGCAATATTTGTCTCATACTGTACATGGAGGGCATAATGACTTTAATGAAGACATCATGTGGAGTGTCTCTGGAATGCTGTATGTGTGTGTTTTATTTGTTTATTTATTTATTTCACCTTTATTTAACCAGGTAAACCAGTTGAGAACAAGTTCTCATTTACAACTGCGTGTGTGATATTTCAAAGACAAGTGCATCTATCATAACTAAATCTCTACCATTATCAATTTGAAAAATCAAGTGACAAGAGGGAAAATGCTGCCATTATTCCACCACACATAGGCTAATCACATTGACCTAAAAACACACCAAGATAATATACTGTAAATCTTACGTCTGATTGAATGAGTTGCAACCTCGGTCACGGACCGTAGCTTGCCCTAGCGACGTGCTTTCCACCGTTCGGACGTCACCAGCGTGCGGACGCACAGCTTTTTTTCTTTTCTTCAGGAGAGCAGGAAACGATAGACAACAAGAAGCGAATCCTGAGCGGAGCGGGAGAGGGACAGCTCCCGTCGAGCTGGATGACCAAAGAACACTGGATTAAAAGCTTGCATTCGGACGGAAACCTGTTTTATTTGATACTTTGGTAACCCATGGACAAATTGGCCGTGGATACATATTTATCAAGTGTGTTTCGAGACCAATCCAAGGAGTTTAAAGTTTCCGCGATCTCCTCTCTTGGATTGCACAGTCTTCTTTGCCAGGCTGTGATGTGGTGACGCGGCTCATCGACGGGAAGCTAAGCTAACGTTAGCTGGCAAAAAAATACACCAGAGAAAATGTGCTTTGGATATTAGATTTTTCTTTTGACTTCATTTTAATTTTTGAATTTCACTGTTGGAGTTGGATTATGAACACTTAATATGCGTTGTCTGGTATTTTCTTGGACAGTAACATTTCACTTTTTAGTTGCAGTCTAATGAGCTATCATAACCGGCTACCTAGCTAGCTCTGGCCATTAGATTGCTAACGTTAGCTAGCTATCTAGCTACATCTGTTTCCACTTTTGTTCGTTGTAAATAGTGTTTCCTAGCTGGCTAACTACACTTTTTTTTTCTTGAACAAAGTATACAAAGGTTAGAATGAGTTAATAACTGCATGTGTATTATATGTGCAAATACTAATAATCAGTTTGACCCACTTTTATCTTGTGTAATGCAGAAGTAACTACCGTTAGTTAACTAGCTAGCTAGGTTTGGAGTATTGCCCTCTGATGTGAGTCTGGCAGTGCGGCCTTTGGAATTCCTTTCTTGTTCGCGGTCGGGGACCTTTCAGCCTGGATGGTTTTCACCATGTCGATGGATTTAATGTTTTGACTGGCTTGGATTATTCATACAATTGTACCGTTGCGTTAGTTGGACGAACTGGCCTGAATTTAAGTTGAAGAAAACTCGGCAACATAAAAAGAAAAGTGGACATCACAAAGGAATTTCGCCTACTTTGCGAAGGTAGCTAACCATTGATTTATTTGCAACAATGTATAACCTTTTTATTGTGCCAGCTTTACTAACTTTCTACCAGGCATATGTCATGTGTTATGGCCATTTGGTTCACAGCTCTGTAAAGGAGTGCATTTGGCAGTGACTTACTAAAAGTAAGTTCCTCGTAGTCCCTTTCGATAACTGTCAATTGATTGATCTAGTTAGCTAGGTGCCCGTACTCCTATTGTATGCCATTAGCCTTCAGCCTTGAGTTTGAAAGAGTTCGGTAGTTAGGTCTGCTCTACACTGGCCCTACAGCACCAACACACGCTCCTTGGCAGCTAGTTTGTTTATCAAAAACAGTCACATTCCAGACAGAAGGTATTAGCGTTACGCCTTCCCCGTGACCTTGGTGTAATGGTTTACACATTTCTGTTACCAGACTTTGACCCTATTGTCTCTCTCTTTGGACTTCAGCCTACATGTAGCAGCGGTCTATGTTAGCAGCCCATCCAGTACGAATTCTGTGTACGCTTTGTTCAATGGATGCGTATAGGGACTTCAGCCTACTGTAACGTTACTTGGTGATGTAGGTCTACTTCCCCTCACTGCGTTGAGATATCTACAACTGAACTGCCATACTTTGAAGCCTACTGACATAATGGACACAGAGAAGGTGCAGTTGTTGTTGTTGTTGTTATGTTGAAGTAGCTACACCACAGAGTGTGGCTACCATCTGTCAATCTGTCTCCTGCACTTCAGCAGGGCCCCTCCCCCTTATAAACTCCATTGTGGTGATTTGTTGGTTTGACCTCCTTATGCAGCGCTGCTGTCCATTTGCCTAGGCGAAATTAGGTTACATTTGGCAGCAGCCAATATGAATATGTATCTCCTAGATATGTGTGGGATTTGGATGGTTTTGGCTCAATGGCGGGCCTGCATTGTAAACCAAGCTCCTAAAGACATTGAAGGTACAGTGCCACTGCGCAGGTCCCTGAACTGAACACAATGGCTTCTGAAAGCAAGTGCCTTGGAGTTGAAGACTGTGGAAGCAGAAAGGAAAACCCTAGCCCTCCCCGGCCACCCAGTTAAAAATGCAGTTTGTTCCAATTCATTAGCTGCAGTTCCTTTTTAGTTAAAAAAAAAAAATGTAACTCACATGATTCTGGGCTTGCCCATCTGGAGGCCCGTTTACGGAGCCTAATCGCCAGTGTTGAGCCCCCTGTTGTGGAGCCAGTGGAGGAAGTCAACCACTCAGTCAGGCCTGCATCCCCAGCATATTATGCCTGCCCTTTACAATGGAAAACCATATTCCCTAGGTCTAGAACATTCCACATGCTAGTGTGTACTGTACACAGACACACACGCATATATCCAGAGTGATTGTGTGTGTAGACTAGGCCTACATGTGTTTGTGTACATTGGTCTTCTTAGTGTCTGGTCAATGGAAGGGCACTCAGTGGTCTGGCTTCATCATCTGATACGCCACAGGCTTTGGTGCAAACCTCAAGCACAAATCTCGAGTTAGGAATTGGCCCTTGGAAAGCATGAAGGACCCCCTCCTTATGACATGTTCTAGCAGCGTATACTGACTCTCTGCGGACCAGGGCCATGATGAAGGAGATATTACTCAGTATACTGACTCTCTGCGGACCAGGGCCATGATGAAGAAGCCATTACTCAGTATACTGACTCTCTGCCGACCAGGGCCATGATGAAGAAGCCATTACTCAGTATACTGACTCTCTGCGGACCAGGGCCATGATGAAGAAGCCATTACTCAGTATACTGACTCTCTGCGGACCAGGGCCATGATGAAGAAGCCATTAGACTCCTGAGTGGCGCAGTGGTCTAAGGCACTGCATCGCAGTGCTAACTGTGCCACTAGATCCTGGTTCGAATCCAGGCTCTGTCGCAGCCGGCCGCGACCGGGAGACTCATGGGCGGCGCACAATTGGCCCAGCGTCGTCCAGGGTAGGGGAGGGAATGGCCGGCAGGGATGTAGCTCAGTTGATAGAGCATGGCGTTTGCAACGCCAGGGTTGTGGGTTCGATTCCCACGGGGGGCCAGTATAAAAATAAAAAAAATATTCACCAACTGTAAGTCGCTCTGGATAAGAGCGTCTGCTAAATGACTAAAATGTAAATGTATTTCTCAGTATACTGACTCTCTGCCGACCAGGGCCATGATGAAGAAGCCATTACTCAGTATACTGACTCTCTGTGGACCAGGGCCATGATGATATACAGTGGGGGAAAAAAGTATTTAGTCAGCCACCAATTGTGCAAGTTCTCCCACTTAAAAAGATGAGAGAGGCCTGTAATTCTCATCATAGGTACACGTCAACTATGACAGACAAAATGAGGAAAAAAAATCCAGAAAATCACATTGTAGGATTTTTAATGAATTTATTTGCAAATTATGGTGGAAAATAAGTGTTTGGTCAATAACAAAAGTTTCTCAATACTTTGTTATATACCCTTTGTTGGCAATGACACAGGTCAAACGTTTTCTGTAAGTCTTCACAAGGTTTTCACACACTGTTGCTGGTATTTTGGCCCATTCCTCCATGCAAATCTCCTCTAGAGCAGTGATGTTTTGGGGCTGTCGCTGGGCAACACGGACTTTCAACTCCCTCCAAAGATTTTCTATGGGGTTGAGATCTGTAGACTGGCTAGGCCACTCCAGGACCTTGAAATGCTTCTTACGAAGCCACTCCTTCGTTGCCCGGGCGGTGTGTTTGGGATCATTGTCATGCTGAAAGACCTAGCCACGTTTCATCTTCAATGCTCTTGCTGATGGAAGGAGGTTTTCACTCAAAATCTCACGATACATGACCCCATTAATTCTTTCCTTTACACGGATCAGTAGTCCTGGTCCCTTTGCAGAAAAACAGCCCCAAAGCATGATGTTTCCACCCCCATGCTTCACAGTAGGTATGGTGTTCTTTGGATGCAACACAGCATTCTTTGTCCTCCAAACACGACGAGTTGAGTTTTTACCAAAAGGTTCTATTTTGGTGTCATATGGTCAGATTAAATTCTCCCAATCCTCTTCTGGATCATCCAAATGCACTCTAGCAAACTTCAGACGGGCCTGGACATGTACTGGCTTAAGCAGGGGGACACGTCTGGCACTGCAGGATTTGAGTCCCTGGCGGCGTAGTGTGTTACTGATGGTAGGCTTTGTTACTTTGGTCCCAGCTCTCTGCAGGTCATTCACTAGGTCCCCCCGTGTGGTTCTGGGATTTTTGCTCACCGTTCTTGTGATCATTTTGACCCCACGGGGTGAGATCTTGCGTGGAGCCCCAGATCGAGGGAGATTATCAGTGGTCTTGTATGTCTTCCATTTCCTAATAATTGCTCCCACAGTTGATTTCTTCAAACCAAGCTGCTTACCTATTGCAGATTCAGTCTTCCCAGCCTGGTGCAGGTCTACAATTTTGTTTCTGGTGTCCTTTGACAGCTCTTTGGTCTTGGCCATAGTGGAGTTTGGAGTGTGACTGTTTGAGGTTGTGGACAGGTGTCTTTTATACTGATAACAAGTTCAAACAGGTGCCATTAATACAGGTAATGAGTGGAGGACAGAGGAGCCTCTTAAAGAATAAGTTACAGGTCTGTGAGAGCCAGAAATCTTGCTTGTTTGTAGGTGACCAAATACTTATTTTCCACCATAATTTGCAAATAAATTCATTAAAAATCCTACAATGTGATTTTCTGGAGAAAAAAATTCTCAATTTGTCTGTCATAGTTGACGTGTACCTATGATGAAAATTACAGGCCTCTCTCATCTTTTTAAGTGGGACAACTTGCACAATTGGTGGCTGACTAAATACTTTTTTACCCCACTGTATATATATTTCTTAATTCCATTCTTTTACTTTTAGATTTGTGAATTGTTAGATATTACTCTATTGTTGGAGCAAGGAACACAAGCATTTTGCTACACCCGCAATAACATCTGCTAAATGGGATGTAGCTCAGTTGGTAGAGCATGGCGTTTGCAACACCAGGGTTGTGGGTTCGATTCCCACGGGGGGCCAGTATAAAATAATGTATGCACTCACTAACTGTAAGTCGCTCTGGATAAGAGCGTCTGCTAAATGACTAAAATGTAAATATGTGTATGTGATCAATACATTTTGATTTGATGAAGAAGCCATTTCTCAGTCTACTGACTCTGTGGACCAGGGCCATGATGAAGAAGCCATTTCTCAGTCTACTGACTCTGTGGACCAGGGCCATGATGAAGAAGCCATTTCTCAGTCGTTAGAACATGGCACTTGCAACGCCAGGATAGTGGGTTCGAATCCCGCTAGGGCCACCCATATGTAAAATGTGTGCAGCATGACTGTAAGTTGCTTTGGATAATGGCGTCTGCTAAATGGCGTGAATTATAATAATTATAATTAGATGTATTGTTATATCAATGGAATTGTGCTTAACAGACAGATGGCAGAAAAGGGTGCTTTGACTGAGTTCTCCTCTTGCTTGTTTAATACAGTGGTTTACAGCGGGCTTACAAGGTAGTTTAATTACTAAATCAGCACATTGCAGTATCCAGTTAGTGCAATATTAGGCCTTATTGTGTGAGGAGGTTCTTCTCATGTGTAGGTCTTCCCTGCTGTGTTCTGTTATCTCACTGCAAATGAATGTTCTCTCCACGCGTGCCTGCCTGTACCCTTCAGACAGCCGCTTAGCTCAAGGTGCTGATGTGTTGAGTGCAGATGGGGAGATGGCGAGAGTGCCGTCGGCACGTTGCATCTGATCTTTATCTTGTTGGCTAGGCCAGGGGGCGTGTTTCTGTTGATGGGCTGTGTAATTGTGTATTTGTAGTCTGCTAGAGACAAACTCCGTAGAAACTCTGCAAACACTCTGTCACACAGAACACCAGAGATGGCACCACACAGAAATGTCAGTACCTGTCAGAATTTGGAACTTAACGCAAGTGTGGGGTCCAGTGCCTTGCGGCCCATCATGGCGGTGCTGGCAGGTTGTTGTGTCCAGCCCTCCCCGACTGTTTTTATATAGTCTTGGTTGTGGATGAACTTGATTACCTCAGAGTCAAGCATGCATGAAGAAAATACATGATTACCTTGCTGTTTCATGTTTAGTGTCCATAACGTTTTTTTCCATGGAGATCGCCACTTAGTGAAGTTGTAATTTATCCTAATGTGTGATGTCATTCAACTCTGATGTAAGGATCAAGCCACTATTGAGCCCTGAGGCGTTGTCCTTGTATGTGTTGGCGACTTCCTTCTCTGACATATTTTCTCTCCTTCTCTCTTCCTTTCCCTCTCCTCTTCCTCCTCCTCTCCTAGATGATGTGCGAGGTGATGCCCACCATCAGCGAGTCGGAGGGGCCTTCGGCCGGCCGGCGGGGGTCTGGCTCGCCTCTGCATTCAGACTCGGAGGGACACTTTGAGTCTCTGATGGTGTCCATGCTGGAGGAGCGCGACCGGCTGCTGGACACGCTGAGGGAGACCCAGGAGAACCTAGGCCTGACCCAGGGCAAGCTGCACGAGGTCAGCCACGAGAGGGACTCGCTGCAGAGGCAGCTTAACACCGCCCTGCCCCAGGTAAGAGACCTGAAGCTGGTGCTACTGATGATAGTGAGGCTGCTGATGCTACTGATGATAGTGACGCTGCTGAAGCTGGCGGTCATGTACAGGATACACGGATTAGGTGTACACTGTTCTGTCTTGCCGAAGACTGAACCTCCACTCTCTCAACCAGTGTTTTTTATTTGTTCTTTTTGAAATATGGTGAAATCACATGATTTAAGGCCTGCTATACCATTTAAATCATCTAGACTACTGTGGTAAAAAGATAACTCTTCTATCTTGCTTCAATGCTCTTCCCCACAGGCGGAGAGTGAAGCTACTGTATAAGCCCGCAGTAGCTGCGTTTTGGAGGGTGTGTGGGTTTAGCTATGGGATGAAAGGCCTTTTCCCTCAGCAGATGGCCTTAGTGATTGAGACTCCGCAGGGACCCTGTAGTCACTCAACCAGCCAGTGTAAAACGCTTGAGTTTTAACCTTCTGTTGTCATCCTGGATGCCCTCCAAGGTTACACAAAGCCCTTGTCCGTCCGTCAGATTAGCGGCCGTTACTGTGCCACGCAGTGCTAGAATATCTGTGACGGGATTCATCCTCCTCTTCCCGCTGTAACGGCCGCTGATGACCTCACGGATTACACATGCACACTGCTAGGCCTGTCTGGCTGGCCCAATAAAACGAGTGCTGAAGATGGGTTTCTGAGTATGAACCAATGAGACCCATGTAGGGCATTGTATTCCTAATGGAAGTAGTCCTACAGACGGTGACATGTATGTAATCACCAAGGTTTCTGCCATGGAGGAAAACACAACCGTGGTGTGGTTTTCAAATTATGCCCTAAAGCAGTTCTAAAGTGTTTCATATCAATTGCGTATCTGAACTGGTTCGGTCATGAACAGGAACCACCACAACCAGAGAATAATTCAGTTTGTGTGCTGTATAGCTCTGGTAAATTCTAGAACGTCTGTGGTTTGGCTACAGTACATTTGTCAAATGAAATTCCTTCCCTGAAGTGATCTTGGAATGGAAATGGGAGGATTCTCTGAAGCTGGAGACACTTATCTCCCTCACTAACTTTAAGCATCAGTTGTCAGAGCACCTTACCGATCACTGCACCTGTACACAGCCCATCTGAAATTAGCCCGCCCAACTACCTCATCCCTATATTGTTATTTATTTTGCTCATTTGTACCCCAGTATCTCTATTTGCACATCATCTCTTGCACATCTATCATTCCAGTGTTAATACTAATTGTAACTATTTTGCACTATGGCCTATTTATTGCCTTACCTCCATAACTTGCTACATTTGCACACACTGTATATATATTTTCTGTTGTATTTTTGACTTTATGTATTGTTTTACCCCATATGTAACTCTGTTGTTGTTTTTATCGCACTGCTTTACTTTATCTTGGCCAGGTCGCAGTTGTAAATGAGAACTTGTTCTCCACTGGCTTACCTGGTTAAATAAACACACACACACACTTTCTCTCCATTGAGCCTTGTACTCGTCTGGTCGGTCCGTCCGGCTGTCTCTGTGTGTGTATATGATGGTGGCTCAGGTTTCAGGCCCTCTCGCAGGGCCCATCCTCATGGTTTTATGTTTTGAACCAGGCCCTGAGGGGATTGGGTGTCCTCTGTTAATAATGCATAAGGACCTGGAGTTCAATTAAACAAGCGGTTCTGGGCTCACCAGACGATGGGCGATGCTAATCCAGAAGATATCAGATACTTAACAGCTGGAGTTTAATTGAAATAAGCCTAACACACTAATGATATCCAGAAGAGGGAAAGAGTTGCTATCTAAGTGATATTATCCATAGCTGGACAATATGATGAGAATCTCATCAAAAGGTGTTGGTTTCCGGTACCTTGCCCAGTTTTATAACTTTTTCCTCATTTAATTTTAGCTCCTATCTTTTTGGAGCTGTCGCCTGACTGCACACAGCGGAACACTTTTCATTGGGAGCGCATGGCTCGCTTTCCTGTTAACCCCTCTCACACCTTGGGCACCGGAGAGAAAGCAGGGTGTTTTAACCATTTGATCAGGGGGAGAAATGGATTGATGATGCCTTGAGTTGTCATTAGAATGGAGAACTCTAAAGAGATGCAATTATTTTGCTAATGGAATATGGGGGGGGGGGGGGTTGGAACCTGGGGTTGCTGTTTCATTTGGCCGGACTCAGTGGCTGCATAACTGACTTACAAAGGGGGGCCTCTGGTGACGTGTGTGTGAGAGACAGGATGGTAGTCTCTGTCCCTCAGATTGATATTGCTGGGGTGCTAACCTATCTAACTCACGGTAATCCGGGGTAACAGGCCAAACATGCACTAATTACAGGTGCCTCCAATGCACTGTGTAGAGAGACAAACACACTGGTTCTGGAGGCAGACTGTGAGAGGGACCTCTCTCTGTCTGGTCTTGGGAAGCACTGGGTGGGTGGGGAGTGGCTTTACCTGGAAGTTATCAGCCTGCTTGCTAATAGGGACATACCTCTCCCTCAGATCTCCCCCTTTCCCCCACCTCCATAGAGTGCACCTCTCCCTCAGATCTCCCGCTTTCCCCCACCTCCATAGAGTGCACCTCTCCCTCAGTCTCCCGCTTTCCCTTCCCCACCTCCATAGAGTGCACCTCTCCCTCAGATCTCCCCCTTTCCCCCACCTCCATAGAGTGCACCTCTCCCTCAGATCTCCCGCTTTCCCCCACCTCCATAGAGTGCACCTCTCCCTCAGATCTCCCCCTTTCCCCCACCTCCATAGAGTGCACCTCTCCCTCAGATCTCCCCCTTTCCCCCACCTCCATAGAGTGCACCTCTCCCTCAGATCTCCCCCTTTCCCCCACCCCCATAGAGTGCACCTCTCCCTCAGATCTCCCCCTTTCCCCCACCTCCATTAGAGTGCACCTCTCCCTCAGATCCTCCCCCCTTTCCCCCACCCCCATGTAGTGCACCTCTCCCTCAGATCTCCCCCTTTCCCCCCCCCCATAGAGTGCACCTCTCCCCCTTTCCCCCACCCCCATAGAGTGCACCTCTCCCTCAGATCTCCCCCTTTCCCCCACCCCCATAGAGTGCACCTCTCCCTCAGATCTCCCCCTTTCCCCCACCCCCATAGAGTGCACCTCTCCCTCAGATCTCCCCCTTTCCCCCACCTCCATAGAGTGCACCTCTCCCTCAGATCTCCCCCTTTCCCCCACCCCCATAGTGTGCACCTCTTGTGGAATGCACAAACATTCCAGGGCAGCATGCTCACACATCCACAGCCCCTTAACCCTGTCAGTTAGTAGTGAACCTCACTGTCAACCCTGTCAGTTAGTAATTAACTGTACTGTCAACCCAGTCAGTCAGTAGTGAACTGTACTGTCAACCCTGTCAGTTAGTAATTAACTGTACTGTCAACCCAGTCAGTCAGTAGTGAACTGTACTGTCAACCCAGTCAGTCAGTAGTGAACTGTACTGTCAACCCATTCAGTCAGTCAGTAGTGAACTGTACTGTCAACCCAGTCAGTCAGTCAGTAGTGAACTGTACTGTCAACCCAGTCAGTCAGTCAGTAGTGAACTGTACTGTCAACCCAGTCAGTCAGTCAGTAGTGAACTGTACTGTCAACCCAGTCAGTCAGTCAGTAGTGAACTGTACTGTCAACCCAGTCAGTCAGTCAGTAGTGAACTGTACTGTCAACCCAGTCAGTCAGTAGTGAACTGTACTGTCAACCCTGTCAGTTAGTAATTAACTGTACTGTCAACCCAGTCAGTCAGTAGTGAACTGTACTGTCAACCCAGTCAGTCAGTAGTGAACTGTGCTGTCAACCCAGTCACAGTAGTGAACTGTGCTGCCAACCCAGTCACAGTAGTGAACTGTACTGTCAACCCAGTCACAGTAGTGAACTGTACTGTCAACCCAGTCAGTCAGTAGTGAACTGTACTGTCAACCCTGTCAGTTAGTAATTAACTGTACTGTCAACCCAGTCAGTCAGTAGTGAACTGTGCTGTCAACCCAGTCAGTCAGTAGTGAACTGTGCTGTCAACCCAGTCACAGTAGTGAACTGTACTGCCAACCCAGTCACAGTAGTGAACTGTACTGTCAACCCAGTCAGTCAGTAGTGAACTGTACTGTCAACCCAGTCAGTCAGTAGTGAACTGTACTGTCAACCCAGTCAGTCAGTAGTGAACTGTACTGTCACCCCAGTCAGTCATTAGTGAACTGTACTGTCAACCCAGTCAGTCAGTCAGTAGTGAACCGTACTGTCAACCCAGTCAGTCAGTCAGTAGTGAACTGTACTGTCAACCCAGTCAGTCAGTCAGTAGTGAACTGTACTGTCAACCCAGTCAGTCAGTCAGTAGTGAACTGTACTGTCAACCCAGTCAGTCAGTCAGTAGTGAACTGTACTGTCAACCCAGTCAGTCAGTCAGTAGTGAACTGTACTGTCAACCCAGTCAGTCAGTCAGTCAGTAGTGAACTGTACTGTCAACCCAGTCAGTCAGTCAGTCAGTAGTGAACTGTACTGTCAACCCAGTCAGTCAGTCAGTCAGTAGTGAACTGTACTGCCAACCCAGTCAGTCAGTCAGTCAGTAGTGAACTGTACTGTCAACCCAGTCAGTCAGTCAGTAGTGAACTGTACTGTCAACCCAGTCAGTCAGTCAGTCAGTAGTGAACTGTACTGTCAACCCAGTCAGTCAGTCAGTCAGTCAGTAGTGAACTGTACTGTCAACCCAGTCAGTCAGTCAGTAGTGAACTGTACTGTCAACCCAGTCAGTCAGTCAGTAGTGAACTGTACTGCCAACCCAGTCACAGTAGTGAACTGTACTGTCAACCCAGTCAGTCAGTAGTGAACTGTACTGTCAACCCAGTCAGTCAGTAGTGAACTGTACTGTCAACCCAGTCAGTCAGTAGTGAACTGTACTGCCAACCCAGTCAGTCAGTAGTGAACTGTACTGTCAACCCAGTCAGTCAGTAGTGAACTGTACTGTCAACCCAGTCAGTCAGTAGTGAACTGTACTGTCAACCCAGTCAGTCAGTAGTGAACTGTACTGCCAACCCAGTCACAGTAGTGAACTGTACTGCCAACCCAGTCAGTCAGTAGTGAACTGTACTGCCAACCCAGTCAGTCAGTAGTGAACTGTACTGTCAACCCAGTCAGTCAGTAGTGAACTGTACTGCCAACCCAGCCAGTCAGTAGTGAACTGTACTGCCAACCCAGTCAGTCAGTAGTGAACTGTACTGCCAACCCAGCCAGTCAGTAGTGAACTGTACTGCCAACCCAGTCAGTCAGTAGTGAACTGTACTGTCAACCCAGCCAGTCAGTAGTGAACTGTACTGTCAACCCAGTCAGTCAGTAGTGAACTGTACTGTCAACCCAGCCAGTCAGTAGTGAACTGTACTGTCAACCCAGCCAGTCAGTAGTGAACTGTACTGCCAACCCAGTCAGTCAGTAGTGAACTGTACTGCCAACCCAGCCAGTCAGTAGTGAACTGTACTGCCAACCCAGTCAGTCAGTAGTGAACTGTACTGCCAACCAAGTCAGTCAGTAGTGAACTGTACTGCCAACCCAGTCAGTCAGTAGTGAACTGTACTGCCAACCCAGTCAGTCAGTAGTGAACTGTACTGCCAACCAAGTCAGTCAGTAGTGAACTGTACTGCCAACCCAGCCAGTCAGTAGTGAACTGTACTGTCAACCCAGTCAGTCAGTAGTGAACTGTACTGTCAACCCAGTCAGTCAGTAGTGAACTGTACTGCCAACCCAGCCAGTCAGTAGTGAACTGTACTGCCAACCCAGCCAGTCAGTAGTGAACTGTACTGCCAACCCAGTCAGTCAGTAGTGAACTGTACTGTCAACCCAGCCAGTCAGTAGTGAACTGTACTGTCAACCCAGTCAGTCAGTAGTGAACTGTACTGTCAACCCAGTCAGTCAGTAGTGAACTGTACTGTCAACCCAGCCAGTCAGTAGTGAACTGTACTGCCAACCCAGCCAGTCAGTAGTGAACTGTACTGCCAACCCAGTCAGTCAGTAGTGAACTGTACTGCCAACCCAGTCAGTCAGTCAGTAGTGAACTGTACTGTCAACCCAGTCAGTCAGTCAGTAGTGAACTGTACTGTCAACCCAGTCAGTCAGTCAGTAGTGAACTGTACTGCCAACCCAGTCACAGTAGTGAACTGTACTGTCAACCCAGTCAGTCAGTAGTGAACTGTACTGTCAACCCAGTCAGTCAGTAGTGAACTGTACTGTCAACCCAGTCACAGTAGTGAACTGTACTGCCAACCCAGTCAGTCAGTAGTGAACTGTACTGCCAACCCAGTCAGTCAGTAGTGAACTGTACTGTCAACCCAGTCAGTCAGTAGTGAACTGTACTGCCAACCCAGCCAGTCAGTAGTGAACTGTACTGCCAACCCAGTCAGTCAGTAGTGAACTGTACTGCCAACCCAGCCAGTCAGTAGTGAACTGTACTGCCAACCCAGTCAGTCAGTAGTGAACTGTACTGTCAACCCAGCCAGTCAGTAGTGAACTGTACTGTCAACCCAGTCAGTCAGTAGTGAACTGTACTGTCAACCCAGCCAGTCAGTAGTGAACTGTACTGTCAACCCAGCCAGTCAGTAGTGAACTGTACTGCCAACCCAGTCAGTCAGTAGTGAACTGTACTGCCAACCCAGCCAGTCAGTAGTGAACTGTACTGCCAACCCAGTCAGTCAGTAGTGAACTGTACTGCCAACCAAGTCAGTCAGTAGTGAACTGTACTGCCAACCCAGTCAGTCAGTAGTGAACTGTACTGCCAACCCAGTCAGTCAGTAGTGAACTGTACTGCCAACCAAGTCAGTCAGTAGTGAACTGTACTGCCAACCCAGCCAGTCAGTAGTGAACTGTACTGTCAACCCAGTCAGTCAGTAGTGAACTGTACTGTCAACCCAGTCAGTCAGTAGTGAACTGTACTGCCAACCCAGCCAGTCAGTAGTGAACTGTACTGCCAACCCAGCCAGTCAGTAGTGAACTGTACTGCCAACCCAGTCAGTCAGTAGTGAACTGTACTGTCAACCCAGCCAGTCAGTAGTGAACTGTACTGTCAACCCAGTCAGTCAGTAGTGAACTGTACTGTCAACCCAGTCAGTCAGTAGTGAACTGTACTGTCAACCCAGCCAGTCAGTAGTGAACTGTACTGCCAACCCAGCCAGTCAGTAGTGAACTGTACTGCCAACCCAGTCAGTCAGTAGTGAACTGTACTGCCAACCCAGTCAGTCAGTAGTGAACTGTACTGCCAACCCAGTCAGTCAGTAGTGAACTGTACTGCCAACCCAGTCAGTCAGTAGTGAACTGTACTGCCAACCCAGTCAGTCAGTAGTGAACTGTACTGTCAACCCAGTCAGTCAGTAGTGAACTGTACTGTCAACCCAGTCAGTCAGTAGTGAACTGTACTGCCAACCCAGTCAGTCAGTAGTGAACTGTACTGCCAACCCAGCCAGTCAGTAGTGAACTGTACTGTCAACCCAGTCAGTCAGTAGTGAACTGTACTGTCAACCCAGTCAGTCAGTAGTGAACTGTACTGCTGTGTGGTGGTGCCACACTAGGTAGTCTGCATGTGTGAGGGATGTGCTTTCAGATGTGTTACTGTGCATAATGTGCTCACTAGTATGGAGCTCTATGTTGTATAGTGTGTGGGTGGGTGGTAACTGGTATGTCTCCCCCCTCTTTGACCAGGGTGTATTTGACCTGTTCTCCTCACGTTGTCCCAGTCAGACACAGCAGGCAGCACACTGCTCTCAAGATATATCCTCCCTTCACTGTCTTCTCCCCTTCACTGTCTTCTCCCTTCACTGTCTTCTCCCTTCACTGTCTTCTCCCCTTCACTGTCTTCTCCCCTTCACTGTCTTCTCCCTTCACTGTCTTCTCCCCTTCACTGTCTTCTCCCCTTCACTGTCTTCTCCCCTTCACTGTCTTCTCCCCTTCACTGTCTTCTCCCCTTCACTGTCTTCTCCCCTTCACTGTCTTCTCCCCTTCACTGTCTTCTCCCCTTCACTGTCTTCTCCCCTTCACTGTCTTCTCCCCTTCACTGTCTTCTCCCCTTCACTGTCTTCTCCCCTTCACTGTCTTCTCCCCTTCACTGTCTTCTCCCCTTCACTGTCTTCTCCCCTTCACTGTCTTCTCCCTTCACTGTCTTCTCCCTTCACTGTCTTCTCTCTCTGTGGATGTGTGTAATTTCTGCCAGTTTATTTACAACTGCCGTTCTGTTTCACCTCATTGACCTGGATGGCCCATTCATTCACACGACCACACACACTCAGTCACACGACCAGTGCCATTAATATATATTTTTGATCCCTTCTGTTTTAGACTGCTGACACCGTGGTTCTGTTGTGTTCAGCCCCAGCAGTTTTAGTCTGTTATGCCCCATATGGTGGAATTGGGCTGATTGTGCCGTGTTGCGGTCAGAACCATCTGAGGCACAGTGTGGTTTTGTTGAAGTGGGGAACTTTCTTTTTCTGTGAACTCTCACGCTCTCTGTCTCTCTGTTTGTGTGTGTGTGTGTGTGTGTGTGTGTGTGTGTGTGTGGTGAATGAAATCTGTTGAGGCCTGCTGGTGTTTCTATGGCTCTACACAAGGGAGGAGGAGACAGAAGTTTAAAGAGAGGATGGAGTATGGGGGGGGGAGAAAGGCGGTGCTCTGCTGGATGGTGTACCACCACTCAAGTACAGAGATGGAGAGAGCGGAAGGAAGAAGAGTTGCCCCAGGCTGTCGCTTTTGTGACTTCAGTTTAGAGGAAGAGTGATAGTGTCTGGTTCTGAAAGAGAGAGAGAGAATCTGCGGGAGAGTGAGGGAAACGGACACCCAGGGAGAGAGAGGGGAAACAGACAGCCAGGGAGAGAGAGGGGAAACAGACACCCAGGGAGAGAGAGGGGAAACAGACAGCCAGGGAGAGAGAGGGGAAACAGACAGCCAGGGAGAGAGAGAGAGGGGGAAACAGACAGCCAGGGAGAGAGAGGGGAAACAGACAGCCAGGGAGAGAGAGGGGAAACAGACAGCCAGGGGAGAGAGAGGGGGAAACAGACAGCCAGGGGGAGAGAGAGGGGGAAGAAACAGACAGCCAGGGGAGAGAGAGGGGAAACAGACAGCCAGGGGGAGAGAGGGGAGAGAGGGGGGGAAAACAGACAGCCAGGGGGAGAGAGAGGGGAAACAGACAGCCAGGGGGAGAGAGGAAGGGGGAAACAGACAGCCAGGGGGAGAGGGGGGGGAAACAGACAGCAGGGGAGGAGAGGGGGGAAACAGACAGCCAGGGGGAGAGAGAGGGGGAAAACAGACAGGCAGGGAGGGAGAGAGAGGGGAAACAGACACCAGGGGAGAGGGAGAAGGGGGAACAGACAGCCAGGGGGAGAGAGAGGGGAAACAGACGCCAGGGGGGAGGGAAACAGACAGCCAGGGAGAGAGGGGGGAAACAGACAGCCAGGGGAGAGAGAGAGGGGAAACAGACAGCCAGGGGGAGAGAGAGGGGAAACAGACAGCCAGGGGAGAGAGAGGGGGAAACAGACAGCCAGGGAGAGAGAGGGGGAAACAGACAGCCAGGGGGAGAGAGAGGGGAAACAGACAGCCAGGGAGAGAGAGAGGGGGAAACAGACAGCCAGGGGGAGAGAGAGAGAGGGGAGGAACAGACAGCCAGGAGGAGAGAGAGGGGGAAACAGACAGCCAGGGAGAGAGAGGGGGAAACAGACAGCCAGGGGGAAGAGGAGAAGCCAGGGGAGAGAGGGGAAACAGACAGCCAGGGGGAGAGAGAGGGGAAACAGACACCCAGGGAGGAGAGAGGGGGAAACAGACAGCCAGGGGGAGAGAGAGGGGGAAACAGACAGCCAGGGGGGAGAGAGAGGGGGAAACAGACAGCCAGGGAGAGAGAGAGGGGGAAACAGACAGCCAGGGAGAGAGAGGGGAAACAGACAGCCAGGGGGAGAGAGAGGGGGAAACAGACAGCCAGGGAGAGAGAGGGGGAAACAGACAGCCAGGGGGAGAGAGAGGGGAAACAGACAGCCAGGGGGAGAGAGAGGGGAAACAGACAGCCCAGGGGGAGAGAGGGAACAGACACCAGGGGGAGAGGGGAAACAGACCGCCAGGGGGGGGAGAGAGGGGGAAACAGGACAGCCAGGGGGAGAGAGAGGCGGAAACAGACAGCCAGGGGGAGAGAGAGGGGAAACAGACACCAGGAGAGAGAGGGGGAAACAGACAGCCAGGTGGGAGGAGGGAAAACAGAACAGCCAGGGGGAGGAGGGAGGGGAAACAGACAGCAAGGGGGAGAGGGAGACGGGGGGCAAACCAGGACAGCCAGGGGGAGAGAGGAGGGGAAACAGGACACCAGGGCGAGGAGGTGGAAAACAGGACACCCAGGGGGGGAGGAGAGGGGAAACAGACAGGCCCAGGGGGAGAGAGAGGGGAAAACCGACACCAGGGGGGAGAGAGGGGGAACACAGGACACCCAGGGGGAGAGAGAGGGGGAAACAGACACCCAGGGAGAGAGAGAGGGGAAACAGACACCAGGGGGAGAGAGAGGGGAAACAGACATCCAGGGAGAGAGAGGGGGAAACAGACACCCAGGGGGAGAGAGAGGGGAAACAGACACCCAGGGAGAGAGAGGGAAACAGACAGCCGGGGGAGAGAGGGGGAAACAGACACCCAGGGGAGAGGAGAGAGGGGAACGAAACCCAGGGAGAGAGAGAGGGGAAACAGACACCAGGGAGAGAGAGAGGGGGAAACAGACATTCCAGGGAGAGGGGGAGAGCGAGGGGGAAAAAAGACACCAGGGGTGAGGAGAGAAGGGGGCAAGAGAGGGGAAACAGACACCCAGGGAGAGAGAGGGAAACAGACAGCCAGGGAGAGAGAGGGGGAAACAGACCCCCAGGGGGAGAGAGAGGGGAAACACACCCAGGGAGAGAGAGGGAAAACAGACAGCCAGGGAGAGCGAGGGGGAAAAGACACCAGGGGGAGAGAGAGGGGACGGAAAGGGGAAACAGACACCCAGGGAGAGAGAGGGAAACAGACAGCCAGGGAGAATGAAAGAAAGAGGGGTAACAGACAAGATGAAGAAAGAAACTAGAAAGATAAATGATCAGACGGAGAGAGAAACAGACCGATGAAGGCGGCGGTGAGGTCTGACTGAAGGCGGTGAGGTCTGACTGAAGGCGGTGAGGTCTGACTGAAGGCGGTGAGGTCTGACTGAAGGCGGTGAGGTCTGACTGAAGGCGGTGAGGTCTGACTGAAGGCGGTGAGGTCTGACTGAAGGCGGTGAGGTCTGACTGAAGGCGGTGAGGTCTGACTGAAGGCGGTGAGGTCTGACTGAAGGCGGTGAGGTCTGACTGAAGGCGGTGAGGTCTGACTGAAGGCGGTGAGGTCTGACTGAAGGCGGTGAGGTCTGACTGAAGGCGGTGAGGTCTGACTGAAGGCGGTGAGGTCTGACTGAAGGCAGTGAGGTCTGAATGACGTTTCGGCACTGTGGCTGCTTTGTGTGGGTGGGGAAAGCAGGAGCCCTCTTCACGTGATGAGGCCAGAGGCAGGCAGGGACAGCTTACTGGTCTTGTGATGTGGGCCAGTAGAGTACTGTAGTAAAGCTCTTATTAAAAGATGGAGATTTAGTAAAGTCCCATATTCCCATACCAAACAGAGAGCAGTGAGTCGTTTCATAGCTCATTGTCTCTCTCTTCCCGTCTCTCTTGCTCTGTGTCCTTTTAACTCTTCCATCCTTTTTCTCCCTCGCCACCTCTTTCCTCTCCCTCTTTCCCTCCCCTACTCCTTTGCCTCACTCAACTCCAAATGTGATTTGTTTCCATGGCGTATTGTTTTAGAGTGCTTCTATAAAATATCTCTATTTTTCTCCTTGTGTGCCGCTGCCTAACTCGTTTTTTTTCTTCCCACATTCACTCTTTCTCTCTCCCTTTTTCGCTTTCCTTTCCACTCTTCAAAGTCCTTTTTTCGGGTTATGTTCCACAGCATCTTGTTTTAGCATCTTGTAGAGTTTCTTAAGTTGTTTAGGAGTGAGAGAGAGGTTGCAGTATTCTATTGATTGGTGTGAATAAATCCAGCCTCATTCAGTGTTCCATGGAAAACTCTGGAAAATGTGACAAGGGGAAAACTCAGTCCTTTTTTTCCGTTCACTGGTGGAAGTATGGAGTTGGTGGAGCGTAGCCAGGGTGACAGATAGCTCTTCTAGCCCGTGAGGGGGCCCTGAGAGGGGCGAGTACAGTACCCCAAAAAAATCTACCCAAAGTTCCTGACGTGAGTTTTGTATATGGTTGTGTAGTCTTATGTTTTGGAAATCTGTGACTGAAAGTTTGAGACTGAATTTCCCTGCATGGACTTTGAGACCCAGTGCCTGGCACCGGTTTCCTTATTTGTCCCTCCCACTCTGGGTTTGGCCACTCGTGGTCACGGTCTGGTCCGGTCTGGCAGGTTGGGTCTGGTCCCGTCTGGCAGGTTGGGTCAGGTCCGGTTTGGCAGGTTGGGTCAGGTCCCGTTTGGTAGGTTGGGTCAGGTCCAATTTGGCAGGTTGGGTCAGGTCCCGTTTGGCAGGTTGGGTCAGGTCCCATTTGGCAGGTTGGGTCAGGTCCCGTTTGGCAGGTTGGGTCAGGTCCCCTTTAGGACCCTGTGACTCTGTGAGACTGGCATGTTTGCTCCTGACTCAGTCCACAGGCTCTCTGTCAACATTGCACATTACTGCAATGCACTGTTTGCTGCCTGCCTAGCACAAAGCATCTCTATCACACAGGCCTATGAGGCAGCAGTAGAGTCCTTTAGGCAGCCCTCCCTCCCTGCCCTAACCCAGATTAAGGATTTGGGGTCTCTGCTAATCTCTGATATCAGATGGGCTCTGATCAGTGGAAATTAGAGTGGGGCCTTGCCCTCCAGATAGATAATCCACCGTTTCGAACTGGACTGAGTCATGGACTAGTATGGGGGTTTAGCAATGGGTTGAACGAGACTCCTCTCCTCTGAAAGATAGCTCTCTACAGCTGAAACATAGCTCTCTGTAGCTGAAACATAGGTCTTGAAACATAGGTCTCTGTAGCTGAAACGTAGCTCTCTGTAGCTGAAACGTAGCTCTCTGTAGCTGAAACGTAGCTCTCTGTAGCTGAAACGTAGCTCTCTGTAGCTGAAACTTAGCGCTCTGTAGCTGAAACATAGCGCTCTGTAGCTGAAACTTTGCACTCTGTAGCTGAAACATAGCTCTCTGTAGCTGAAACGACAGGCTTTTTTTCTGAGACACGTCAGAACTTCAACTCACAGCCTGGGCCCATCTCTGTTTGCACTTTGTTTCTTTCCACTAATTAATTAAGTAAGTGTGTGTGTGTGTGTGTGTGTGTGTTGGCTGATGTAAAGCTCCTTAACCCGAGAGTGGCTTACCACAGTGCACAGTGTGGTGGCCTCAAGGCCCCTTGAAGCAGTGGAGCCGTCTAGCACAGGCATCACATCGCTGTAGCTATAATACTTAAAGGGCTAGATCAGTGGCTCTCAAACCTCTCCTCGGGGAACCCCCAGACGTTTCACAATTACATTTTAGTCATTTTAGCAGACGCTCTTATCCAGAGTGACTTACAGTTAGTGAGTGCATACATTTTTCATACTGGCCCCCCCGTGGGAATCCAACTGAGCTACAATTGACATGTAACGGCTGGGGGTTCCTGAGGAGAGGTTTGAGAACCACTAATCTAGATCACCTCTTACAAACAGGGCTGTGGAATGGCGTGTAGAATTAGTTCCAGTCCACCTTAAACCCACTATTCCACAAATAGACCCAACGTATGAAAATACAACCCTGCATGGGCATTGTACATACAGGGAGTTGCTCCACCAATGTTTTCCTCATCTCCCAGGATGCCAGACTCTGGCTAAGTACAAAAACATTGAAGGAGTGAAACTGAGATTGGAGAGAAACTGAGAGAGGGAAAATCTGAGTGACTCGGAGAGGGGGAGAGGGGGAGAGGGGGAGAGAGGGAGAGAGGGAGAGGGGGGAGAGAGTAGAGTGAGAGTGAGCAGAGTAGAGGCTGCCAGACCAGTGCTGCTTCAGCCTCTTACCAGATGGAACAGCAGAGTAAATACAGTGAGGGAAAAAAGTATTTGATCCCCTGCTGATTTTGTACATTTGCCCACTGACAAAGAAATGATCAGTCTATAATGTTAATGGTAGGTTTATTTGAACAGTGAGAGACAGAATAACAACAACAAAAATCCAGAAAAACGCATGTCAAAAATGTTATAAATTGATTTGCATTTGAATGAGGGAAATAAGTATTTGACCCCCTCTCAATCAGAAAGATTTTTTGGCTCCCAGGTGTCTTTTATACAGGTAACGAGCTGAGATTAGGAGCACACTCTTAAAGGGAGTGCTCCTAATCTCAGTTTGTTACCTGTATAAAAGACACCTGTCCACAGAAGCAATCAATCAGATTCCACCATGGCCAAGACCAAAGAGCTCTCCAAGAACGTCAGGGACAAGATTGTAGACCTACACAAGGCTGGAATGGGCTACAAGACCATCGCCAAGCAGCTTGGTGAGAAGGTGACAACAGTTGGTGTGATTTATTCGCAAATGGAAGAAACACAAAAGAACTGTCAATCTCCCTCGGCCTGGGGCTCCATGCAAGATCTCACCTTGTGGAGTTGCAATGATCTAGAGAATCAGCCCAGAACTACACGGGAGGATCTTGTTAATGATCTCAAGGCAGCTGGGACCATAGTCACCAAAAAAACAATTGATAACACACTACGCCATGAAGGACTGAAATCATGCAGCGCCCGCAAGGTCCCCCTGCTCAAGAAAGCACATATACATGCCCGTCTGAAGTTTTCCAATGAACATCTGAATGATTCAGAGGAGAACTGGGTGAAAGTGTTGTGGTCAGATGAGACCAAAATCGAGGTCTTTGGCATCAACTCAACTCGCCGTGTTTGGAGGAGGAGGAATGCTGCCTATGACCCCAAGAACACCATCCCCACCATCAAACGTGGAGGTGGAAACATTATGCTTTGGGGGTGTTTTTCTGCTAAGGGGATAGGACAACTTCACCGCATCAAAGGGACGATGGACGGGGCCATGTACCGTCAAATCTTGGGTGAGAACCTCCTTCCCTCAGCCAGGGCATTGAAAATGGGTCGTGGATGGGTATTCCAGCATGACAATGACCCAAAACACACAGCCAAGGCAACAAAGGAGTGGCTCAAGAAGAAGCACATTAAGGTCCTGGAGTGGCCTAGCCAGTCTCCAGACCTTGATCCCATAGAAAATCTGTGGAGGGAGCTGAAGGTTCGAGTTGCCAAACGTCAGGCTCGAAACCTTAATGACTTGGAGAAGATCTGCAAAGAGCAGTGGGACAAAATCCCTCCTGAGATGTGTGCATACCTGGTGGCCAACTACAAGAAATGTCTGACCTCTGTGATTGCCAACAAGGGTTTTGCCACCAAGTACTAAGTAATGTTTTGCAGAGGGGTCAAATACTTATTTCCCTCATTAAAATGCAAATCAATTTATAACATTTTTGACATGCGTTTTTCTGGATTTTTTTGTTATTCTGTCTCTCACTGTTCAAATAAACCTACCATTAAAATTATAGACTGATCATGTCTTTGTCAGTGGGCAAACGTACAAAATCACTTAAGTAGATGCTGCAGCCTCTTACCAGATGTAACAGCAGAGTAAATAGCAGAGTAAGGAGATGCTGCAGCCTCTTACCAGATGTAACAGCAGAGTAAATAGCAGAGTAAGGAGATGCTGCAGCCTCTTACCAGATGGAACAGCAGAGTAAGGAGATGCTGCAGCCTCTTACCAGATGTAACAGCAGAGTAAATAGCAGAGTAAGGAGATGCTGCAGCCTCTTACCAGATGGAACAGCAGAGTAAATAGCAGAGTAAGGAGATGCTGCAGCCTCTTACCAGATGGAACAGCAGAGTAAATAGCAGAGTAAGGAGATGCTGCAGCCTCTTACCAGATGGAACAGCAGAGTAAGGAGATGCTGCAGCCTCTTACCAGATGTAACAGCAGAGTAAATAGCAGAGTAAGGAGATGCTGCAGCCTCTTACCAGATGGAACAGCAGAGTAAATAGCAGAGTAAGGAGATGCTGCAGCCTCTTACCAGATGGAACAGCAGAGTAAATAGCAGAGTAAGGAGATGCTGCAGCCTCTTACCAGATGTAACAGCAGAGTAAGGAGATGCTGCAGCCTCTTACCAGATGTAACAGCAGAGTAAGGAGATGCTACAGCCTCTTACCAGATGGAACAGCAGAGTAAATAGCAGAGTAAGGAGATGCTGCAGCCTCTTACCAGATGTAACAGCAGAGTAAGGAGATGCTGCAGCCTCTTACCAGATGTAACAGCAGAGTAAGGAGATGCTACAGCCTCTTACCAGATGTAACAGCAGAGTAAATAGCAGAGTAAGGAGATGCTACATGACATAGGCCACGCTCCAGCTCAACACACTCTTCAGCCAAGTGCTCTCGCTCTTACAATGTGCACTTCTCAAGTGCCCTAGTGTTCCCAAATCCGGAAGCCCCATTGTCTGGGGTACTTTGGCTCTTGACCCGCAAATGCCCGGAGTTGTGTGGTTTAGGGGAAACGGTTCAGTGGCTTCAGATTGCAGAGTGCAGTTGGGAGCATGGTATCAAAACCATTGGCATTACATTGTATTCTATATGTGCACTTGTTTTAAAAAAGTGCCCTACCATCCTAAGTGTTCGTTAAAGACATGCTCCGGAACTTTGGCGACTACTAAGTATTTTTTTAATCTCCTGCTTTGGGCTGGATGTGTCAATGTGTGTAGTACATGCAGAATTACTGTCTCACCTCCATTAGCCATGAAATCCCTAGTGACTGTCTTTCTGGAAGCTTTGCTGCGCCATTTTCCCTTACATTTTCCCCCACGTGGGCCCAGCCCCCCTAGCAATTCCAGTTCAACCAATGTGACTCACCCATTTGTGCCATGAACCCTTGGTAGAGGGCTCACCAGCTGACAGACGAGACGACCAGCGGTAACCTCATACCCCTCTCTGTTACCGACCGTACATCTGCACAGCGGACACAGAGACGGAGAGGGCGAGAGGATACTCCCATTCATTCAAATGGATGTATGCACGCGCTCTGCTCTACATATTTAATAGAGAAGGTGTGTGTGTGTGTGTGTGTGTGTGTGTGTGTGTGTGTGTACACACACGCTGCTCCAGAGCCAGTACTGTTCTTCCTTCAGACAAGCATGCGTCAAAAGTTTGTCTATTTGCACAATGTGCAAACTTATCAAAAATGACATTCGGTAGCTACTCTCTCTCTCTCACGGAGTGTACAAAAGCATTAGGAACACCTGCTCTTTCCATGCCATAGACGGACCAGGTGAATCCAGATGAAAGACATGATCCCTTATTGATGTCACCTGTTAAATCCACTTCAGTGTAGATGAAGGGGAGGAGACATGTTAGAGAAGGATTTTTTTAAATCCTGAGTCATGGATTGTGTATGTGTGCCGTTCAGAGGGTGAATTGGCAAGAATAAAGATTTCAGATTTAAAACAACCCTGTAAAACAGGTATCACTGCACCTATCTGGTGTATGTGACAATATATATATATATTTAGTATTCTCCTTCCCCCCTCCCAGTCAGTCAGTCAGTGTGAGTCATAGGCTGTCGTTGGGGTGTAAACATCTAAGTGATGTAAAGTGAGTTTACCTGCGTGAGTTTAAACAAACAAGGCTGTGCCACGCCACCTGTCTCTGGCTGACGCATCAGACACGGACCAATATGGCGGTGTGTGTTTTCCATGACTCTACGGTCTACACTGTTTGGGTTTACACGGGCCTGCTAAGGGGACTGTTCTGTTTGGGTTTACACAGGCCTGCTAAGGGGACTGTTCTGTTTGGGTTTACACAGGCCTGCTAAGGGGACTGTTCTGTTTGGGTTTACACAGTCCTGCTAAGGGGACTGTTCTGTTTGGGTTTACACGGGCCTGCTAAGGGGACTGTTCTGTTTGGGTTTACACAGGCCTGCTAAGGGGACTGTTCTGTTTGGGTTTACACAGGCCTGCTAAGGGGACTGTTCTGTTTGGGTTTACACAGGCCTGCTAAGGGGACTGTTCTGTTTGGGTTTACACGGGCCTGCTAAGGGGACTGTTCTGTTTGGGTTTACACAGGCCTGCTAAGGGGACTGTTCTGTTTGGGTTTACACAGGCCTGCTAAGGGGACTGTTCTGTTTTCACTCATGTCCTTGTAATCGCTCTCTGAAGTGTTACTCTCTCTGTCATACTGGAGGGAGGGAGGGAGGGAGGGAGGGAGCTGTCATACTGGAATAAGGGAGGGAGCTGTCATACTGGTATAGCGCACTTGGCAAGTAATCGAAAGGTCGCTAGTTCGAATCCCCAGTCAGTTGATGTGCAAGGCACTTCATCCTAATGGCTCCAGGGTCTCCGTTGATAATGGTAGACTCTGGCCGTGACCCCACTCTCCGAGGGTGTCTCAGGGGGAGTTAGGATATGCAGGCAGGCAGAGCCACCCTACACAAAGACATGCACACACCACACACACACACACACACTCGGGGCAGATAGGTTCTCCCACTCTTTCCCTCACACACACACCACACACACGCTCTCATCATATTCTAGGAAGCCGTGCTGACAGGCGTAAGAAAGAGAATCTTCACTGATATTCTCTCTTCCCCCGAAGCGCTAGGCCAGAAATGAAAAGGTGCATTCAGCTGTGCTGTTGTCACGCTCTGCGCTCAGGCCTCTTAGTGCTGCAGTGATGGATGGACGTTGGGCAGACAGACACGCTGCTTAGGAAAACAGACATGCTGCTTATCAGTTCAGCCCACATTAGGCCGTTACCACAGGGCCTTAGCCTAGATCCACCGGTGTGCTGAACATTAAAGCATGTCTGACCAAAGCTTTTTGCCTTTGGTGATGTAGAAAAGAGAGAAGCTTGCCTTGGTGTCCAGTTTGGTCACATGTCTTTAGTACGAAGAGGAGAGAGACCACTTATGACAACTGACACACAAGGGGCACCACAGGGGCACCACAGGGGCATCACAGGGGCACCACAGGGGCACCACAGAGCAGTAAAAGAAAGCGACACACAGAGATTGGAAGAAAAAAATTCTGCATAGTATGTGAAATGTTGAAAATGTAGTGTTTTTTTTATTTTTTATGCCAGGATTTCGTACTCAATTTGGCTTTTCATCTAGTATGATTTGCTGCACGCTATTGAGCAAAGGAATCTTGTTTCGAGACCCACGTGTTTGACGACAACTGATAAACAGCTGATAATAAGAGAAAGGGAGGGTCTGTTGCAAAATGAACTAATGGAACAAGGAAGTTGCACGTTTGATGACACATTTCTTAGCAGTGATGGGGTTAACAGAAGTAACACGTAATGTAACCAGAACTGGCGGCTTGAGAGAGAGATTTTGAATGAAAAGCTAGGAAATCTGTACATTTTACATTTTAGTCATTTAGCAGACAGAATAACTACAAAAAAGAGAGACAGAATAACTACAAAAGAATCCAGAAAAACGCATGTCAAAAATGTTATAAATTGATTTGCATTTTAATGAGGGAAATAAGTATTTGACCCCCTCTCAATCAGAAAGATTTCTGGCTCCCAGGTGTCTTTTTATACAGGTAACGAGCTGAGATTAGGAGCACACTCTTAAAGGGAGTGCTCCTAATCTCAGCTTGTTACCGGTATAAAAGACACCTGTCCCCAGAAGCAATCAATCAATTAGATTCCAAACTCTCCACCATGACCAAGACCAAAGAGCTCTCCAAGGATGTCAGGGACAAGATTGTAGACCTACACAAGGCTGGAATGGGCTACAAGACCATCGCCAAGCAGCTTGGTGAGAAGGTGACAACAGTTGGTGCGATTATTCGCAAATGGAAGAAACACAAAAGCACTCTCAATCTCCCTCGGCCTGGGGCTCCATGCAAAATCTCACCTCGTGGAGTTGCAATGATCATGAGAACGGTGAGGAATCAGCCCAGAACTACACGGGAGGATCTTGTCAAGGCAGCTGGGACCATAGTCACCAAGACAACAATTGGTAACACACTACGCCGTGAAGGACTGAAATCCTGCAGCGCCCGCAAGGTCCCCCTGCTCAAGAAAGCACATATACAGGCCCATCTGAAGTTTGCCAATGAACATCTGAATGATTCAGAGGAGAACTGGGTGAAAGTGTTGTGGTCAGATGAGACCAAAATCGAGCTCTTTGGCATCAACTCAACTCGCCGTGTTTGGAGGAGGAGGAGGAGGAATGCTGCCTATGACCCCAAGAACACCATCCCCACCGTCAAACATGGAGGTGGAAACATTATGCTTTGGGGGTGTTTTTCTGGTAAGGGGACAGGACAACTTCACCGCATCAAAGGGACAATGGACGGGGCCATGTACCGTCAAATCTTGGGTGAGAACCTCCTTCCCTCAGCCAGGGCATTGAAAATGGGTCGCGGATGAGTATTCCAGCATGACAATGACCCAAAACACACGGCCAAGGCAACAAAGGAGTGGCTCAAGAAGAAGCACATTAAGGTCTTGGAGTGGCCTAGCCAGTCTCCAGACCATAATCCCATAGAAAATCTGTGGAGGGAGCTGAAGGTTCGAGATGCCAAACATCAGCCTCGAAACCTTAATGACTTGGAGAAGATCTGCAAAGAGGAGTGGGACAAAATCCCTCCTGAGATGTGTGCAAACCTGGTGGCCAACTACAAGAACCGTCTGACCTCTGTGATTGCCAACAAGGTTTTGCCACCAAGTACTAAATCATGTTTTGCAGAGGGGTCAAATACTTATTTCCCTCATTAAAATGCAAATCAATTTATAACATTTTTGACATGCGTTTTTCTGAATTTTTTTGTTGTTATTCTGTCTTTCACTGTTCAAATAAACCTACCATTAAAATTATAGACTGATCATGTCTTTGTCAGTGGAGGAATGTACAAAATCAGCAGGGGATCAAATACTTTTTTCCCCTCACTGTATGCCCATATGATAGTGCAGCACATGTAGAGTATCACAGATGAAAGGAGAAACTAGTGATCCAACCTCAGTTACTAAGCAACCTATCTTTGGCAGAACACCCGCGGCTCCCTCCGACAGGCAAACCTGAGTTACTAAGCAACCTATCTTTGGCAGAACACCCGCGGCTCCCTCCGACAGGCAAACCTGAGTTACTAAGCAACCTATCTTTGGCAGAACACCCGCGGCTCCCTCCGACAGGCAAACCTGAGTTACTAAGCAACCTATCTTTGGCAGAACACCCGCGGCTCCCTCCGACAGGCAAACCTGAGTTACTAAGCAACCTATCTTTGGCAGAACACCCGCGGCTCCCTCCGACAGGCAAACCTGAGTTACTAAGCAACCTATCTTTGGCAGAACACCCGGCTCCCTCCGACAGGCAAACCTGAGTTACTAAGCAACCTATCTTTGGCAGAACACCCGCGGCTCCCTCCGACAGGCAAACCTGAGTTACTAAGCAACCTATCTTTGGCAGAACACCCGTGGCTCCCTCCGACAGGCAAACCTGAGTTACTAAGCAACCTATCTTTGGCAGAACACCCGTGGCTCCCTCCGACAGGCAAAAGGTTTCGCTAATTATTTTCCATGAAAATAACGCAAGGTAATAAAACGCATTACTTTCCAAAGTAATATTGAAAAGTTTTGCGTTACTTTTGTTAAATGTACCGAGTAATATGTAATAAATTAGTTTCGAAGTAACTAACCCCAACACTTATTCTCAGTATGGGCGAGCCTAGTATGTTAATATTTGTTGCTAACTGCATACATTTCTACTAAACAGTAGGTTCTAAATAGTGTGATTAGTACACAGCTGCATACATTTCTACTAAACAGTAGGTTGTAAATAGTGTGTAGTACGATTAGTACACAGTATGCAGTTTTGGTTAGTAGTAGGCAAGACAGATTTCAGACACGGACGATGATGAGGAGGGACAAAGGGAGAGCCAGATTGAGAGCGTGGGTAGATGGAAGGAAAGGAGAGAGAGAGAGTATACAGGGCAGGCTGTGCTAAAGTAGCCAGACAGACAGGGCAGGCTGTGCTAAAGTAGCCAGACAGGGCAGGCTGTGCTAAAGTAGCCAGACAGGGCAGGCTGTGCTAAAGTAGCCAGACAGGGCAGGCTGTGCTAAAGTAGCCAGACAGGGCAGGCTGTGCTAAAGTAGCCAGACAGGGCAGGCTGTGCTAAAGTAGCCAGACAGGGCAGGCTGTGCTAAAGTAGCCAGACAGGGCAGGCTGTGCTAAAGTAGCCAGACAGGGCAGGCTGTGCTAAAGTAGCCAGACAGGGCAGGCTGTGCTAAAGTAGCCAGACAGACAGGGCAGGCTGTGCTAAAGTAGCCAGACAGGGCAGGCTGTGCTAAAGTAGCCAGACAGGCAGGGCCTCTCTCTCTCTCTCTGGCGGCTGGTTATATCTCAGACTCTGCTCTGGAATTCAGGAATCCAACATTCTCCCCACATAATAACCCCTTTCCCCACTTCCTCCCTCATTGGCTAAAGGACGGGCACTTACGCATGGTCAGGCCAATCAAAAACTCCCATGGTCTCTAGGGTGGAATCGGTGCCAGTCTCCAAAGTAGATCAATACATATGAGAGGGAATGAAAAAAAGCTTCCTCAAGCGGTGGAGATGGTGACTGAAAAGTGTGTGTGTGTTTGCGTGAGGCTCCCTGAGTTTACAGGCTCCCTGTAAACTCAGGGAGCCTGTCCCGCAGGGCCAAACATCAGGATGGTACAGTCTGTAGGCCCAACCATGCATGGAATCTGTTAAGGGCTGGGGGGGGGGGGGGGGTCCTCTCTTGTCCCCTCTCTCCTCTCTTGTCCCTCTCTCTCCTCTCTTGTCCCCTCTCTCCTCTCTCTCCTCTCTTTTCCCTCTCTCCTCTCGTGTCCTCTCTCTCCTCTCTTGTCTCCTCTTGTCCTTCTGTCCTCTCTCTCACTCTCTTGTCCTCTCCTCTCTCTTGTCCTCTCTCTCCTCTCTTGTCTCTCTCTCCTCTCTTGTCCTCTCTCTCCTCTCTTGTCCTCTCTCTCCTCTCTTGTCCTCTCTCTCCTCTCTTGTCCTCTCTCTCCTCTCTTGCCCTCTCTCCTCTCTCTTGTCTTCTCTCTCCTCTCTTGTCCTCTCTCTCCTCTCTTGTCCTCTCTCTCCTCTCTTGTCCCCTCTCTCCTCTCTTGTCCCCTCTCCTCTCTCTTGTCCTCTTGTCCTCTCTCTCCTATCTTGTTCTCTCCTCTATTGTCCTCTCCTCTATTGTCCTCTCTTGTCCTCTCTCTCCTCTATTGTCCCCTCTCCTCTCTTGTCCTCTTGGTCCTCTCTACATCATGTCACCTCTCTCCATCTTGTACCGATCTCTCCTCCTTGTCCTTCTCTCTCTCTTGTACCACTCTCTCTCTCTTGTCCCCTCTCTCCTCTCTTGTCCCCTCTTGTCCTCTCTTGTCCTCTCTTGTCCTCTCTCCTCTCTTGTCCTCTCCTCTCTTGTCCTTTCTCTCCTCTCCTCCTCTCCTGGTAGTTGTAGTCAGTGTGTGCTGCTCCTACTGTGGTTGTGTCCATCTGGTCCTCTGAGATGGAGAGCTCAACGTCTCTGAAAAGACAATAGATAAAGGTGTGAAATCTTAGTGACAGAAAGTACTCTGAAACCCCAGTTGTATTTTTCAGTCAGATTGGAGATTGTTACGATACCACTTTATTTTGTTTACTCTTTCAATCTTTAAATTGTGTTTTCTATTAAATTCACACAAACATATGGCTTAAATGTTTTATTTGCTGCTTAAAAGGTGTCTTTCAGGAAGTGTGTCGTTCCTCTACCTGTTGACTGTCAGGAAGTGTGTCGTTCCTCTACCTGTTGACTGTCAGGAAGTGTGTCGTTCCCCTACCTGTTGACTGTCAGGAAGTGTGTTGTTCCCCTACCTGTTGACTGTCAGGAAGTGTGTCGTTCCCCTACCTGTTGACTGTCAGGAAGTGTGTCGTTCCCCTACCTGTTGACTGTCAGGAAGTGTGTCGTTCCCCTACCTGTTGACTGTCAGGAAGTGTGTCGTTCCCCTACCTGTTGACTGTCAGGAAGTGTGTCGTTCCCCTACCTGTTGACTGTCAGGAAGTGTGTCGTTCCCCTACCTGTTGACTGTCAGGAAGTGTGTCGTTTCCCTACCTGTTGACTGTCAGGAAGTGTGTAGTTTCCCTACCTGTTGACTGTCAGGAAGTGTGTCGTTTCCCTACCTGTTTACCAACATGGAAACTTATTATGAATGTGTGCAGCCTATGGGCCCTGGTCAAAAGTAGTGCACTATATAGGGAATAGGGTGCCAATTCAGATGCAGCTTGTTACTCTGTTAAGCGGTGAGAAGATTTTCCATAACAACAGTTCAAACTTTATGAAAGTCTTAAAAGGTGTAAAGCACTTTGATTTGATTTAACCTGCCGTTCCAACGTTGTGTTTCTGTGATGTTGTGCAGGAGTTTGCTGCGCTGACCAAGGAGGTGAATGTGTGTCGGGAGCATTTGATGGAGAGAGAGGAGGAGATCGCTGAGCTCAAGGCTGAGAGGAACAACACACGGGTCAGTGACATGTGACACGCACACTCACAAACACACAAACCCCTCAGCTGCACATCTCTGGGAAGTCCCCTGCCAGTCCCCTGCCAGTCCCCTGCCAGTCCCCTGCCAGTCCCCAGCATAGTCCATTAACAGTGTCAAACCCCCACTGGTTTGACCTGTGGGAGTTTGTGTGTGTGAGTTTTTGAGAGGATCACCTCCTGCTCTCTGTTCTGAGGATTAGGTCACTCCCCTAATGAGTGGTTGTATGAGGGGTAGAGGGGGGAAGAGAGGATATGAGGGGTAGAGGGAGGGAAGAGGGGATATGAGGGGTAGAGGGAGAGAGGGGATATGAGGGGGTAGAGAGGAGGGGATATGAGGGGTAGAGGGAGGAAGAGGGGATATGAGGGGTAGAGGGAGAGAGAGGGATCATGAGGGGTAGAGGGAGGGTGGGATATTAGGTGTCGAGGGAAGCGGGTCTTGGGCTGCGGATGCTTGCTGGGTGCGGGCGGGCCGCGGGGCTCTGCGGGCTCGCCGCTGGGCTCTGCGGGTCGGCGGGCCCGGGGCTCTGCGGGTCTCGGTCCGCCGCGTTGCTCTGCGGGTCGCGGGCGCCCGCGGGCTCTGCGGGTCGCGGGCGGGTCCCGGGGCTCTGCGGGTTCGCGGTGCTCTTGCGGGCGCGCGGGGCTCTCGGGTTCGCGGGCGGCGCCCGGGGCTCCTGCCGGCGCCCGCGGGCTCTGCGGGGTCGCGGGCGGGCCGCGGGCTCTGCGGGGTCGCGGTCGGCCGCGGGGCTCTGCGGGTCGCGGGCGCGGCGGGGCTCTGCGGGTCGCGGGCGCGCCGCGGGGCTCTGCGGGCGCGCCTCGGGGCTCTCGGGGTCGCGGGCGCTGCCGCGGGGCTCTGCGGTGTCGCGGGCGCTGCCGCGGGCTCTGCGGGTCGCGGGCGCGCGGTGCTCTGCGGGCGCGCCCGGCGCTCTGCGGGGTCGCGGCCCGCCGCGGGGCTCTGCGGGGTCGCGCCGCGCCGCGGGGCTCTGCGGGGTCGCGGCCGCGCCGCGTGGGCTCTGCGGGGTCGCGGGCGCGCCGCGGGGCTCTGCGCGGGCTCTTCGGCTCCGGGCGCGCCGCGGGGCTCTGCGGGGTCGCGGGCGGGGCTCTGCGGGCGCGCCGCGGGGCTCTGCGGGTCCGGGCGGGCCGCGGGGCTCTGCGGGGCTCTTCGGCTCGCGGGCGCGCCGCGGGGCTCTGCGGGGTCGCGGGCGCGCCGCGGGGCTCTGCGGGGTCGCGGGCGCGCCGCGGGCTCTGCGGGGTCGCGGGCGCGCCGGGGCTCTGCGGGCGCGCCGCGGCGTCTGCGGGCGCGCCGCGGGGCTCTGCGGGGTC
Organism: Coregonus sp. 'balchen'; assembly: GCA_902810595.1. Taxonomy (NCBI): domain Eukaryota; kingdom Metazoa; phylum Chordata; class Actinopteri; order Salmoniformes; family Salmonidae; genus Coregonus; species Coregonus sp. 'balchen'. Next base: position 8,771,536 of record LR778284.1, read on the forward strand.
GTGGGGGGGCCGCGGGGCTCTGCGGGCGCGCCGCGGGCTCTGCGGGGTCGCGGCGCGCCGCGGGGCTCTGCGGGGTCGCGGGGCTCTGCGGGCGCGCCGCCGTGGCTCTGCGGGGTCCGGGCGCGCCGCGTGCTCTGCTGGGCGCGCCGCGGCTCTGGGGTCGCGGGCGCGGCGGGGCTCTCGGGTGTCGCGGTTCGCCGCGGGGCTCTGCGGGTCGCGCCGCGGGCTCTGCGGGGTCTCGGGCGCGCCTGCGGGGCTCTGCGGGTCGCGGGCGCGCCGCGGGGCTCTGCGGGGTCGCCGGGCGCGTCGGGCTTGCGCGGCGCGCCGGGGTCCGGCGCCGGGCTTGCGGGGTCGCTGCCGCGCCGTGGCTCTGCGGGTCGCGGCCGCCGGGCTCTGCGGGGTCGCGGCGCGCCGCGGGCTCTGCGGGGCTCTTCGCTCTGCGGCCGCCCGGGCTCTGCGGGGTGCGCTGCGGGCTCTCGCGCCGCGGTGCTCTGCGGGGTCGCGGGCGCGGCGCGGGGCTCTGCGGGCTCTTCGGCTCGCGGGCCGCCGCGGGCTCTGCCGGGGTCCGGGCGCGCCGCGGGTCTCTGCGGGTCGCGGCGCGCGCGGGGCTCTGCGGGGTCGCGGGCGGCCCGCGGGGCTCTGCGGGGCGCTCGGCGCTCTGCGGGCGCGCCGCGGGGCTCTGCGGGGTCGGGGCGGGGCCGCGGGGCTCTGCGGGCGGCTCGCGGGTCTCGGCGCGCGGGTGCTCTGGCCGGGGTCGCGGGCTCGCGGGCCGCGGGCTCTGGGCGCGCCGCGCGCTCTGCGGGCGCGCCGCGGGGCTCTGCGGGTGTCGGGGTGCGCGCCGCGGGCTCTGCGGGTTCGCGGGCGCCGCGGGCTCTCGGGCCGGGGCTCTGCGGCGCGCCCGCGGGCTCTGCGGGGTGGGGCCGCGGGGCTCTGCGTGCGCGCCGCGGGGCTCTGCGGGGTCGCGGCGCGCCGCGGGCTCTGCGGGGTCGCGGGGCTCTGCGGCGCGCCGCGGGGTTTCCTCGGGGTCGCGCGGCGCGCTCTGCGGGGCTCTGCGGGCAGCGAGGTGAGAGAGGGAGAGAAGAGGGGATATGAGGGGTGGGGGGGGAAGCGGGATTGAGGGGGATTGAGGGGAGAGAGGGGCTATGGGGGTAGAGGGGGGGGAGGGATATGAGGGGTAGGGGGGAAGGGGGATATGAGGGAGAGGGGGGGAGGGGGATATGAGGGGTAGAGGAGGGAAGGGACTATGGGGTGCGGAGGGGGGGGATATGAGGGGTAGAGGGAGGGAAGAGGGGATATGAGGGGTAGAGGGAGAGAAGGGGGGATATGAGGGGGGATTAAGGGATAAGTCTGGGCTTTGTCAGCCTGCAGCTCTGATTGGACCCCCTGAGCTGCTCAACAACATGGGATTGAGCGCAACACACACACACACACAAACAATCATGTGTGTAAGCATGTCTGTACTCTTTCACAATCCCGTGTGTGTGTGTGGCGTGAATATACTGTGTGTAAATTGTGTATTCTGTGATGACCATAGCTTCTCCTGGAACGTGTGTGTACCATGACGTGTAAAAATCTGGTGTGTATTCTGTGATGACCATAGCTTCTCCTGGAACGTGTGTGTACCGTGACGTGTAAAAATCTGGTGTGTATTCTGTGATGACCATATCTGGTGTGTATTCTGTGATGACCATATCTGGTGTGTATTCTGTGATGAACATAGCTTCTCCTGGAACATCTGGAGTGTCTGGTGTCTCGTCATGAACGCAGTCTGAGGATGACTGTGGTGAAGAGGCAGGCCCAGTCTCCTGCTGGGGTCTCCAGTGAGGTAGAGGTCCTCAAGGCCCTCAAGTCCCTGTTTGAGCACCACAAAGCCCTGGACGAGAAGGTTGGTGTGTGTGGGATTGGGTGAGAAGATCATCTGCCTGCTAATCTCTTCTTTGTAGAGGTGTGCTGGCAGTGTGTAAAATGATGGAGATTAATACTAGTGTGTGTTTTCCAGGTCAGGGAGAGACTGCGTGTGGCTTTAGAAAGATGCAGCCAGCTGGAAGAACAGCTCACATCACAACACAAAGAGGTAAGCCGCACCTGACCACCCTGTATTAACCCCCCCCCCCCCCCCCCCCCCCCCCCATCAACTGGCTGTCAGTAACAGGTGCAGGTGGAGGAGTCTAACCCAGTCGGGAGGAGTCTAACCCAGTCGGGAGGGAGGAGTCTAACCCAGTCGGGAGGAGTCTAACCCAGCCGGGAGGAGTCTAACCCAGTCGGGAGGAGTCTAACCCAGTCGGGAGGAGTCTAACCCAGTCGGGAGGGAGGAGTCTAACCCGGGAGGGAGGAGTCTAACCCAGCCGGGAGGAGTCTAACCCAGTCGGGAGGAGTCTAACCCAGTCGGGAGGAGTCTAACCCAGCCGGGAGGAGTCTAACCCAGTCGGGAGGGAGGAGTCTAACCCAGTCGGGAGGAGTCTAACCCAGTCGGGAGGAGTCTAACCCAGTCGGGAGGAGTCTAACCCAGTCGGGAGGAGTCTAACCCAGTCAGGAGGGAGGAGTCTAACCCAGCCGGGAGGAGTCTAACCCAGTCGGGAGGAGTCTAACCCAGTCGGGAGGAGTCTAACCCAGTCGGGAGGGAGGAGTCTAACCCAGTCGGGAGGAGTCTAACCCAGTCGGGAGGAGTCTAACCCAGTCGGGAGGAGTCTAACCCAGTCGGGAGGGAGGAGTCTAACCCAGTCGGGAGGGAGGAGTCTAACCCAGTCGGGAGGGAGGAGTCTAACCCAGTCGGGAGGAGTCTAACCCAGTCGGGAGGAGTCTAACCCAGTCGGGAGGAGTCTAACCCAGTCGGGAGGGAGGAGTCTAACCCAGTCGGGAGGGAGGAGTCTAACCCAGCCGGGAGGAGTCTAACCCAGCCGGGAGGGAGGAGTCTAACCCAGTCGGGAGGAGTCTAACCCAGTCGGGAGGAGTCTAACCCAGTCGGGAGGGAGGAGTCTAACCCAGTCAGCGACAGGTGGAGGTGGATGCGCTCAAATGGCGACCCAGTCTCACCTGTCAATCAGTGAACCGTATCCATGACAACAGTCCTCACTAGTTTTCCTGGGGGAATAAAAACCAATCCATCTTGAATGACTATGGATCTTATTTAAAAGGAGATTTAATCATTTCCATGTTTAACACTTGGAAAAATAAGTATAGGCTGCGTCTTGTGATTACACAGTATCTTTAATGTTCCACTGTCTTGTGATGACACAGTATCTTTAATGTTCCACTGTCTTGTGATTACACAGTATCTTTAATGTTCCACTGTCTTGTATACAGTATCTTTAATGTTCCACTGTCTTGTACACAGTATCTTTAATGTTCCACTGTCTTGTACACAGTATCTTTAATGTTCCACTGTCTTGTACACAGTATATTTAATGTTCCACTGTCTTGTGATGACACAGTATCTTTAATGTTCCACTGTCTTGTACACAGTATATTTAATGTTCCACTGTCTTGTGATTACACACTATCTTTAATGTTCCACTGTCTTGTACACAGTATCTTTAATGTTCCACTGTCTTGTACACAGTATCTTTAATGTTCCACTGTCTTGTACACAGTATCTTTAATGTTCCACTGTCTTGTGATTACACACTATCTTTAATGTTCCACTGTCTTGTACACAGTATCTTTAATGTTCCACTCTCTTGTGATTACACAGTATCTTTAATGTTCCACTGTCTTGTGATGACACAGTATCTTTAATGTTCCACTGTCTTGTACACAGTATCTTTAATGTTCCACTGTACACATATTAAGGTGTTGTAGAGACATGAGTCACACACATTGATAGAAGACCTATTAACTGCTGCACTGTCTAAGAGCTGGATACTGGGACTCCATGAGTGGACATACACACACACGCAGAATGCACAGAGCTCTGAGGAGATGAGTCGTGAATGGGATTAAAATGGACAAAAGGGCTAGAGGATCATGGGAAAGTGGCCTAGATTGCTCTCCTCTCCTCCACATCTCTCCTTTCATTCCTTTTATCTCAGAGAGGAGGAGGAGGATAGCAGCACAGACCACGACTTCTCCTACTCTTCTCCCTGCTCTGAGGCCCTCACCCGTGTGTGTGTGTGTGTGTGTGTGTGTGTGTGTGTGTCAGCCTGCGTGAATGTGTGAGAGTAGGGCTGTCTCGGTAACCGCGGTCATAAACCCAGGCGGGTAACTGTCAGAAAGTGATCTATTTTCAGTTAGATTTTATTTTGTGATGAGCAGTAGTCTCTTCACAGAGATATAATGGTATAAATTAATGCTGTTTTGCTTCCTTGAAACAAGTGCCACCCCCAGTTAAATGACCGTTTGTAATTTGCATGACAATGTCTGGTCCGTCTGTGGGATTATAAGATTATATCAATTAATAACTGTCACAGCCGTATGTGTGTGTACGTACTAATATATAATAGTGATAATAATATATGCTATTTAGCAGACACTTTTATCCAAAGGGACTTAATCATGCGTGCGTATGTTTTACGTACTGGTGGTCCCGGGAATCAAACCCACTATGCTGGAGTTGCAAGCGCAATGCTCTACCAACTGAGCGTGTTTGTCTGGCAGTGTAGGGATATATGCGTTTGTGTGGTTGGTCCCTGACCGGGGCGGGCAGCACTAGAATAGTTGTGATCAGGCTCACAGCCCAAGCTGGACTCTTCCCTGGTGCTTCAGTCTCATGCATTCACTCACTGTTTTTAAAATGGTGGCCAGACAACACAAACAAGTGGAGGCTGCTGAAGGGAGGACGGCTCATAGTAATGGCTGAAACGGAGCCAATGGAACGGCATCAAACACCTGGGAACCTTTTTTTTTATTTGATGTATTTGTACCATTCCACTGATTCCGCTCCAGCCATTATCACGAGCACGTCCTCCCCAATTAAGGTCCCACCAACCTCCTGTGATACACACCTGCCGGTTCAGCTGTACGTTTCAGTAGGAAGCTTCTCTTCCCTCTGTAAAGCAGCAGTAGTGTGTTTGTTCAGGTTTAATGTCAGAGAGGGTCATCTGTATTTGGGGAGTTGACAAAGCGGGATCAATGAATGAGTTGGCTTGCTAACTTTGAGAAGTGCTCCGATCTGACTGTGGAGTCCCTTATGAGGATTTTTAACATTAACCCTTAATTTCTTATATTCATTAATGATGGGCAGCTTTTAGTGTCTGGGTTCTGTTGTGCTTTATTGGGTATTTATTGGTCTTCTATGTATTGGCTGGTGCAATCAAATGTCCCCTTTGGGTGATTAATGAAGTATATATATCTGCTAAATGACTCAAATGTAAAAGTACTATCTTGTCTTAGATGGCCTATCTGAGGGAGCAGAACAGCCAGAAGAGGTCGCTGGGAGATGGAATGGAAGGGCTCAACCACAACTCTGAAAACACCCCAAGCACCAACGGCAAGGTATGGACCCCTCTTATCCAGAGCGACTTAGTCAGTGCATTTAAATAAGGTAGATAAAAACAACCACAAGCGTCATAGGTCAAGTCCTACAGCCTTTAGTAACTAGTGTCCTCTCCCAACTAGTGGTCGTAGGACGATTCTCTGAGCCAGGAGGACGACCAGGGGAAGGGTCAGGGGTTATAGGTCACGTCCTAGTTGTTTCTGGCTATCTTTAAGGAACCTAAACGATGTCTTGTCCCTAGCGGTCGTCAGATGGCTCTCTGAGCCAGGAGGAGGACCAGGGGAAGGGTCAGGGGTTATAGGTCACGTCCTAGTTGTTTCTGGCTATCTTTAAGGAACCTAAACGATGTCTTGTCCCTAGCGGTCGTCAGATGGCTCTCTGAGCCAGGAGGAGGACCAGGGGAAGGTGGGAGAGCTGCAGGAGATGGTGGAGAGACAGACGTCAGACCTGGGGCAGATGATGGCGCGCATGGCAGCCATGACGGGACGCATCAGCGAGCTGGAGGAGGACCTGGACACGGCCCGCAAGGACCTCGTTAAGAGTGAAGACATGAACACACGCCTGCAGAGAGACATACGAGAGGTACATACTGGATGTTGGTAACATGTTACTGACATACGAGAGGTACGTACTGGATGTTGGTAACATGTTACTAACACGCCTGCAGAGAGACATACGAGAGGTACATACTGGATGTTGGTAACATGTTACTGACATACGAGAGGTACATACTGGATGTTGGTAACATGTTACTAACACGCCTGCAGAGAGACATACGAGAGGTACATACTGGATGTTGGTAACATGTTACTGACACGCCTGCAGAGAGACATACGAGAGGTACATACTGGATGTTGTTAACATGTTACTGACACGCCTGCAGAGAGACATACGAGAGGTACATACTGGATGTTGGTAACATGTTACTGACACGCCTGCAGAGAGACATACGAGAGGTACATACTGGATGTTGTTAACATGTTACTGACACGCCTGCAGAGAGACATACGAGAGGTACATACTGGATGTTGTTAACATGTTACTGACACGCCTGCAGAGCGCCGTGTGTTTTTCTGTAATGATGTCTGTGTGTGTGCTAAACGTATCCGTGTCTGTCTCTCTGTCCCCTGCGTCCCGTCTGTAGTCTACGGCCCAGAAGGAGGACATAGAGGAGCGGATCGTCACCCTGGAGAAGAGGTACTTGGCGGCGCAGCGGGAAGCCACCTCCGTACACGACCTCAACGACAAGCTGGAGAACGAGGTGGCCAACAAGGAGTCCCTGTTCCGACAGGTCAGTACACACACACACACACACACACACCAATCGAACCAACAGCAAGATCGGAGCATTCATACCATACAGACACTATACACCAGCACGTGTGTGTACAGTATCTCCCGTCTATAGCCAACCAGTAAGGAAGCCTCAGTTGAGTTTTCCACAAGGGTTTTTCCACTTTGGTTGGGTGTGTGTGTGTTTTTGAGGATTTGTGTATTTGGGGGGGGTTAGTGTGATTGTCTGCTCTTTCCGACAGCAGGAAGAGCCTGCGGGGTCCTGGCAGTGCGAGGACCCCTTCTAGTGCATTCACAGACTGCCCAGCACAGCAGGCACTGAATCAGACGCCTCAGACACATTCGCTTCTTTCTCTCTTTGTTTTCCGCTGGTCTGCCTGGTCTTCTTCTCTTGTATGTCCTCTTCCCCTCCTTCTGTTTACTCTCGTCTTCTCTCTCTGCTCTCTCTTGTCTTGTCTGCTCTCTTGTCTTGTCTGCTCTCTTGTCTTGTCTGCTCTCTTCTCTTGTCTGCTCTCTTGTCTTGTCTGCTCTCTTGTCTTGTCTGCTCTCTTGTCTTGTCTGCTCTCTTGTCTTGTCTGCTCTCTTGTCTTGTCTGCTCTCTTGTCTTGTCTGCTCTCTTGTCTTGTCTGCTCTCTTCTCTTGTCTGCTCTCTTGTCTTGTCTGCTCTCTTCTCTTGTCTGCTCTCTTCTCTTGTCTGCTCTCTTCTCTTGTCTGCTCTCTTCTCTTGTCTGCTCTCTTCTCTTGTCTGCTCTCTTCTCTTGTCTGCTCTCTTCTCTTGTCTGCTCTCTTCTCTTGTCTGCTCTCTTCTCTTGTCTGCTCTCTTCTCTTGTCTGCTCTCTTCTCTTGTCTGCTCTCTTCTCTTGTCTACTCTCTCTGCTCTCTCTGCTCTCGTCTGCCTGTGTAAACACAGCCTGTCTGATTCTGACCATTTTAGTCAAGTCATAGGAAGAACACATTCAGATGAATGACGATAATCATCATCCTTAATGCGTGGTTTGACACCCCTGGATGACAATATTGACAATTGTGTGTTTGTTTGACAGACGGAGGAGAGGAACAGTTGGAATGTATTGATTTGATATGATTGGTGGTGTGTTTTGATCTGCAGACGGAGGAGAGGAACAGTTGGAATGTATTGGTTTGATATGATTGATGGTGTGTTTTGATCTGCAGACGGAGGAGAGGAACAGTTGGAATGTATTGGTTTGATATGATTGGTGGTGTGTTTTGATCTGCAGACGGAGGAGAGGAACAGTTGGAATGTATTGATTTAATATGATTGGTTGTGTGTTTTGATCTGCAGACGGAGGAGAGGAACAGTTGGAATGTATTGGTTTGATATGATTGGTGGTGTGTTTTGATCTGCAGACGGAGGAGAGGAACAGTTGGAATGTATTGATTTGATATGATTGGTGGTGTGTTTTGATCTGCAGACGAAGGAGAGGAACAGTTGGAATGTATTGATTTGATATGATTGGTTGTGTGTTTTGATCTGCAGACGGAGGAGAGGAACAGTTGGAATGTATTGATTTAATATGATTGATTGTGTGTTTTGATCTGCAGACGGAGGAGAGGAACAGTTGGAATGTATTGATTTAATATGATTGATTGTGTGTTTTGATCTGCAGACGGAGGAGAGGAACAGACAGCTGCAGGAGCGTTTAGAGCTGGCTGAGCAGAAGCTGCAGCAGACCATCAGGAAGGCGGAGACTCTGCCCGAGGTGGAGGCGGAGCTAGCACAGAGGGTGGCGGCCCTCACCAAAGTCAGTCCCGCCCCCACGCCGTCAATCATCATGTCTCCTGAGAGGACACCCCTCTCCATTTTTCATCCTTTCCCCTGTGTGTGTGTGTGTGTGTGTTTGGAGGCAGGCACAATGATGCATTTGTTTGTGTGTGACGTCACAGGATGTGTAAAGGAATGCTCTACTCTCTCTAACCCAATCCCACCAAGCCCCTACCTCCTATGCGCTTGTGGACACACACACACACACACACACACACACACACACAGAGGTAGTTCCCTTTACATTGGGCATTACATTTTTTGGAGGGTATGATCTTAGTTCCTCTACCTTTCTCACTCATCATTATTCAGGATTCATTCGTGATTATCCGTAACCATGGCAGCATCCACATTTTAATATAGCAGTGTTTAGAAACATCTTCTGTTCTTATTTACAATAAAAGTGACTCTAAAATGACACAATACATAGTTCACAATTCAGTTTCTATTGGGCAAAAAACGTAATCTGAGAAACAAACCAAAACAAACTTAAAATGCATCCAACAAGTTTTGTAGAGTCACAAGCTCCATGTATTCATTGCGTGCTAGGAATATGGTACCAAATACTAAACGTCTTACTATTTTAATACACTAGAAGTGAATTTGTCAAAATACTTATGGAAAGACAAAACATATTCAAATGGGCGACTATATACAGTGCAAGTATTCAGACTCCTTGACTTTTTCCAAATGTTGTTACGTTACAGCCTAACATGCTGACCACACCGCCCACGTCGTGTGCGCGAGGGTTGCAAAATAAATGTACACATACATGTTATTCAATCATTGCACCCACACCGCTCGTGCGCGTCAACGAACATCTGCGTAGCCAGGCGCTAAAATAGAACTTGGTTCTATTTGTGACGCTTGACGGCACTGCAAGTCCCGCCTCTCCCATCTCCTTATTGGTTTTTAGGAGCATTTACCCACGTGGGTGATTGAAAGATGAACTGAGGTCCACACTCCAGTCCAGTTGGTATGGTAATGCATCTTTTAAAGTTGGTTGCCAACCGCCATATAAAGTCCAAAGAAGAAGAAGCCTGAAAATAAAATAACAACCCAATGTTTATTTCCCAGGGCAAATTAGCTAGCAACAGCAAGCTAGATAGCTAAATTGCCATAAATGTTTAATGCTTTTCGACCTGTCCCCAAATTAATATAGTTGGTTCAGAGTTCGTTTTGATATTTCAACCTGCGTGTCCTGATGGCGTCTGGTGTGGTCTGCATGTTATTCTGAAATGGATCAAACATTTGTAAAATCCTCATCAATCTACACACGTTACCCAATAATGACAAAGCGAAAACAGGTTTTTAGAAATGTTTGTTAATTTATTATAAATAAACTGAAATATTACATTTTATGTAAGTAATTCAGACCATTTACTCAGTACTTTGTTGAAGCATCTTTGGCAGCTATTACAGCCTCGAGTCTTCTTGGGTATGACGCTACAAGTTTGGCATTGAGCTCAGGTGCATCCTGTTTCCATTGATCATCCTTGAGATATTTCTACAACTTGATTGGGGTCCACCTGTGGTAAATTCAGTTGATTGGACATGATTTGGAAAGTCACACACCTGTCTATATAAAGTCCCACAGTTGATAGTGCATGTCAGAGCAAAACCCAAGCCATGAGGTCAAAGGAATTGTCCGTAGAGCTCCGAGACAGGATTGTGTCGAGGCACAGATCTGGGAAATGGTACCAAAAAAGTTCTGCCGCATTGAAGGTCCCCAAGAACAGTGGCCTCCATCATTCTTAAATGGAAGAAGTTTGGAACCACCAAGACTCTTCCTAGAGCTGGCCGCCCAGCCAAACTGAGCAATCGGGGGAGAAGGGCCTTGGTCAGGGAGGTGACCAAGAACCAGATGGTCACTCTGAAAGAGCTCCAGAGTTCCTCTGTGGAGATGGGAGAACCTTCCAGAAGGACAACTATCTCTGCAGCACTCCACCAATCAGGCCTTTATGGTACAGTGGCCAGACGGAAGCCACTCCTCAGTAAAAGGCACATGACAGCCCGCTTGGAGTTTGCCAAAAGGCACCTAAAGGACTCTGACCATGAGAAACAAGATTGTCTGGTCTGATGAAACCAACTCTTTGGCCTGAATGCCCAGCTTCGCATCTGGAGGAAACCTGGCACCATCCCTACGGTGAAACATAGTGGTGGCAGCATCATGCTGTGGGGATGTTTTTCAGCGGCAGGTACTGGCAGACTAGTCAGGATCGAGGGAAAGATGAACAGAGCAAAGTACAGAGAGATCCTTGATGAAAACCTGCTCCAGAGCACTAAGGACCTCAGACTGGGGTGGAGGTTCACCTTCCAACAGGACAATGACCCTAAGCACACAGCCAAGACAATGCAGGAGTGGCTTCGGGACAAGTCTCTGAATGTCCTTGAGTGGCCCAGCCAGAGCCCGGACTTGAACCCGATCTAACATCTCTGGAGAGACCTCAAAATAGCTGTGCAGCGACGCTCCCCATCCGACCTGACAGAACTTGAGAGGATCTGCAGAGAAGAATGGGAGAAACTCCCCAAATACAGGTGTGCCATGTTTGTAGCGTCCTACCCAATAAGACTTGAGGCTGTAATCACTGCCAAAGGTGCTTCAACAAAGTGCTGAGTAAAGGGTCTGAATACTTATGTAAATGTGATATTTCAGTTTTTTCTTCTTTTTTTAAAAATGTCTAAATACCTGTTTTTGCTTTGTCATTATGAGGTATTGTGTGTAGATTGATGAGGGATTTATTTATTTATTATTCCATTTGAGAATAAGGCTGTAACGTAACAAAATGTGGGAAAAGTCAAGGAGTCTGAATACTTTCCGAATGCACTGTAAATAGTGCTTTCATTTCTAAACACTAAAACAGATATGTATGAAAATACCCAGAAATAAAAGGTGACCTTCTGTGCTGTCGTCTCATATGAAACATTTGATCTGAAATCCAAAATGCTGGAGTATAGAGCCAAATGTACACATTTATAGCTTCACTGTCTGAATAAATACTTAGGGGAGTGTACATCAACTCTCTTTTCACAAGTTATCTTCATCTTAGCAGCTACTCTCTTCCTTACTCTTCATTTTAACTCTTTAAGAAGCAGAGATTTCAGTGTAGAACCTGTCACTGCCACCACCACCCATCTACCTCCATCTAACCACCCAACTACCTCCATCTAACCATTTAACCACCCAACTACCTCCATCTAACCATTTAACCACCCAACTACCTCCACCTAACCATTTAACCACCCAACTACCTCCACCTAACCATTTAACCACCCAACTACCTCCACCTAACCATTTAACCACCCAACTACCTCCACCTAACCATTTAACCACCCAACTACCTCCACCTAACCATTTAACCACCCAACTACCTCCACCTAACCATTTAACCACCCAACTACCTCCACCTAACCATTTAACCACCCAACTACCTCCACCTAACCATTTAACCACCCAACTACCTCCATCTAACCATTTAACCACCCAACTACCTCCATCTAACCATTTAACCACCCAACTACCTCCATCTAACCATTTAACCACCCAACTACCTCCATCTAACCATTTAGCCACCCTTCTACCTCCACCTAACCATTTAGCCACCCTTCTACCTCCACCTAACCATTTAACCACCCTTCTACCTCCACCTAACCATTTAACCACCCTTCTACCTCCATCTAACCATTTAACCACCCTTCTACCTCCACCTAACCATTTAACCACCCTTCTACCTCCACCTAACCATTTAACCACCCGTCTACCTTCACCTAACCATTTAACCACCCTTCTACCTCCACCTAACCATTTAACCACCCTTCTACCTCCACCTAACCATTTAACCACCCAACTACCTCCACCTAACCATTTAACCACCCAACTACCTCATCTAACCATTTAACCACCCAACTACCTCCATCTAACCACCCAGCTACCTCCACCTAAGTGGTCCTCTGTAGCTCAGCTGGTAGAGCACAGCGCTTGTAACGCCAGGGTAGTGGGTTCGATCCCCGGGACCACCCATACACAAAAATGTATGGAGGCATGACTGTAAGTCGCTTTGGATAAAAGCGTCTGCTAAATGGCTTTATTATTATTATTATTATTATTATTATTAACCACCCAACTACCTCATCTAACCACCCAACTACCTCATCTAACCACCCAACTACCTCATCTAACCACCCAACTGCCTCCACCTAACCACCCAGCTACCTCCATCTAACCACCCAACTGCCTCCACCACATCTTTTGTCTAGTAATCTCTGCTGGTCCTGTCTGTCAGTCCACAGTCTTTAGTCCGGTCTGTCAGTCCACGGCCATTAGTCCTTTCTGTCAGTCCACGGCCTTTAGTCCGGTCTGTCAGTCCACGGCCTTTAGTCCGGTCTGTCAGTCCACGGCCTTTAGTCCGGTCTGTCAGTCCACGGCCTTTAGTCCGGTCTGTCAGTCCACGGCCTTTAGCTGCACTAAAACTCTATTCCCTCTTTCTCTTGTACTAAAGTACCTCCTGCTTTCTCTCTCTCTCTCTCTCTTCCTCTCCTCTCCTCTCCTCTCCTCTCCTCTCCTCTCCTCTCCTCTCCTCTCCTCTCCTCTCCTCTCCTCTCCTCTCCTCTCCTCTCCTCTCCTCTCCTCTCCCTCACTGTCGTCTTTTCCTCTCTGTTCCTTGTTTGGTCTGTCCTCAACCTTTACCTCCCCCCTAGCCTGACGCCTCGGGCTCTAAGGATGTCAAGGCACAGAGGAAGGTAGACTGGCTACACTCACACCCCAGCCCCCTCTCTTACCCCCACCCAGTGGTCTAACCCAGCCTGCTTAGCTTGGCACTGCTAATCTATGTTTTAAGTATATGTCTGTGCACAACCCCCCTCATCCTCTCCCAACCTCTACAAATTGTTTATGATCTAACACAAACAGGAAGTGCTACTTCATTTACCCCCCCCCCCCCCCCCCCCCCCCCCAACAGGGTTTTAGTATGGCGGCCCGGCCACTAAGGAGCCTGCTTTCTCCGGCAGTTGAGTTATCCAAACTCGCGCAGACATTTTGATTCACTTTTTATTTTAATGTTCATATTTTCTTGGTTACATTGGATCACCCCGCACAGAATACTTCCCTTTAGCCAGTAACTCTCTCCCCTCTCCACATTTGTCTAAGCACACTGCAGAGCCATTAAAATGAGAAAAGCTTCAGTTTCTTCACCCCTCAGCTCCCCTTGTGTTTCTAGTCTGTGCTTGCTGTGTGGAATGTCGTCATGGGGCTTGTCTGTACTGCTCTGTGTCCCTCTACCCTCTCCCCCGTCTCTGCTGGTTCATGGCTGCTACTGGCTGGCTGTAGATGGTTGTTGTTGGTGTCTGGTTGTTGGTGTTTGTGGGTGGATGGGCCCCTTAACCCCCCATAACCAATAACATTAACCTATATGGTACTGAGCCTCTGATTGGGCCTTTTCAGTTACATCCTTCTCCAGGATCATTTGTATTGATCTGAAAGGAGCTGCTACACCTAGACAGTCCTCTGACACCTAGCCAACCCTCTTCAACGTAGCCAGTCCTCTGACACCTAGCCAACCCTCTTCAACGTAGCCAGTCCTCTGACACCTAGCCAACCCTCTTCAACTTAGCCAGTCCTCTGACACCTAGCCAGTCCTCTGACACCTAGCCAACCCTCTTCAACTTAGCCAGCCCTCTTCAACTTAGCCAGCCCTCTTCAACTTAGCCAGCCCTCTTCAACTTAGCCAGTCCTCTGACACCTAGCCAACCCTCTTCAACTTAGCCAGTCCTCTGACACCTAGCCAGTCCTCTGACACTTAGCCAGCCCTCTTCAACTTAGCCAACCCTCTTCAACTTAGCCAACCCTCTTCAACTTAGCCAGTCCTCTGACACCTAGCCAGTCCTCTGACACCTAGCCAACCCTCTTCAACTTAGCCAGTCCTCTGACACCTAGCCAGTCCTCTGACACCTAGCCAACCCTCTTCAACTTAGCCAGTCCTCTGACACCTAGCCAACCCTCTTCAACTTAGCCAGTCCTCTGACACCTAGCCAACCCTCTTCAACTTAGCCAGCCCTCTTCAACTTAGCCAGCCCTCTTCAACTTAGCCAGCCCTCTTCAACTTAGCCAGCCCTCTTCAACTTAGCCAGCCCTCTTCAACTTAGCCAGCCCTCTTCAACTTAGCCAGCCCTCTTCAACTTAGCCAGCCCTCTGACACTTAGCCAACCCTCTTCAACTTAGCCAGTCCTCTGACCCCTAGCCAGTCCTCTTCAACTTTGCCAGTCCTCTGACACCTAGCCAACCCTCTCAGATCTATACAAATTCCTAAAGGGTAGAGGTTAGGGAATGGGTCTTTTTTGGAAGGATGAGGTGTTTGACAAAGTCTGTCTGTCTGTCCCACAGGCGGAGGAGCGTCATGGCAACGTGGAGGAGAGGCTGAGGCAGATGGAGACTCAGCTGGAGGAGAAGAACCAGGAACTCCTCAGGGTGAGGTCACCTGGCTGGCTGTCGTCTGTGTTGTTTACAGATGTGGTCCTTGGACTCTCTGATTTTAGCATTGTACTTTAAACGTAGACAATATATTCATCCTCATTCTCATTCAAATAACTAATCGAAGATTGTACTTCGAACAATCGAAAGATCCATTAATTAACAGAAAATTTAAAGAAAATGTGTGTCGTGAAATGTTTCCCGTCATGCTCTGTCTGGGAGGTTTTGTGATTAGTGGGTTTGTTTTGTGGTGTGAAGGCACGCCAGCGGGAGAAGATGAACGAGGATCACAACAGGCGTCTGTCGGAGACGGTGGACAAGCTGCTGTCAGAGTCCAACGAGAGGTTACAGCTTCACCTCAAGGAGAGGATGTCTGCCCTGGAGGACAAGGTGGGTGGGACGTGCTAAATGGCAGTTCATTCAATCCGTACCTCTATAGCTGAACCCACTGGGACAATGCTGTGGTCATTATCTATAGCTGAACCAAGCTGGGACAATGCTGTGGTCATTATCTATAGCTGAACCAAGCTGGGACAATGCTGTGGTCATTATCTATAGCTGAACCAAGCTGGGACAATGCTGTGGTCATTATCTATAGCTGAACCAAACTGGGACAATGCTGTGGTCATTATCTATAGCTGAACCCACTAGGACAATGCTGTGGTCATTATCTATAGCTGAACCAAACTGGGACAATGCTGTGGTCATTATCTATAGCTGAACCCACTGGGACAATGCTGTGGTCATTATCTATAGCTGAACCAAACTGGGACAATGCTGTGGTCATTATCTATAGCTGAACCCACTGGGACAATGCTGTGGTCATTATCTATAGCTGAACCAAGCTGGGACAATGCTGTGGTCATTATCTATAGCTGAACCAAGCTGGGACAATGCTGTGGTCATTATCTATAGCTGAACCAAGCTGGGACAATGCTGTGGTCATTATCTATAGCTGAACCCACTGGGACAATGCTGTGGTCATTATCTATAGCTGAACCCACTGGGACAATGCTGTGGTCATTATCTATAGCTGAACCAAACTGGGACAATGCTGTGGTCATTATCTATAGCTGAACCAAGCTGGGACAATGCTGTGGTCATTATCTATAGCTGAACCAAGCTGGGACAATGCTGTGGTCATTATCTATAGCTGAACCCACTGGGACAATGCTGTGGTCATTATCTATAGCTGAACCCACTGGGACAATGCTGTGGTCATTATCTATAGCTGAACCAAGCTGGGACAATGTTGTGGTCATTATCTATAGCTGAACCCACTGGGACAATGCTGTGGTCATTATCTATAGCTGAACCCACTGGGACAATGCTGTGGTCATTATCTATAGCTGAACCAAGCTGGGACAATGTTGTGGTCATTATCTATAGCTGAACCCACTGGGACAATGCTGTGGTCATTATCTATAGCTGAACCCACTGGGACAATGCTGTGGTCATTATCTATAGCTGAACCCACTGGGACAATGCTGTGGTCATTATCTATAGCTGAACCCACTGGGACAATGCTGTGGTCATTATCTATAGCTGAACCAAGCTGGGACAATGCTGTGGTCATTATCTATAGCTGAACCAAACTGGGACAATGCTGTGGTCATTATCTATAGCTGAACCCACTGGGACAATGCTGTGGTCATTATCTATAGCTGAACCAAGCTGGGACAATGCTGTGGTCATTATCTATAGCTGAACCCACTGGGACAATGCTGTGGTCATTATCTATAGCTGAACCCACTGGGACAATGCTGTGGTCATTATCTATAGCTGAACCAAGCTGGGACAATGTTGTGTTGATTCTCCATGTGCTGTCTCTCCTCTTCATCAGAATGCCCTCATAAGAGATCTGGATCACACTAAGAAGCTGATTGAGGCGGCACACCATGAGAAGGTAAGGACCTCTGGGTACTCTGGGTACTGACTGCTCTGAACGACTGGAGACCTGGTGTGTCATCGCTGGGTTTGGATTCTCATCCCCCATGACATCCCTCATGTCTGTCTTTCTCTGCTCCCCTCTCCCTCCCTACCACCTCCCTCCATACCCCCTCCTTCCCTCCCTCCATACCCCCTCCTTCCCTCCCTCCATACCCCCTCCTTACCTCCCTCCATACCCCCTCCTTCCCTCCCTCCATACCCCCTCCTTACCTCCCTCCATACCCCCTCCTTCCCTCCCTCCATACCCCCTCCTTACCTCCCTCCATACCCCTCCTTCCCTCCCTCCATACCCCCTCCTTCCCTCCCTCCCTACCACCCCTCATTCCCTCCCTCCCTCTATACCCCCTCCCCTACCCCCCTCATTCCCTCATTCCCTCTATACCCCCCTCCCCCTACCCCCTCCCTCCCTACCCCCTCATTCCCTCTCTCCCTCTATAACCCCCTCCCCCTACCCCCTCATTCCCTCTATACCCCTCCCCCTACCCCCCTCCCTCCCTACCCCCCTCATTCCCTCTATAACCCCCCTCCCCCTACCCCCCTCCCTCCCTACCCCCCTCCTCCCCCTCTCCCTCCTTACCCCCTCCTTTCCTCTCCTCCCTCCCCCTCCTCTCTCCCTCCCTCCCTCCCTCCCTCCCTCCCTACCCCCTCATTCCTTCCCTCCCTCCCTCCCTCCTTACCCCCTCATTCCCTCTCTCCCTCCCTCTCTCAGGAGCAGCTACTGATCCAGATTGAGACGATGCGGGCAGAGAACGATCAGGGCAGGAGCAACTCACTGCTGCACCATGGGTAAGATCATCTGCTTTCTCCTCATTGGCTGTCCTAGACTCTGGCCCACACATGATTGGCCAGTGCTCTGGCCTCTCTGTCCACCTCTTTCTTTGTGATTGATCTATTGTGTGTGATGTGTGTGTGATGTGTGTGTGTGTGTGTGTGCGCTCTCAGGCGTTCTCACCTAGGCAGCACCCCAGACTTCAGGTACCCGGTGTCGGCCTCCTCCATGATGGACAGCCACTCGGACCACTACGGCAGCGCGCTGGTGCTGAGGCGGCCCCAGAAGGGGCGGTTTGCCGCGCTACGGGACGAACCCTCCAAGGTGAGCCCCCACAGCCCTGTGTGTCCTAGTGAGGGACCGTTTAAATGTAATATTGGCAGCTGTCTGTCTGTCTGGTGGACCTAGCTACTGATGTTCCATTCAATTCACCCCAGCAGTCCAGCTATCTGTTTTCTGTGTTGAAGTCATCTCCGGCCCACAAACTGTTGTCCCTCTCCTTCCCTCCCTCCCTCTCTCCCTCTCTCATTTGATCTCACTGTATCTGATGGTGTTCTCTCTCTCCCTTTCTTTGCTTCCTCTCTGGACATCAGAGACATGTAAGTCAGAATGAAGACAACCGTGATGATGATGATTTGATGTTGGTCTTCAGTCTTTGCAGTGCATGGTTAAAAGGTATTCAGGACCGTCTGATACCATCAGTCTAACTCTCTCTCTCTCTCGCTCTCCTCTCTCTCTCTCTCCTCTCTCGCTCCTCTCTCTCTCTCTCTCTCTCTCTCTCTCCTCCTCTCTCCTCTCTCTCTCTCTCTCTCTCTCTCGCTCTCTCTCTCTCTCTCTCGCTCTCTCTCGCTCTCTCTCTCTCTCGCTCTCTCTCTCTCTCGCTCTCTCTCTCTCGCTTTCTCTCTCTCTCTGTCTCTGTGTCTCTGTCTCTGTGTCTCTGTCTCTCTCTCCCATCTCAGGTCCAGACTCTGAATGAACAGGAGTGGGAGCGTGTGCAGCAGGCTAATGTTCTGGCCAACGTTGCTCAGGCGTTTGAGTCTGACCTGGACACGTCCGACCTGGAGGACGATGAGCGCGAGACCATCTTCAGCTCAGTGGACCTGCTGTCCCCCGCCGGCCAGGCCGACGCCCAGACCCTGGCTCTCATGCTGCAGGAGCAGCTGGACGCCATCAACAACGAGATCAGGTGCACACACACACGCCCCTACTGCTACTCATTGGATCAGCATGTTATATATCAACAACGAGATCAGGTGCACACACACACGCCCCTACTGCTACTCATTGGATCAGCATGTTATATATCAACAACGAGATCAGGTGCACACACACACGCCCCTACTGCTACTCATTCTATCAGCATGTTATATGTATTTCAACATCATTCTGGATCTGTCATTCTAATAATCTTTTGAGTAACATTTTCCCATTTTCATTTTAGGGAAAACAAGGAGATACTAACACTAACATCTCTTTCTCTCTCCCCTCGCTTTCTCTCACTCCTCCCCCCCCTCTTTCTCTCTCCCCTCGCTTTCTCTCACTCCTCCCCCCTCTCCTCGCTCGCGCTCTCTCCCTTCTCTCTCTCTCTCTCTCTCTCTCCTCTACCCCCCCCCAGGATGATTCAGGAGGAGAAGGAGAACACAGCCATGCTGGCAGAGGAGATGGAGAGCCGGGTGGGCAGTGGGGACAGCCTGGGGGGCAGTCGCTTCCGCTCCATGAGCTCCATCCCCCCCTCCTCCATGGGGGGCTCGTCGCCCCCCGGCTCAGGCTCCTCCACCCCGCGACGCATCCCCAACCGCAGCCCCAACCGAGAGGTGGACCGCATGGGAGTCATGACCCTGGTGAGAGAGAGACCTACGCCCTATGCACTTGTGGAGATCTTAGAGGAGTTGATTAGTATACGTAATGTGGTGAAACTTTCAGCTAGCCTATCAGAGAGCAAGTGGAGCTATCATCATATTACCTACACTTGTTAAATCCTCTCTGATCTCCACAAGTGCATAGGACGTAGGGTTTAGGGGGTGATTTGGGATTGGGTCCCACACTCCATCCATCATCGCTCTCCTTTTACTCATTCAGCGTCAGTCCATCCATGTTGATCAACCAGCTCCTCTCTGAAACAACCACCCCTTACCTCCTCCTCTAGAATTACATCCTCCTCCTCCTCCTCTAGAATTACATCATTCTCCTCCTCCTCTAGAATTACATCCTACTCCTCCTCTAGAATTACATCCTCCTCCTCCTCTAGAATTACATCCTCCTCCTCCTCCTCTAGAATTACATCCTCCTCCTCCTCCTCTAGAATTACATCCTCCTCCTCCTCCTCTAGAATTACATCCTCCTCCTCCTCCTCTAGAATGACATCCTCCTCCTCTAGAATTACATCATTCTCCTCCTCCTCTAGAATTACATCCTCCTCCTCCTCCTCTAGAATTACATCCTCCTCCTCCTCCTCTAGAATGACATCCTCCTCCTCCTCCTCTAGAATGACATCATCCTCCTCCTCCTCTAGAATGACATCCTCCTCCTCTAGAATTACATCCTCCTCCTCCTCTCGTCGATCTCTCTCTCTCTCTCTCTCTCCCTCCTCTCTTCTCTCTCTCCATTCCTTTAGCTTCACTAACTGTCATCTCTCATTATTGGTTCAGTTATACCATCCCTTGTTCATACTAGTCTACAGGAGCTTCGTTTCATGTGTTGTCAGATCTTTGTCCATTAGAATCTGTTTTGATCTGTTCAGTGTTTGTGACACGTTCATGGAACTAGCTACTAGTTTGGCATTTTGTATTTGGTAGGTGACGTGTGTGTGTAACCTGTGCCTGTGTTCCCCCAGCACTACCTCTATGACCCCTATGTGATCCAGAGGTCTCTGTCCCAGCAGCAGACAGTAGCTTACCTGCCCTACCCTGCTGCTAGCGTTAGCTTACCTGTCCCCCCTGCCTGTAGCTATGCTCCATGCTACTTCCAGGTACCACCCCCTACCCTGCTCCTCTCTTCACCAGGCAGCGTTCAGTCAGCCTGGGGTCGCACTCACACACACACCGTCCCACGGTCCATCTGTGGGGCCACACAGCAATCACTAGCTGGTCACTAGCCTCTCATGGCAGGGTTTTGAAGTTGTCCTAGAATGCCGGGCCCCCATTGGACTTCAGAAAGAGATCAGGCAGATGGCTTAACCAATGAAGATGCAGAGCGAATGCAAAAACTCTGTTTGGCTGTTAGCTCATCACACACCAGACAGAATGGCTGTAGATTTTGATATCAGTTAAAGTAGAGCCTTGTTGTGCTCAATTAAGACCTAATTTCAGACACGACTGAGTTAAATGACTTATTTTCCCCTCAGCTTGATTAAGTTCTGTGTTTGACTTCTGTCCCCCCCTCCACTTCCTGGTACTCTTATCGCTTCCTGTCGCTTGGGGGTGGTTCAGAGCAGGGCTTGGAGAACCTTCCATGGAAATATGTGCTGCTATTCCATTTGTTTATTTACTCTAGAGATGCCAGGCTAGAGAAAAGGCATGCAGGGGCACATCAACCCTAGCTGCCTCACTCCCCCGTCACATGACACGAGTCCCATATCCCTGGCTGCCTCACTCCCCTGTCACATGACACTAGTCCCATATCCCTGGCTGCCTCACTCCCCTGTCACATGACATGAGTCACATATTATTACCACAGTCCTAGGTTGTGTTCAGTAGGGCACACCGTGGCAAAACATTTAAAAACGGAATTGGACACGTTGATGCTGCTTTCCTCCATGTTGTGCCCCCTGAACATGACCCAGGCCTGTTCCTTTAGGTAAACAGTCTGGTGTTGTGTGTTTCATTTCCTGCTTCAACTTAAACCAATTAATTAGCGTATGTTATTTTTAAGAACACCCATGTGAGAGAGCACGGTCGGTGTGTGTGTGTGAGAGCGACCCCTTAAAGCAGTAGCTTAGCCATTAGCTACTACCACAGACTGACCCCCCTCCTCCCGGAGTGTGTTTTGCAGTGGTTTCACTCTGCTCCCTCCTCTGATCTTTGACCTCGGTGTGGTTCCCCCAGACAGTGTACACTACCGGTCAAAGAACACCTACTCATTCAAGGGTTTTTCTTTATTTTTACTATTTTCTACATTGTAGAATAATAGTGAAGACATCAAAACTATGAAATAACACATATGGAATCATGTAGTAACCATAAAAGTGTTAAACAAATCAAAAATATATTTTATATTTGAGGTTCTTCAAAGTAGCCACCCTTTGCCTTGATGACAGCTTTGCACGCTCTTGGCATTCTCTCAACCAGCTTCATGAGGTAGTCACCTGTGTGCTGGGCCTTGGGTTCTGCTGGTAGTGTGTGTGTGTGCTGGGCCTTGGGTTCTGCTGGTAGTGTGTGTGTGTGCTGGGCCTTGGGTTCTGCTGGTAGTGTGTGTGTGTGCTGGGCCTTGGGTTCTGCTGGTAGTGTGTGTGTGCTGGGCCTTGGGTTCTGCTGGTAGTGTGTGTGTGTGCTGGGCCTTGGGTTCTGCTGGTAGTGTGTGTGTGTGCTGGGCCTTGGGTTCTGCTGGTAGTGTGTGTGACTAACGTGCTCTCTTCTCTCCTCCTCCGCTGCTTCAGCCTAGTGACCTGCGCAAGCACCGCAGGAAGGTAATCTAGAAACCATGCTAGCTACTACTCTCTCTCTCTCTCTGGCCTCTACCCTGTCTGTCTGTCTGTCTGTCTGTCTGTCTGTCTGTCTGTCTGTCTGTCTGTCTGCCTGTCTGCCTGTCTGCCTGTCTGCCTGTCTGTCTGTCTGTCTGTCTGTCTCCTTCCCAACCATACGCTGTTTTCCAGACTCTACACCCCCCATAAAATGTGACTTCACAACCCCCCCCCACCACGTGGTTCAACCCTACACCTCCCAAACCCTGAGTGTCTTGAACATCCTGTCACAAAGCGAGGGGAGACTTATTGTTTTCTTTCCAGGTTCAAGAACCAGTCTGTTTCTGCTGCTCTACCATACTCCCCATCGACTCCATACAGAGAAGGAAAATACTATTTTCCATTAGATTAGAAGACAGTGACTGACTGAGTGTCCCCATGTTGTGTCTAGTCTGCCCAGGACGACAAGGCCACCATCCAGTGTGAGACGTCTCCCCCCAACTCCCCGCGCTCCATGCGCCTACACAAGGGGGCCATCCACACTGCCAGCCATGAGGACATCAGAGACATCCGCAGGTAGGAAGGACCTTTCTGCCTCACGTCAATATATCATTCTGTTCGTTTTCTAGAAGAGCAATATATTGATGCTGGTCTCTTCGTTTCTCTCTTCTTCTGTCGTTCTCATATCTGTCCATCCATCTATCTCTTCATCCCTCTGTTTCTGATCTCTCCATCAATTTATCTATCCACATATCTCTCTCCATCGCTTTCTCTCTCTGTATGTCTCTTTATGCATTCATGCTCATCTCTCTCTCCGCCTCTCTCTCACCCCCCTCCTTCCACTCTCGCCTCCCTCCTCCCTCTCTCCCCCTTCTCTCTCTCCCCCTTCTCTCTCTCCCCCACCTCTCTCTCCCCCACCTATCTCCCCCCCTTCTCCCCCACCTATCTCTCCCCCTTCTCCCCCACCTATCTCTCCCCCTTCTCCCCCACCTATCTCTCCCCCCTCTCCCCACCTATCTCTCCCCACCTATCTCTCCCCCCTCTCCCCCACCTCTGATCTCTTCCCACCTCTCTCCCCCCCACCTCTGTCTCTCTCCCCCCCTCTCCCCCCCTCTGTCTCTCTCTCCCCCCCCACTCTCTCTCTCCCCACCCCTATCTCTCTCTCCCCTCTCTCTCCCCCACCTATCTCTCTCTCCCCACCTCTCTCTCTCCCCCACCTCTCTCTCTCTCCCCCACCTATCTCTCTCTCCCCCACCTATCTCTCTATCCCCACCTCCTCTCTCTCTCTCCCCCAACCTCTCTCGCTCTCCCCACTTATCTCTCTCTCCCCCACATCTCTCTCTCCCCCTATCTCTCTTCCCCACCTCTCTCTCCTATCTCTCTCTACCCCACCTTTCTCTCTCTCCCCACACTCTCCTCTCTCTCCCCACCTCTCTCTCTCTCCCCACCTCTCTCTCTCTCCCCCCTCTCTCTTCCCCCCCTCCCCCACCTATCTCTCCCCACCTCTCTCTCCCCAACCCGCTCTCTCTGCGTCCCCCACCGATCTCGTCTCTCTCTCCCCGCCCTCCCCACCGTATCTCTCCCCCACCTCTCTCTCTTCCCCCACCTCTCTCTGCTCCTCCCACCTCTCTCCTCTCTCTCCCCCCACCCCGCCCCCCATCTACTCCTCTCTCTCCCCGCCCCCCATCTCTCTCTCCCCCTTCTTGCTCCCCGTCTCAGTATGGCCACCCTACAGGACGGCCAGGGTAGTAACCCCAGCAGCAGTAATAGCAGTCAGGACTCTCTGAACAAGGCAGCCAAGAAGAAGAGCATCAAGTCCTCCATCGGGCGCCTCTTCGGCAAGAAGGAGAAGGGTCGGCCAGGCCCCCCAGGGAGCAAGGAGTTCCCTGGCAGCCAAGGTCAGTCCCCCCTCCCTAGAACATACCTGCTGAGTCATGTTCATTAGGCAACAAACAGATGAAAAAAACTGAAACCGGGAAGGGACTACCTAGACTGAAGTTGACCTCTGACCCTCATCTCTCCTCATAGCTGGTACCCCCGAGGCGGAGACCTCTCCCCAGGATGCACTGGGGCTGGGCAAACTGGGCGGCCCCGCTGAGAAGAACAGGAAACTGCAGAAGAAGTAGGTGTTTCCACATCCCGTCACCGCTTCTGTCAGTGACGCAACATACAGTGCATTCAGAAAGTATTTAGACCCCTTGACTTTTTCCACATTTTGTTACATTACAGCCTTATTCTAAAGTGGATTAAATAGTTTTCCCCCCTCAATCTACACACATTACCCCATAATGACGAAGCAAAAACAGGTTTTTATAAATTTGTGCACATTTATTACAAATAAAAAAACTATCACATTTATGTAAGTATTCAGACCCTTTACTCAGTACTTTGTTGAAGCACCTTTGGCAGTGATTACAGCCTCAAGTCTTCTTGGGTACGACGCTACAAGCTTGGCACATCTGTATTTGGGGAGTTTCTCCCATTCTTCTCTGCAGATCCTCTCAAGCTCTGTCAGGTTGAATGGGGAGCGTCGCTGCACAGCTATTTTCAGGTCTCTCCAGAGATGTTAGATCGGGTTCAAGCCCAGGCTCTGGCTGGGCCACTCAAGGACATTCAGAGACTTGTCCCAAAGCCACTCCTGCATTGTCTTGGCTGTGTGCTTAGGGTCGTTGTCCTGTTGTAAGGTGAACCCTGAGCACTCGGGAGCCGGTTTTCTTCAAGGATCTCTTTGTACTTTGCTCCATTCATCTTTCCCTCAATCCGGACTAGTCTCCCAGTACCTGCCCCTGAACAACATCCCCACAGCATGATGCTGCCACCACCGTGCTTCACCGTAGAGATGGTGCCAGGTTTCCTCCAGACGTGACGCTTGGCATTCAGGCCAAAGAGTTTAATCTTGGTTTCATCAAACCAAAGAATCTTGTTTCTAATGGTCTGAGAGTCTTTAGGTTCCTTTTGGCAAACTCCAAGTGGGCTGTCATGTGCCTTTTACTGAGGAGTGGCTTCCATCTGGCCACTCTACCATAAAGGTCTGATTGGTGGAGTGCTGCAGAGATGGTTGTCCTTCTGGAAGGTTCTCCCATCTCCACAGAGGAAACTGGTGCTCTGTCAGAGTGACAAACGGGTTCTTGGTCACCTCCCTGGCCAAGGCCCTTCTCCCCCGATTGCTCAGTTTGGCCGGGCGGCCAGCTCTAGGAAGAGTCTTGGTGGTTCCAAACTTCTTCCATTTAAGAATGATGGAGGCCACTGTGTTCTTGGGGACCTTCAATGATGCAGACATTTTTTGGTACCCTTCCCCAGATCTGTGCCTCGACACAATCCTGTCTCGGAGCTCTACGGACAATTCTTTCGATCTCATGGCTTGGTTTTTGCTCTGACATGCACTATCAACTGTGGGACCTTATATAGACAGGTGTGTGCCTTTCCAAATCATGTCCAATCAATTGAATTTACCACAGGTGGACTCCAATCAAGGATAATCAATGGAAACAAGATGCACCTGAGCTCAATTTCGAGTCTCATAGCAAAGGGTCTGAATACTCATGTAAATAAGGTATTTCTGTTTTCGCTTTGTCATTATGGAGTATTGTGTGTGTACATTGATTATGATTTTTTTTTTTTTTCATCCATTTTAGAATATGGCTGTAACATAACAAAATGTGGAAAAAGTCAAGGGGTTTGAGTACTTTCCGAATGCACTGTAGATACATCAGTAGATATTACTAATGGTAGCTAGACAGGTTCTATCTAGTTAACAGTAGATAGTCTGAGCGGCTGTGTCTATGAGTTGGCCACTCGGATGACTGTAATCAATAGGATATGCTGTTGCTCTGAGCAGTGACCAGGGTTTTTAACGCTTCCATCCCATAGATATCAATCTACTCCATCAACTGTAGATCTTGTTGCATTAGAGGTCAATCTAGCTCAGATACGTCTGGTTGATGGCTCCAGCCATACAGCTGTTTATGCTTGTGTGTTCTATATGGCCCTTCTAGATCTGACCAAAGCACTGTAACAGCCCTGTGTTGCTCTATGCTCACCCTGCCGTGTAGCGCTCTGCCACTTTCTCTCTCACACACAGCCACCGCTGTCCCTCCCAGGGACCTGGCCTCATGCCTCCCGCCCCATGCTGTCCCTCCCAGGGGACCTGGCCTCATGCCCCCCGCCCCATGCTGTCCCTCCCAGGGGACCTGGCCTCATGCCCCCGCCCCATGCTGTCCCTCCCAGGGGACCTGGCCTCATGCCCCCGCCCCATGCTGTCCCTCACAGGGGACCTGGCCTCATGCCCCCGCCCCATGCTGT
Organism: Coregonus sp. 'balchen'; assembly: GCA_902810595.1. NCBI lineage: Eukaryota > Metazoa > Chordata > Actinopteri > Salmoniformes > Salmonidae > Coregonus > Coregonus sp. 'balchen'. Next base: position 8,798,148 of record LR778284.1, read on the forward strand.
CCTCATGCCCCCGCCCCATGCTGTCCTCATGCCCCCGCCCCATGCTGTCCCTCCCAGGGGACCTGGCCTCATGCCCCCGCCCCATGCCCCCGCCCCATGCTGTCCCTCCCAGGACCTGGCCTCATGCCCCCGCCCCTGCTGTCCCTCCCAGGGGACCTGGCCTCATGCCCCCGCCCCATGCTGTCCCTCCCAGGGGACCTGGCCTCATGCCCCCGCCCCATGCTGTCCCTCCCAGGGGACCTGGCCTCATGCCCCCGCCCCATGCTGTCCCTCCCAGGGGTCCTGGCCTCATGCCCCCGCCCCATGCTGTCCCTCCCAGGGGTCCTGGCCTCATGCCCCCCGCCCCATGCTGTCCCTCCCAGGGGACCTGGCCTCATGCCCCCGCCCCATGCTGTCCCTCCCAGGGGACCTGGCCTCATGCCCCCGCCCCATGCTGTCCCCTCCCAGGGGACCTGGCCTCATGCCCCCGCCCCATGCTGTCCCTCCCAGGGGACCTGGCCTCATGCCCCCGCCCCATGCTGTCCCTCCCAGGGGACCTGGCCTCATGCCCCCGCCCCATGCTGTCCCTCCCAGGGGACCTGGCCTCATGCCCCCGCCCCATGCTGTCCCTCCCAGGGGACCTGGCCTCATGCCCCCGCCCCATGCTGTCCCTCCCAGGGGACCTGGTCTCATGCCCCCGCCCCATGCTGTCCCTCCCAGGGGACCTGGCCTCATGCCCCCGCCCCATGCTGTCCCTCCCAGGGGACCTGGCCTCATGCCCCCCGCCCCATGCTGTCCCTCCCAGGGGACCTGGCCTCATGCCCCCGCCCCATGCTGTCCCTCCCAGGGGTCCTGGTCTCATGCCCCCGCCCCATGCTGTCCCTCCCAGGGGACCTGGCCTCATGCCCCCGCCCCATGCTGTCCCTCCCAGGGGTCCTGGCCTCATGCCCCCGCCCCATGCTGTCCCTCCCAGGGGACCTGGCCTCATGCCCCCGCCCCATGCTGTCCCTCCCAGGGGACCTGGTCTCATGCCCCCGCCCCATGCTGTCCCTCCCAGGGGACCTGGCCTCATGCCCCCGCCCCATGCTGTCCCTCCCAGGGGACCTGGCCTCATGCCCCCGCCCCATGCTGTCCCTCCCAGGGAACCTGGCCTCATGCCCCCGCCCCATGCTGTCCCTCCCAGGGGACCTGGCCTCATGCCCCCCGCCCCATGCTGTCCCTCCCAGGGGACCTGGTCTCATGCCCCCGCCCCATGCTGTCCCTCCCAGGGGACCTGGTCTCATGCCCCCGCCCCATGCTGTCCCTCCCAGGGGACCTGGTCTCATGCCCCCGCCCCATGCTGTCCCTCCCAGGGGACCTGGCCTCATGCCCCCGCCCCATGCTGTCCCTCCCAGGGGACCTGGCCTCATGCCCTCGCCCCATGCTGTCCCTCCCAGGGGCCTGGTCTCATGCCCCCGCCCCATGCTGTCCCTCCCAGGGGACCTGGCCTCATGCCCTCGCCCGTCCCATCCACACAAACTCAATCTCCCATCATGCAAATCACTGCAACTCCTCAGCCACACTGCCAGGGTCTGATTTTTCTAAGGGCCAGTTTCCCGGATTCCTATTACAGTAATTAGTGCTTTTTAGTACAGGGGTAGGCTCTATCTGTGTCCGGGAAACCAGCCCTATGCGTTTGTACAGCTTCATGCTTCTAGTTCAGGTTGATATTATGTAGTGTCGGCCAGGCTTCCATTTCATTCATTTTGATGAACTAATGTCCCCCGTTTTTCTTTTGAAGTAATCAAGGGGTGACTTGTTCATAGCTGTAAAACTTTCAATTATGCATAAAGTAAGGTGGCTGAATATTTGCGTTTTGAGCGATCATTTAATGACGCTTTCGATAGATCTACGTTATTTGAATACAGTCAAAGCCTGATTATCATTGGCCTTCACCACCAGGAGCTCTCATTGGCCGTCACCACCAGGAGCTCTCATTGGCCTAGTTTGCTATTTTTAATTGGCTTCAGTTCACTTTTTATTTAGCTGATTTTCACCCTTTTATTTCATCCCCCTCTCATTCCATCTGTAGTCCAAAGACAGGGTGAGTGATCTCCTCCATGTTGCTTGTTGCTTTGCCCTCTTTGCCGCCAAACAGTTGGCTTCATGCTGCCCTCACCAGCTCTCCTAAGACCTGCTCTGTTGTATTTTCCTCACTGCTATACCTACAGTACCATCTCAACTAACAGGAATGTGCCTAACCTGCCGTTTTAATAAAGCTTTCTCTGAGCCCCTTCTGGTGTTAACTTCATCCTTGTACTCTAGTTATCAGGGTTGGGGTCAATTCCATTTCAATTCCAGTCAATTCGGAATGTAAACCCAATTCCAAAATGTCCTAATTTGAAAAGCATGGTAGAGAATTGGAATTTCAGTGTACTTCCTGAATTCAATTTTTATTTGTCACGTGCTTCGTAAACATGAGACTTAACAGGTGTAGATTAACATAATTAACTGGAATTGACCGCGACCCTGGAAGTTACCACTGAGACAACTGAGTCAGTCTTGCCAGGTTTAGTTCTGGTCAGGTTCTAGTGGTATCTTTCCACTGCTAACAGGTTATTACAATGCTGTTATTAGAGTGAAGAAGTGGATGGAACTATCCTGTGGACCAAAATATTACACACAAAGAATAGACAAACATACTATCTGAGAAGGTTTTTTCCCATGTATTCTTTTGCATGTATTCGGTCCCCTACTGACGGTTCTCTTATGGATGCATTCTAACTAACGCAAGTTTCCCCCTATTACTGAACCGTTGTGATAACTCCGTTTCCCATGATGCCCTTAGTCTGTTAGCCACAAAGATACCGGTTATGTAACAGTGGCTTGGCATGAAGGTGGCCTTCTTCTTGACTCAGGAACAGGAGTCTTCCACCAAATGTATTGATTTAAAGGTGACTGTTCTGGAAATGATCTGGGGTTGCTCTCTCTCTCTCTCTCTCTCTCTCTATCTCTATCTCTCTCTATATATCTCTATATCTCTCTCTCTATATATATATATATATATATCTCTCTCTCTCTATATATATCTCTATATATATCTCTCTCTCTCTCTATATATATATATATATATATATATATATATATATATATATATATATATATATCTCTCTCTATTTATCTTTCTCTGGGTCCGAACTGCCGCAGGGTTAAAATCCTCAGCTTTCTCTCTGTTTTACCTCGGCATGGTTACAACAATGTGTGTGTGAGGTACTGAGTTTTCATGGTGTGCAGGTTGAGGTGTGTGTATGGCGTAACGGGCTCGTGTGTCTCTCTCTCTAACCCTGTGTGTTGTTTTAGGCATGAGTTGCTGGAGGAGGCTCGCAGGCAGAGTCTACCCTTCGCCCAGTGGGACGGCCCTACTGTAGTGGTCTGGTTGGAGGTGAGACGCACACACACACACACCACAAACTAATATGCACACACACACACATTCACCCAAAAACTCTCATGTGTACACCCACACACACATTCACCCAAAAACTCTCATGTGTACACCCACACACACATTCAAAACACAAAAATAACCCAATCCTGTCCTGTTTTTCTCCTGCCCTCCCCTCTCTGCCCTCCCCCTTTCACCTCTGCCCTCCCCTCTCACCTCTGCCCTCCCCTCTCTGCCTCTGCCCTCCCCTCTCTGCCCTCCCCTGCCAGCCTCTGTCCCCTCTCTGCCCTCCCCTGCCACCTCTGTCCCCTCTCTGCCCTCCCCTCTCTGCCCTCCCCTTTCACCTCTGCCCTCCCCTCTCACCTCTGCCCTCCCCTCTCTGCGCTCCCCTTCCACCTCTGTCCCCTCTCTGCCCTCCCCTTCCACCTCTGCCCCTCCGCGTCTCATGGCCCCTTCCCCTTCCCACCGCTCTGTCCCCTCTCCTCTGCCCTCCCCCTGCCACCTCTGTCCCCCCTCTGCTCTCTTGCCCCCCCTGCCACCCTGATCACCCCTCTCTTCTCTGCCCCTGTCCCTCTCTCTGCCCTCCCCTGCCACCTCTGTCCCCTCTCTCTGCCCTCCCCTGCCACCTCTGTTCCCTCTGTAGCTGTGGGTGGGTATGCCAGCCTGGTATGTGGCGGCGTGTCGTGCCAATGTGAAGAGCGGTGCCATCATGTCTGCCCTGTCGGACACAGAGATCCAGAGGGAGATTGGCATCAGTAACCCCCTCCACCGCCTCAAACTGAGACTGGCCATCCAGGAGATCATGTCCCTCACCTCCCCCTCTGCACCCCCCACCTCCAGAACCGTAAGAGAGAGACACACACATGCACACACACGCTCACACACACACAAACGAGAACACACACATACACACGTGTACCCATACACAGTGACACATACACACACACACACACCAAAGATACTGGTAGCTCCAAAATTAAGACAGTCCAAAGAAAATAATGGAGTCCAGCTCAGCCGTGGATCCTGGAGGACCTGTCCTCTTCTTCCGTTCCTCACCACCTGATTGGAGCATGCTACTGTCACTCCTCTAACCAGCTAATAGCGTTTCTCACTGTAACCTGTCCACCAATCGGAATTCACGGAGCATCACTCACAAGGACTGCCCTGATTGGGGCCTCTCTCTCTGTCTCTCTCTCTCTCTGTCTCTCTCTCTGTCTCTCTCTCTGTCTCTGTGTGTGTGAATCATTTGGTGTGATTAATAACAATACTGTCTGGTCTTCTTATTTCCCTTACCTTCCTCCCTCGTGTTCTTAAACAAAACAAATCCTCACTTCCTCTCCCTCCTCCATCTCCTTTCCCTCTCCTCTCCCTCCTCCCTGTCCTCTCACACGCTTGCATCACTGGTGATTCTTGGGATTGTCACATGATCAGTCCACGGGGAACGTGTGGGTCACGCACGAAGAGTTGGAGTGCCTTGCAGCCATGCCCCCCACGGTTAGTCTGGCCAAGCCATTGGGCAGTCGCTGGCGACTGGTAGTGATCTGGTTGGTAGTTGGGTGTTACTCCCTGTGTGTGTGCTTTTCTCACGGCCCTGTTTGTCCAAGTCTGTGTCTTGGTTTGGGCTTTTGGTGTCAGTAGGTGTGTTTTTGTGTGTGTGTGTGTGTCTGTCAGTTTGGTTGAAGGCTAAGTTCAGCATAGACTTAGCTTTTGAACTAAAATGACTGGTTAACATTAGATTTGTGTTATCTTTATGTTCCTGGCCTAATTGCTACACAGTATGTCAAGTTATAAAACTGTTTCATTTAAACACTTTTGCTCAATGCTATATTTACAGTCCTGTTTCAACCTGGGATTTACTAATACATGAAGTGGTACAATGGATATTTCAACAGGGAAAATACCGGTATTAGATATTGAAATGAGTTCTAGGTCAATCTCAGGTTCATAGAGAACAGGAAGCTAATGTAGCCTAAAGCATGAGCTGTGTTTGTTGCATGTCCAGTTTCTAGTTGAGTTGTCTTAACATTAACACTTGTTGAGTAGCATGTTCATGTTGAGCTGCCTAACCCAGCACTGCCACGGTCACTAACTCTAACCCGCTTCTCTTCTCTCACCATGCTAACCATGCTAACAACAGGAAGATGCCGAGGGCAGCTGGGCCCAGGTTTGTCTCTCCTCTCGCTGGCTGTGGTAGATGACGAGGACATTTCACCTTATTTCAGTTGGACAGTTTAGCTCTTCAGTTGGACAGTTTAGCTCTTCAGTTGGACAGTTTAGCTCTTCAGTTGGACAGTTTAGCTCTTCAGTTGGACAGTTTAGCTCATCAGTTGGACAGATGGTTGTTTCAGTTGGACAGTTTAGCTCTTCAGTTGGACAGATGGTTGTTTCAGTTGGACAGTTTAGCTCTTCAGTTGGACAGTTTAGCTCTTCAGTTGGACAGTTTAGCTCTTCAGTTGGACAGTTTAGCTCTTCAGTTGGACAGTTTAGCTCTTCAGTTGGACAGTTTAGCTCTTCAGTTGGACAGATGGTTGTTTCAGTTGGACAGTTTAGCTCTTCAGTTGGACAGTTTAGCTCTTCGGTTGGACAGTTTAGCTCTTCGGTTGGACAGTTTAGCTCTTCGGTTGGACAGTTTAGCTCTTCGGTTGGACAGTTTAGCTCTTCGGTTGGACAGTTTAGCTCTCGTTGGACAGTTTAGGCTCTTCGGTTGGACAGTTTAGCGCTGGCAGTTGGACAGTTTAGCTCATCTGTTGGGACAGATGGTTGTTTCCCCCAGTTGGGACAGTTTTTAGCTCTTCAGTTGGAACAGTTTAGCTCTTCAGGTTGGAAACAGTTTAGCTCTTCAGTTTGGACAGTTTAGCTCTCAGCTTTGGGACATTTTAGCTCTTCAGTTTGGACAGACTGGTTGTTTCAGTTGGACAGTTTAGCCTTTCAGTTTGGACAGTTGAGCCTCTTCAGTTGGAACAGTGTTTGAGCTCTTCAGGTTGGAACAGTTGAGCTCTTCAGGTTGGACAGTTTTAGCTCTTCATTGTGGACAGATGGTTTGTTTCCAGTTGGAAGTTTTTAGGCTCTTCAGTTTGGAACAGTTTAAGCTCTTCAGTGTGGACAGTTTTAGCTCTTCAGTTGGACAGTTTGATAGAGCCCTATCAGTTGGATCAGAATGGTTTGTTTCAGATAGTGGACAGTTTAGCTCTTCAGTTGGACAGTTTAGCTCTTCAGTTGGACAGTTTAGCTCTTCAGTTGGACAGTTTAGCCCTTCAGTTGGACAGATGGTTGTTTCAGTTGGACAGTTTAGCTCTTCAGTTGGACAGTTTAGCTCTTCAGTTGGACAGTTTAGCTCTTCAGTTGGACAGTTTAGCCCTTCAGTTGGACAGTTTAGCCCTTCAGTTGGACAGATGGTTGTTTCAGTTGGACAGTTTAGCTCTTCAGTTGGACAGTTTAGCTCTTCAGTTGGACAGTTTAGCTCTTCAGTTGGACAGTTTAGCTCTTCAGTTGGACAGTTTAGCCCTTCAGTTGGACAGTTTAGCCCTTCAGTTGGACAGATGGTTGTTTCAGTTGGACAGTTTAGCTCTTCAGTTGGACAGTTTAGCTCTTCAGTTGGACAGTTTAGCTCTTCAGTTGGACAGTTTAGCCCTTCAGTTGGACAGTTTAGCTCTTCAGTTGGACAGTTTAGCTCTTCAGTTGGACAGTTTAGCTCTTCAGTTGGACAGTTTAGCTCTTCAGTTGGACAGTTTAGCCCTTCAGTTGGACAGTTTAGCCCTTCAGTTGGACAGTTTAGCTCTTCAGTTGGACAGTTTAGCTCTTCAGTTGGACAGTTTAGCTCTTCAGTTGGACAGATGGTTGTTTCAGTTGGACAGTTTAGCTCTTCAGTTGGACAGTTTAGCTCTTCAGTTGGACAGTTTAGCTCTTCAGTTGGACAGTTTAGCTCTTCAGTTGGACAGTTTAGCTCTTCAGTTGGACAGTTTAGCTCTTCAGTTGGACATATGGTTGTTTCAGTTGGACAGTTTAGCTCTTCAGTTGGACAGTTTAGCTCTTCAGTTGGACAGTTTAGCTCTTCAGTTGGACAGTTTAGCTCTTCAGTTGGACAGTTTAGCCCTTCAGTTGGACAGTTTAGTGGTTATACACGTAGTGATAAGGCTTCCCATCAAACTCTTGTAGTGACAGACATTAACTCAGATGTCCTGTTTAGAAGCCACAGTCAGGACCGGATACAATTTATTAGAAGCCTCTGCTGTTTAGAAGTTGTCCCACCTGTCAGAACACAAATCAGTCTAGTTCACTGACCTCCCACCTATCAGAACACAAATCAGTCTAGTTCTCTGACCTCCCACCTATCAGAACACAAATCAGTCTAGTTCTCTGACCTCCCACCTGTCAGAACACAAATCAGTCTAGTTCTCTGACCTCCCACCTATCAGAACATGGATCAGTCTAGTTGTCTGACCTCCCACCTATCAGAACATAGATCAGTCTAGTTGTCTGACCTCCCACCTATCAGAACATAGATCAGTCTAGTTGTCTGACCTCCCACCTATCAGAACATAGATCAGTCTAGTTGTCTGACCTCCCTCCTATCAGAACATAGATCAGTCTAGTTGTCTGACCTCCCACCTATCAGAACATAGATCAGTCTAGTTGTCTGACCTCCCACCTATCAGAACATAGATCAGTCTAGTTGTCTGACCTCCCACCTATCAGAACATAGATCAGTCTAGTTGTCTGACCTCCCACCTATCAGAACATAGATCAGTCTAGTTGTCTGACCTCCCACCTATCAGAACATAGATCTGGCCTAGTTCCGTAGCGTAGCTGCTCTTAACCCTGCTGTAACTTACACACAATAGATTTTAATAGGGTGGTTTCCATCACTTTCACACCTAGCCTTTTTGTTGTTGTTGCAATGTCCTGGTAGCCTTTCGTAGCTATGGTAGCCATGACCCACTAACTCTTTACACTCCTCCTATAGACTCCCAAACACAGTCTGACCTAGCCCCTGTCCCTCCTCCTATAGACTCCCAAACACAGTCTGACCTAGCCCCTGTCCCTCCTCCTATAGACTCCCAACACAGTCTGACCTAGCCACCTGTCCCTCCTCCTATAGACTCCCAAACACAGTCTGACCTAGCCCTGTCCCTCCTCCTATGACTCCAAACACAGTCTGACCTAGCCCCTGTCCCTCCTCCTATAGACTCCCAAACACAGTCTGACCTAGCCCCTGTCCCTCCTCCTATAGGACTCCCAACACAGTCTGACCTAGCCCCCTGTCCCTCTCCTATAGACTCCCAAACACAGTCTGACCTAGCCCCTGTCCCTCCTCCTATAGACGCCCCAAACACAGTCTGGCCTGTACCCGTCCTCATCTATAGACTCCTAAAACACAGTCTGACCTAGCCCCTGTTCCTCCTCCTATAAGACTCCCAAACACGTCTGACCTAGCCCTGTCCCTCCTCCTATAGACTCCAACACAGTCTGACCTAGCCCCTGTCCCTCCTCCTATAGACTCCCAAACACAGTCTGACCTAGCCCCTGTCCCTCCTCCTATAGACTCCCAAACACAGTCTGACCTAGCCCCTGTTCCCTCCTCCTATAGACTCCCAAACACAGTCTGACCTAGCCCCTGTCCCTCCTCCTATAGACTCCCAAACACAGTCTGACCTAGCCCCTGTTCCTCCTCCTATAGACTCCCAAACACAGTCTGACCTAGCCCCTGTCCCTACCTCCACAGACGCTGGCGTACGGAGACATGAACCATGAGTGGATTGGTAATGAGTGGCTGCCCAGCCTGGGTCTGCCCCAGTACCGCTCCTACTTCATGGAGTCCCTGGTGGACGCCCGCATGCTGGACCACCTCACCAAGAAGGACATGAGGGGACAGCTCAAAATGGTGGACAGTTTCCACAGGTAAAAATACAAAATGGTGGATAGCTTCCACGGTTATTAGGAGCCGAAATGGTTTACAGTTTCCATAGGCAAGGTGACGAAATAAATGGTGGACAGTTCCCACTATTAAGGGCCAAAATGGTGCCATGGACGACTAGGGACGTTCGTTTTTGTTTCTCTTTATATGTTTAACCGGTCAGTGTGCCTGTGTAACAACAGGAACAGTTTCCAGTGTGGGGTGATGTGTCTGAGGAGACTGAACTACGACAGGAAGGAGCTGGAGAGGAGGCGTGACGAGACCCAGCTGGAGCTGCAAGGGAACAGCTGGGATAACGGTGAGAGAAAATGACAGTCAACGGAAGGGAGAAATGACCCCACTGTTCAGATTCACTCATCATTTAAGTTAGCTCCGCAACGCTAAGCTGATAACGCTATGGGAGAATCTGAAGTGTGGGTATTTATCCTTCTATTGCATCCATATACACATTTAGAAATGATGGGGTTTGTTTCTACAGAGGATTTCTTTGGACTTTTCCTCCGGTGGTATTTCCTGATCATATCAATGTTTTTCTAACACAGAGGAATAATTCCCACTGGAGGGTGGGGCATTCAAACAAAATGTCAACTTCATTTCATGTCAGTCCTGCTCTATTTCTTTATTTCACAGGGGAATTCTTTTGACTGTCCCTTGGATGCGTTTCCTGATCATTCCCCTAATGTTTCTGTACCATTACATACATTTACATTTACGTCACTTAGCAGACGCTCTTATCCAGAGCGACTTACAAATTGGGGTTACCATTTACCATTTACCATTTGTGTACCTTAAGCAGACGTGCTGGTGTGGAGCAACGAGCGGGTGATCAGCTGGGTGCAGGCCATGGGGCTGAAGGAGTACAGTAACAACCTGCTGGAGAGCGGCGTGCATGGCGCCCTGCTGGCCCTGGATGAAACCTTCGACCACAACGCCCTGGCCCTGCTGCTACAGATCCCCACCCAGAACACACAGGTAGGTACACCACAACGCACAGATCCCCACCCAGAACACACAGGTAGGTACACCACAACGCACAGATCCCCACCCAGAACACACAGGTAGGTACACCACAACGCACAGATCCCCACCCAGAACACACAGGTAGGTACACCACAGCGCACAGATCCCCACCCAGAACACACAGGTAGGTACACCACAACGCACAGATCCCCACCCAGAACACACAGGTAGGTACACCACAACGCACAGATCCCCACCCAGAACACACAGGTAGGTACACCACAACGCACAGATCCCCACCCAGAACACACAGGTAGGTACACCACAACGCACAGATCCCCACCCAGAACACACAGGTAGGTACACCACAACGCACAGATCCCCACCCAGAACACACAGGTAGGTACACCACAACGCACAGATCCCCACCCAGAACACACAGGACGTAGAGAGAGACACACACACACACACACACACACACACACACAGAATGTAGAGAGACACACACACTACCAGCATTGGTGGGTGGCTGTGAACCTCCCTGGCAGTCAAACAGCTCCCAGCTGAGACCTCAGCTCCACACGCACTCCTTCATCTACTCTCTCTTTCTCTGTGTCTCTCCCTCCTTCCTCCCTTGTAGGCCAGAGCAGCTCTGGAGAGAGAGTACAACAGTCTGCTGGCCATCGGCACAGAGAGGAGACTGGATGAGGTGAGACACTTACATATGATTCACCACACACACACACTCTCTTTCTAAAGCTCACACACACACACACTCTCTTTCTAAAGCTCACACACACACACACTCTCTTTCTAAAGCTCACACACACACACACACACACACTCTCTTTCTAAAGCTCACACACACACACTCTCTTTCCAAAGCACACACACACACACACACTCTCTTTCCAAAGCGCTCCTCCATGTATATCCACATCCTTATTTCCTTCCTGCTTCCTCCTCTCTGAATCTCTTCCAGGATGATGATAAGAACTTCCGGCGCACCCCGTCCTGGAGGAAGAAGTTCCGGCCCAAAGACGCGCGGGGGATGTCCCCGGGCTCAGCCGACACCCTGCCTGCCAACTTCAGACTGACCAATAGCAACGCAGCGTCCCCGTCCATGCAGCCAAAGAGGAGCCCCATGGACGGTACGACAGGGGTTGGGTCCACTGTGCCCAACTGTGTGTTAGGCATGGCACTGCTGTGGCTTTATCTCCATGAGACCTTACACAATATGCTTTCAACAATGGTTTAGTGTTTTCCCAGCTCTAGTGTGTGTGTGTGTTGTGCTGGAGATTGTGAGTGACTAACTAACAGCATGTTTCTGCATGTGGTTTTGCTGTGGGGATGCAGGGGGTCAGTCTGCAATACAGAGGCTGGACACTGCCACAGTCAGGACCTACTCCTGCTAACACCACACACGGTAAGTTTCACAATGCATCTAATCTTCTGTTAAAGCAGCTTGTTGTGCCTCGGCTTTTTTGGGCGATAATAACGCATGTCTACGCTTCTCCTCCTCCTCTATTCTGTCCTCTTCATCTGCTGCTTCTCTGCAAATCTCCCTCCCCCCCTTCCCCCCCTCCCCTCCCTTCCCCCCCTCCCCCCCTCCCTTCCCCCCCTCCCCTCCCTTCCCCCCCTCCCTTCCCTTCCCTTCCCCCCCCTCCCCCCCCTCCCCCCCCTCCCTCCCCCTCCCCTCCCTCCCTCCCTCCACCCCCCCCTCCCTCTATTCCCTCTCTCCTCTCTCTCCTCCCTCTCCCTTCTTAGTTTATCCTCATTATTTGTATAGGTGACTGCTGGTTGGAGGATGAGGGGTGTGAGTTCCCCTCCACCAGGAGCAGCTGCTGACCCTGCGACGACACTTCAACACAGTTTTATTGTTATCATAGATATAAAACAACTAGCAACCACATCACCAATCTCTATTTATGGAAGCAAGCTGGTGGGACATTTCAATGATTTTACATTTGTTATGTATCTCTCTCTTTCTTCACCCCTCTCTCCCACCTAAATCGAAATATCCCTCTTTTCTAAAACTTTTCCTACTGTGCCCTTATCAAGGTTAACTCTCAGATGTAACTGAATGTTTTTCGACGGTCTGGAGTTTGTATATTTATATCGACAGACATTATCTAATCTTTTTTATATATATTCCTGATCTTGTATTGACAAGATGTACATTTTGTATTTCTTTCTCTCCTCAGCTTTTGTTTTTAATCATTGAACTGATGCTCAAGTGACTTTAATATGTGACATTTTAACTGAATTGTATCCCTTTCCCTTCTGCCCCAGTCTCTTGTTGTCTTCAAGCATATCAATGGTGATTATTTGTAAATGCAGCTCTTATAGGACAATGAGGATATGTGAATATCAGAAATATTGCTGGAGATCTGACTGACTTTGTTTCACAAACTGCTGTGGTCGCTAAGCACCGGGCGGACCGTAACCACAACAAGGCCCTTGGTAACCGTGGCGACAGGTGACATGTGAAACAACTCTTTTTTTTTTGTTCTTTCTGGTGAAACCAAACCTGAAATACTAAAACAAAAGCCATAAACAGTAGTGAAGACCAGGGCTACTTTCAGATGCATCGCTTGGTAAGAGACCGTTCTGCTGTGTAGGATCTCCAATTCTCGGGTCAACCTCGCATGCTGAAGCTTTCCATTCCTCTTTCACTCCTTCCCATCATCCCTCTCCTTTCCCTGCCTTCTCCTGGAGCACGCAACGGAAGCCCAGACGCGCGTGAAGATGAACTCGCGTGTACCTGAGCCGAAAGCGTGGCAGCTGTACTATCGACGGACCAACTCCACTGTGGCCTAAACTGATCCCCGCGACTAGCTACTCACCCAAGGCGGAGCGATTCCACCCACAAACCTTTTAACAAACACTTTGTACTACGGAGACTTCTAATCAAGCCTTATGGTTTTTTTCTTTTCTCCTTTCTCTGTCTTTCTTATTTATTCTTCATCCCTGTCGTGTTTGTTGCAAAAGCTGTTTTTTATCTTGAGTGTTTCAACACAGGATCCTGTGTCAATACTTTTTCAAGGCAAATTATGTCACGGAACCGAAGACTTGTCCTTTCCACCCTACATGTACACTACATTAGTTATGTTATTCCCTTTGTAATTTAGTCATTTATAATGCAAATCCTGTTACTGTCCTGTTTTTTTTTAAATCTCCTGTTCTCCCCATTTATATTTTCCGGATCTGGTAACAAAATGATGTACAGTCTGAGTACTTATGAACTATTTTATCACAGTATTATTTATTGCTTACTTTCAATAAAATACTGAAACTTATTTTCCACTGCCAATAAAAAGACTAAGTCTTTGTGTTAAATGCATCGCTTGCCTTTGCAGTCATCTTAAAACCATGTGGTGTTAAGACTAGAAACCCCTTCCAATGACTCGGTTGGGGCTTGTATAGTTGTACACCACTGTATGCCCTGATAGGGGGAATGTAAACTTTCATTACATACAAAGAGAAGAAAATACAGAAACATGGTCCTTTTGTGGCTCACAGGGTTGCAAAATTCCGGTAACTTTCCATGTTTTCCAGAAATCCTGGTTGGAGGATTCCGGATTTCCTGCTTATTCCCACCTGATTCTGGGAATCCTGCAACTGGGATTTCTGGGAATTTGGGGAAAGTTACTGGAATTTTGCAACCCTGGTGGCGCAGTTGGTGCTTGCAATGCTTTGGATTCAGCTTTGTAAACTTTTTATTTGGAAATTATATTTGTCAAGGGTTGCAAGGAAACAAACCCACAATATTTGATTTTGCAGCCCGATTCTCAAAGCCCTCGTGAATTTCACAATGATGGAAACTCCCTCATCATGAAAGTAATGAGTGACACAAGATGATCATTTATAACTGCAATGAGCTGTCCTCAAGATCTCTTTCCACCCATTTTTCTGTGGTTAAAAAGGTCCATCTAGTGGCAAATATGTGGTCATACAAAATGTATACAAATACAGCAAAAATAGTCATTTCACTTCACCCCCATAGTTTCAAATGAATTGCTCTATTAAACAACTGCATTGTTTTATGGTGTGAAATTTTTAAATATTGTTCCTCTTCGGTTACTTGTACCAGTTTGACACCTATAATTATTGTTTGGGCTAAACCTTCCTACTGTACAATTCCTGACACCTTCAATTCTGTTCCAAACCAAGCCGAAAGAATGTGGTGCTTCACTTGTAAAAGACAAGATTACATGTGATTTCACAAATAACTACCATGTACTTGTGTGACTGGTGATGGTTCCATTTTTTTTATTTTTTTTTATCACATGTAATTTGATTTTCAAGATACAGAGAATTATGTATATTAACACTTAATTAACATGGAATAGCTATCGTACCATTTTAAAATGTGTCCAGTGTCCCCGATTCTCTGTTGCAATATGTATATAAGAGATCAACTGTGTAATAAAAGACATACAGTTATCATTGTCCTATCTAAATGGTTAGTAAAGCAAACAAGAATTGTCTGTTTAAAAATCCCTATACAAGTATTGTTTTAAACAACGCCTACTTTATATCACATCAAACACCAACCCTGAATTCATTCATAGTGAAATCTGATGTGCATTAGGATGTTTTGGCCATTTTATATACAGTACCAGTCAAAAGTTTGGACACACCTACTCATTCAATGGTTTTTCTTTATTTTTACTTTTTTCTACATTGGAGAATAATAGTGAAGACATCACACTATGAAATAACACATGGAATCATGTAGTTACCAAAAAAGTTTTTATTTTTATTTTATATTTGAGATTCTTCAGAGTAGCCACCGTTTGTCTTGATGACAGCTTTGCACACTCTTGGTATTCTCTCAACCAGCTTCATGAGGAATGCTTTTCCAACAACCTTGAAGGAGTTCCCACATATGCTGAGCACTTGTTGGCTGCTTTTCCTTCACTTTGCAGTCCAACTCATCCCAAACCATCTCAATTGGGTTGAGGTCAGGTGATTGTGGAGGCCAGGTCATCTGATGCAGCACTCCATCACTCTCATTGGTCAAATAGCCCTTACACAGCCTGGAGGTGTGTTTTGGGTCATTGTCCTGTTGAAAAACAAATGATAGTCCCACTAAGCGCAAACCAGATGGAATGGCGTATCGCTGCAGAATGCTGTGGTAGCCATGCTGGTTAAGTGTGCCTTGAATTCTAAATAAATCACAGACAGTGTCACTAGCAAAGCACCATCAAACCACCACCTCCATGCTTCACGGTGGGAACCACACATGCAGAGATAATCCGTTCACCTACTCTGCGTCTCCAAAGACACGGCGGTTGGAACCAAAAATCTCAGATTTGGACTCATCAGACCAAAGGACATATTTCCACCGGTCTAATGTCCATTGCTCGTGTTTCTTGGCGAAGCAAGTCTCTTCTTCTTATTGGTGTCCTTTAGTAGTGGTTTCTTTGCAGCAATTCGACCATGAAGGCCTGATTCATGCAGTCTCCTCTGAACAGTTGATGTTGAGATGTGTCTGTTCCTTGAACTCTGTGAAGCATTTATTTGGGCTGCAATTTCTGAGGCTGGTAACTCTAAAGAACTTATCCTCTGCAGCAGAGGTAACTCTGGGTCTTCCTTTCCTGTGGCGGTCCTCATGAGAGCCAGTTTCATCATAGCGCTTGATGGTTTTTGTGACTGCACTTGAAGAAACTTTCAAAGTTCTTGACATTTTCCGGATTGACTGACCTTCATGTCTTAAAGTAATGATGGACTGTCGTTTCTCTTTGCTTATTTGAGCTGTTCTTGCCATAATTTGGACTTGGTCTTTACCAAATAGAGCTATCTTCTGTATACCACCCCTACCTTGTCAGAACACAACTGATTGGCTCAAATGCATTAAGAAGGAAATAAATTCCACAAATTAACTTTTAACAAGGCACACCTGTTAATTGAAATGCATTCCAGGTGACTACCTCATGAAGCTGGTTGAGAGAATGCCAAGAGTGCGCAAAGCTGTCATCAAGGCAAAGGGTGGCTACTTTGAAAAATCTCAAATATATTTTGATTTGTTTAACACTTTTTTGGTTACTACATGATTCCATATGTGTTATTTCATAGTTTTGATGTCTTCACTATTATTCTACAATGTAGAAAATAGTCAAAATAAAGAAAAATCCCTGAAAGAGTAGGTGTGTCCAAACTTTTGACCGGTAGTGTGTATAAAAAACATCTCCAGTTGTCATTTAACGTAGTTTACCTGTCTGGTTGCAGTGTTCCTGGGTGCTGATATCTTCCTCTATCTGCTGTAGTACTGCGACACAGATAGAACAAGGAGCCAGATCTCTCGCAGGATGAATGAATCTGAAGCATTCGTTTAGAAGTCCAGTTGTGGGAGAAGATGGAGCTAGACGAAACTTGGCTGACATTCTGCTAATTTTCTCATCGATGGAACATTAGATCTCAGTACAGTTTTCTGTTCCCAAAACTCAAATCTGTTGCGAACAGAGTGGATTAAGTTTTGTAGATTTGACCCTTTTCTAAAAGTTTCAGAAAATGGCATTGTTTAGAAGGAGTGCAAGGGCGAATTGAGTTATTGCACACGCGCACTTCACAGAGTAGGCGTTTGATAACGGAAGTATGCAAATAAATGCTAGAACGCGCTTGGCTCTGCCCACCTGCGAGATATGGCTGTGTCGTATGGTTGCAGTCTTGTGAGCTTCGACCCAACTTTGCTATTTTGTTATTCTTTAGCCGTTTATCTTTACTTTTGTGTACAGAATGTTTCCGCTATCTGTTATGACCGTCAAACGTATCATAAACATCAGATCGGCAGTTACTAACCTTCATTTCGGCTTCAACTCCGACTCATTGGCCCTGGACTCTCTGTTTACCTCTGACCAGGCTCTCATCCCCGGGCTACCCAGGAGAAAAAGTGGCAGGAGAGCAGGCGTACTGGTGAGACTAGGGCAAAGGGGAAAACCGGCCACTGCTTCCATCCATTTTACTGGTCAATGTTCAGTCACTTGATAACAAGAAGGATGACCTTCGATGGAGGATTTGCTACCAAAGAGACATTCGAAATTGCAATATCATCTGTTTTACTGAATGAAACTTGGATTTCGGATGAGTCACCCCCCCCCCACGGCTTTCACACTCAACGGACTTTCCATGCACCGAGGGAACAGGACTTCGGCTTCAGGAAAATCCAGAGGGGGAGGAGTTTCTACATCAACAATAGATGGTGTGCAGACTAGCGTAGTGACAGTCTCGTCCTACTGTTCACCTGACCTGGAATATCTGATGGTCAAATGCCAACCCTTCTATCTCGCGAGAGAGTTTTAATCTGTTATAGTCACAGCTGTTTATATCCCACCTCAGGCCAACACCGCGCTCGCACTCAATGACCTGTACAAGGCTCTAAACAAGCAGGAAACTGCCCACCCAGAGGCTGCTCTGATTGGATCTGGGGATTTTAATGCTCCGTCACTGAAACACACGTGATGACAAACTTTTACCAACACTTCTCCTTTGCCACGACAGCCGCTAAAGTTTTAGATGACTGTTATACAACACACATGCAAGCTTACAAGGCCCTCCCTCGACCCCCTTTCGGCAAATCAGATCCCGACTCTATACTCCTATTTCCTGTTTACAGGTAAAAGCTCAAGCAGGAAGTACCCGTGACGCACATGATAGAGAGATGGTCCGTTGAAGCAGAGGCTACAAGACTGCTTTGCTAGCACGGACTGGAATATGTTCTGGGACTCCGCCGATAACATTGGCGAGCTTACAACCTCCGTCACGAGCTTCATAAGGAAGTGCATCGACGATGTTGTCCCCACAACCTGCTGCTTTCCCAACCAAAAACCCTGGATTAACACAGATACGCGCCAAACTAAAGGACAGGACCGACGCACATAAGGCTATAGTAGCTGCAGTCGAGGCTACGAACGCGTACAAGAAGTCCTGCTACGACCTCTGCAGAACCACCAAAAATGCGAAAAGACAATACTGGAATAAGGTGGAATCCTACTACACCGGCTCTGACACTCGTCAAATGTGGCAAGGACTACAGTCTATTACGGATTATAAAAGAGGACCTAGCCATGAACTACCCAACGATGCCTCTCTACCAGACGATTTGAAAGCTTTTCATGCACGCTTCCACAAAAACAACAGAGCCTTGTATGAGGGCCCCCGCTGATCCGGAGGACTGGGTGATCTCACTCTCCGAGGCTGACATAAGGCTTTTAAACGGGTCAACACTCGTAAGGCCGCAGGGCCAAACGGTATTCCAGGCCGCGTCCTCAGGGCATGTGCAGACCAGCTGGGAGGCGTCTTCGTTGATATTTTCAATCTCTCCTTGTCCCAGTCTGTAATCCCCACGTTTCAAGCTGACTACCAACATTCCTGTTCCCAACCTGCCACAATAACTACCGCCCTGTAGCGCTCACATCTATAATCAGGAAGTGCTTTGAAAGGCTGTTCATGGCACACATCAACTCCCATCATCCCAGACACCCTGGACCCACTCCAATTTGCATACCGCCTTAACAGATCCACAGACGACGCGATCTCAATTGCACTCCAGACTGTCCTCCCCCGCCTAGAAAAGAGGAATACCCATGTTCCTCGGCGTCCACATCACTGAGGATTTAACGTGGTCATCTCACACCAACACAGTCGTGAAGAAGGCACGGCAACGCCTCTTTCCCCTCAGGAGACCGAAGAGATTTGGCATGACGCCTCAGATCCTCAGGAACTTTTACAGGTCTACCATCGAAAGCATCCTGACTGGTTGTATCACCGCCTGGTATGGCAACTGCTCCGTCCGCGACCGCAAGGCCCTACAGAGGGTGGTGCGGATGGCCATCCAAGACATTTATACCAGGCGGTGTCTGAGAAAGGCCCTACAGAGGGTGGTGCGGATGGCCATCCAAGACATTTATACCAGGCGGTGTCTGAGAAAGGCCAGAAAAACTGCCAAGGACTCCAGCCACCTGAGCCATGGACTGTTTCTCTCTGCTCCTGTTCCGCAGGCGGTACTGGAGCATCGAGTCGCGGACCAACAGGCTCCGAAATATACTGAACAAAAATATAAACGCAACATGCAACAATTTCAACCATTTTACTGAGTTACAGTTCATATGAGGAAATCAGTCAGTTGAAATAAATTCATTCATCCTAATCTATGGATTTCACATGACTGGGAATACAGATATGCATCTGTTGGTCACAGATACCTTAAAAAAAAATGGCCTCACAATGGGCCTCAGGATCTCGTCGCAGTATTTTTGTACATTCAAATTGCCATCGATAAAATGCAATTTTGTTCGTTGTCCGTAGTTTATGCCTGCCCATACCATAACCCCACTGCCACCATCGGGCACTCTGTTCACAACGTTGACATCAGCAAACCGCTCGCCCACACGACGCCATACACGTGGTCTGCGGATGTGAGACCGGTTGGACGTACTGCCAAATTCTCTATTACGACATTGGATGCAGTTTATGGTAGAGAAATGAACATGAAACACTCTGTCAACAGCTCTGGTGGCATGCCAATTGCACGCTCCCTCAAAACTTTAGACTCCCTCAAAACTGCACAGTTTAGAGTGGCCTTTTATTGTCCCCCAGCACAAGGTGCACCTGTGTATTGATCATGCTCTTTAATCAGCTTCTTGATATGCCACACCTGTCAGGTGGATGGATTATCTTGGCAAAGGAGATATGCTCACTAACAGGGATGTAAACAAATTTGTGCACAACATTTGAGAGAAGTAAGCTTTTTGTGCGTATGGAACATTTCTGGGATCTTTTATTTCAGCTCATGAAACCAACACTTTACATGTTTGCGTTTAAATTTTTGTTTAGTGTAGCTTCTTTCCCCAGGCCATAAGACTGTTGGATAGATATCTACCAATGCCCTTCCTCTCTACCACAGAATACTGTTGGATAGATATCTACCAATGCCCTTCCTCTCTACCACAGAAGACTGTTGGATAGATATCTACCAATGCCCTTCCTCTCTACCACAGAAGACTGTTGGATAGATATCTACCAATGCCCTTCCTCTCTACCACAGAAGACTGTTGGATAGATATCTACCAATGCCCTTCCTCTCTACCACAGAAGACTGTTGGATAGATATCTACCAATGCCCTTCCTCTCTACCACAGAAGACTGTTGGATAGATATCTACCAATGCCCTTCCTCTCTACCACAGACTATCTGCACAGACTCTATGCCCATTCTCAGGTCTCTACCACTCAACCACACACACCTACCCTAACGCTTCACATTCACGCTCACACACTCAGTACTGACACCACACGCATACACTCACTCATTACCATGCACACACCACAAATGCTGCTACCATGACTGATAGTGAATAATATTACCACTAGCATTTATCCTGCTACAAGCCCCTTTTTACCCCTGTTTACATGTACATTCCTTCCTCAGTCACACCCTGCACATTGTAATAATGGTACTGGCTCCTGTATATCAGACCTGTAACGTAGACACGGGGAGTCAGGAAGCAAGCGCATTTAGTGTGTTTTAATTACGAAGAACATGGAACGATACAAAACAACGGGAGCTTCAAACACGGAAACATAAACAATACTGCCTGAGGGCTGAACACAATGGAGCGCTAGATAAAGGGGGAGTAATCAGGGAAGTGATGAAGTCCAGCTGTGTCTGATGATGAGGCGCAGGAGTGCGTAATGATGGTTGCCAGGTGTGCGTAATGATGGTTGCCAGGTGTGCGTAATGATGGGTTGCCAGGTGTGCGTAATGATGGTTGCCAGGTGTGCGTAATGATGGGTTGCCAGGTGTGCGTAATGATGGGTTGCCAGGTGTGCGTAATGATGGGTTGCCAGGTGTGCGTAATGATGGTTGCCAGGTGTGCGTAATGATGGTTGCCAGGTGTGCGTAATGATGGGTTGCCAGGAGTGCGTAATGATGGTTGCCAGGTGTGCGTAATGATGGTTGCCAGGTGTGCGTAATGATGGTTGCCAGGAGTGCGTAATGATGGTTGCCAGGTGTGCGTAATGATGGGTTGCCAGGTGTGCGTAATGATGGTTGCCAGGTGTGCGTAATGATGGGTTGCCAGGTATGCGTAATGATGGGTTGCCAGGTGTGCGTAATGATGGGTTGCCAGGTGTGCGTAATGATGGTTGCCAGGTGTGCGTAATGATGGTTGCCAGGTGTGCGTAATGATGGGTTGCCAGGAGTGCGTAATGATGGTTGCCAGGTGTGCGTAATGATGGTTGCCAGGTGTGCGTAATGATGGTTGCCAGGTGTGCGTAATGATGGGTTGCCAGGAGTGCGTAATGATGGTTGCCAGGTGTGCGTAATGATGGTTGCCAGGTGTGCGTAATGATGGTTGCCAGGTGTGCGTAATGATGGGTTGCGAGGACCGGTGGTCAGTAGATATCAGACCTGTATATATTAGACCTGTATATATCAGACCTGTATATATTAGACCTGTATATATTAGACCTGTATATATCAGACCTGTATATATCAGACCTGTATATATCAGACCTGTATATATTAGACCTGTATATATTAGACCTGTATATATCAGACCTGTATATATCAGACCTGTATATATCAGACCTGTATATATTAGACCTGTATATATCAGACCTGTATTTAACTGCATTCTCATGTTTCTTGTCTTTTTCTTATCTCACGTTTCACGTTTTATTTGTTATCTGTATTATTGGCTTTATTGTGCGTTGTTGGGAAAGAGCTCACAAGTTAACGTTTCACTATACTGTTTTAGACCTGCTTTATCCTGCGCATGGGACAATAAAACTTGAAACTTGAAACTTGCATGTTCTGCCCACTATGTTTAATTAGCTCCCGTTGGAAACAACACTGGTGGTGTATCTTGCTTTACTTATGAACATCTTTTGACTTATGTCTCATGGAGGTTGACTGTCCACTTTTGAATCCCGTAGCAGGAGTCACAGAAGAGCCGTCGGTTCCGTATTCTGACCTCAGCTCCGGCCTCCGATGCGCCCAGCAGCTCGGACTTACAATCGATGCACTTGAAACAGGTCAAATGATAAACAAGCCCCAGGGACTCGATGACCATTGCGGCTCCCTTGACCAGAGCCGTGTCACAGAACGTGCAGATTTTCTTGCCACTCACTGTCCTGCTGCTTTCATGCAAGGATATAAGTGACTCAGACTTGGGGCCAGTAGAAGGGTTGGGGGAGGAGGGGGAGGGAGAGGGAGAGGACTGGGACCAGGAAGACAGGTTGCTTCCACCCCCGGCTCCTCTGAGGGAGCTCATGGAGAGAGAGGAGGGCATAGTGGCTGAGCCGGAATGACCTCTGACCCCGCCGCTGTAGGTGTTGAGACCAGAGAGGCCAGAGTGAGGCCAGCTGTAGGTGTTGAGCCCAGAGAGGCCAGAGTGAGGCCAGCTGTAGCTGGGGATGGAGGAGGGGCTTTCCGGTGTCCACGACGAACGCCAGGAAGAGCATCGCGCAATGTCCAGGTTGTCGAGAGACTTGCCTCTCCTGATGGGTCCGGCGGCAGGGTGCTTGCTGGTGGAGCGCTGGCAGATCCAGCTGTTGTCGGGACGCAGTCTGGTTTTCTTACTCTCCAGAGGGATCTGCTGCCTCTCCAGCGCCGCCTGGGGCAGGCTCTGCTGGCCTTTTATCCACGATGCCTCACCCAGCCTGTCACTGCTAGTCACTTTGATCTCTGGTTTCTCCACATGGTCCAGGTCAGCAGTGGATTTGGACTTTGCCCTGTCTGCCATGGATATCTCAGGCTGGACCTTGCCGGTAGAGCCATAGGAGTCCCCCATCGATTGCTGCTGCTGCTCCCTCTCGCTCTCCCTCTCTCTTTCCCTTCCTATGCGCTGTTGTTCCGCAGCCTCCTGGTGCCCCCTCTCCTCTTCCCTAATGTCCTCCTTCCTCGTCTGCCGTCTCAGCCCCTCCTCCTGTCTTTGTCTCCTTCCCTCTTCCTGCTCCTCTCTCCTCTTCTTCTCTGAGGTGTTTCTCTGTAGTACCAGTTCTTCAGTGACATCCACCATGACGTGTCTCCGCAGTGCTTCTATTATAAAGTGCTTCCTAACGTGTTTCTCACAGTAGTAGACGGAGCAGGTCAGACAAAGCTTCATAGCTTTGCGCTCAGAGCAGATATCACATGGTTCTCCTGGTCTGGTTCTTGATTGGGAAAAGAAAATAGGAATTACCTACTTGTCAAATACACGGATCAGCAAAACCTCATCTGTTAGATTTACTACACATGCTAACAAATACATAATAATGTAGCTAATGAAAACCTACTTATAAACTATCTGTTTCAAGGTTATTATAGTAAATAAAACTACTCATGAAACAACAATTTAGTAAACTGAAATAAATAATTAACAACCCTGTTTGAAAAACGAAAACTATACTGAAGCTATTATTTTTGACTCCCCAAACTACGACTGCATGAACTTTATAAAACCCGTGATCGAAGGTCATGACATTTGACTGCAGTCGACTGCAAGTTTCTACAGTTGCTCTTCGCCACCTTTAGCCTGCAGCCACGATTCATATATAGCAGGCTACAATGGATATATACAAATTAATGTGATACAGTATTTAAGGCTCTCTCTCACTTAGTGATTGTACTGTACACACATATATTTTAGTTTGTGAGTGTGTGACATAAAGAACCCCTTTTATAAACCAATGGCAACACTGCCATGTTGATCTGAGCCTTGCTGTTGGAAAACCACATCAGTGTCCTGACTATCGGCTCTCGCAGTTTATCTCCTCGACTTTTGTCTACAGACGGTTGGTTTAGCCTTATCATTCAAACGCGCCCATTGACTTTATAATTTAAAGGTAAACTCAGTGAGATGACTTTGGACGAAAGTCGAGGACTGAAGTCGGGGGGAGGTGCCTCTACGACAGCGGAAAGTCGTTACGCTAACGTGGTTTTCCAACAGCGAGGCTCAGATCAACATGGCGGTGCTGCCATTGTTTATAAAAGGGGTTCTTTATAATGTTGAAATAAACACGTATCCAACCCCATATCACACACTCACAACCCAAAATCATCACATAATGTATGTTCACATTGTACAATCAATTAGTGAGAGAGCCTCAAATATCACATTTATTTGCGTATTTTCACAATTTGGTTCCTGTTTCAGTCATGTCTTTGGTCACGTTCGGCTGATCAAACAAAAAACACCCTAATGATTGGTTAACAATAGATCCTCCCACAATGCAGGTGATTGTTGCAGGAGGAAATTGGTGAAGAGGAACTGCAGAAACTTGCAGTTGACACTTCATGACCTTTGATCACATGATTTTTGTAAAGTTCATGCATTCGACATGTAGTCGGACAATTTTTATCCCCAGAACGGAAAAACACTTTGAAAGACTTGACAAAAGTGATCCGCTCAAAAGCTCCCATTGAGATGAGCACGATGTAAAACTTTGGTCTCACACGGTCACACAGAGAACATGTGCAGGGGTGCGCTTCACTCTGCTAACCGTGGTAGCTACGGGAACAAAACAGCAGAGAAGTTCAGAGTCACGCTTCAATGCTCCTGGTTGTTGCAGAAATCTACTCTATATAAAAAGGTATGTGGACACCCCTTCAAATGTGTGGATTTGGCTATTTCAGCCACACCCGTTGCTGACAGGCGTATAAAATCAAGCACACCGCCATGCAATCTCCATAGACAAACATTGGCAGTAGAATGGCCTTACTGAAGAGCTCAGTGACTTTCAAGGTGGCACCGTCATAGGATGCCACCTTTCCAACAAGTCAATTAGTCAAATTTCTGCCCTGCTAGAGCTGCCCCGGTCAACTGTAAGTGCTGTTATTGTGAAGTGGAAACGTCTCAGAGCAACAACAGCTCATCTGTGAAAACATTGTCTGTCCTCAGTTGCAACACTCACTACCAAACTGCCTCTGGAAGCAATGCCAGTACAAGAAGTGTTCGTCGGGAGCTTCATGAAATGGGTTTCCATGGCCGAGCACAAGCCAGCTTAAGAATCACCATGCGCAATGCAAAGCGTCGGCTGGAGTGGTGTAAAGATCGCCGCCATTGGACTCTGGAGCAGTGGAGACACGTTCTCTGGTGAATCACGCTTCACCATCTGGCAGTCCAATGGACGAATCTGGGTTTGGCAGATGCTACCTGCCCAAATGTATAGTGCCAACTGTAAAGTTTGGTGGAGGAGGAATAATGGTCTGGGGCTGCTTTTCATGGTTCGGGCTAGGCCCCTTAGTTCCAGTGAAGGGAAATCTTAACGTTACAGCATACAATTACATTCTAGACGATTCTGTGCTTCCAACTTTGTGGGAACAGTTTGGGGAAGGCCCTTTCCTATTTCAGCATGACAATGCCCTCGTGCACAAAGCGAGGTCCATACAGAAATGGTTTGTCGAGATCGGTGTGGAAGAACTTGACTGGCCTGCACAGAGCCCTGACCTCAACCCCATCTAATACCTTTGGGATGAATTGGAACGCCGACTGTGAGCCAGGCCTAATCGCCCAACATCAGTGCCCGACCTCACAAAGGCTCTTGTGGCTGAACGGAAGCAAGTCCCCGCAGCAATGTTCCAACATCTAGTGGAAATCCTTCCCAGAAGAGTGGAGGCTGTTATAGCAACAAAGGAGGGGACCAACTCCATATTAATGCCCATGATTTTGGAATGAGATGTTCAACGAGCAGGTGTCCACATACTTTTGGCTACCTTTAAAGGCCCAAATGCAGCCATTTTTAGAAATCTCAATATCACATCATTTCTGGGTAACAGTTATGTGCCTTACTATGATTGTTTTCAATTAAAATGGTCAAAAAGAAGCAAATTGCTTCTTAGCAAAGAGACATTTCTCAAGCAAGAATTCTGCTAGGACTGTCTGGGAGTGGTCTGAGTGGGGAGGGGAAAACTGAAAGCTAGCTGTTATTGGCAGAGAGGTTTGGAACTCTCTTTCTTATTGGTCTATTAACTAATTGATGTCAGGCAAAAACTCCATCCCACCAAAACAGGCTGAAACTTCAGGCAGTCTTTTCAAACAGCGCTTACACTAAAAGAGCATTTTTCATAATTTTCACAATTTCACAGTATTATTCCAACCTCATAGTGTGGAAATATATATAAAACACAGGCATATTTGACTGCACTGGGCCTTTAAACATAACCTAACCTATGATCTGACCCATCACTTTATGCATTACTGATCCACAGGTGCAAAAAGTGACATCACAAAAAACTATACAGGCTACTTCCTGTCCCTAACACTAAAACTAAAACTGAAAGTAAATCATATAAAAACGAAATGGAAAGGTTATTAGAAAACTTAAACTAAATAAAAACGAGTAAAGTGGCTCAAAAAATATAACTGAAACTAACTGAATTTCTAATAAAAATCTTAACTAATAGAAATAAAAATGAATGTAAAAACACAAAACTATACTGAACAAAAATATAAATGCAACATGCTACAATTTCAAAGAGTTACAGTTCATTAAGGAAATCAGTCAACTGAAATAAATTCATTATAATAATAATAATAATATGCCATTTAGCAGACGCTTTTATCCAAAGCGACTTACAGTCATGCGTGCATACATTTTTTTTGTGTATGGGTGGTCCCGGGGATCGAACCCACTACCTTGGCGTTACAAGCGCCGTGCTCTACCAGCTGAGCTATAGAGGACCACATTAGGCCCTAATCTATGGATTTCACATGACTGGGAATACAGATATGCATCTGTTGGTCCCAGGTACCTTCAAAAAAAGGTAAGGGGCGTGGATCAGAAAACCAGTCAGTATCTGGTGTGACCACCATTTGCCTCATATAATGCGACACATATCCTTTAACATTTATGTCATTTAGCAGACGCTCTTATCCAGAGCGACTTACAGGAGCAATTAGGGTTAAGTGCCTTGCTCAAGGGCGACAGATTTTTCACCTAGTCGGCTCGGGGATTAGAACCAGCGACCTTTCGGTTACTGGCACAACGCTCTTAACCACTAAGCTACCTGCCGCTGGAACTGGAACACGCTGTCATACATGTCGATCCAGAGCACCCCAAACATGCTCGATGGGTGACATGTCTGGTGAATATGCAGGCCATGGAAGAACTGGGAGATTTTCAGCTGCCAGAAATTGTGTACAGATCCTTGCGACATGGTGCCATGCATTATCATGCTGAAACATGAGGTGATGGTGGCAGATGAATTGCACGTCAATGGGCCTCAGGATCTCGTCACGGTATCTCTGTGCATTCAAATTGCCATCGATAACATGCAATCGTGTTCGTTGTCCGTAGTTTATGCCTGCCCATACCATAACCCCACCGCCACAATGGTGCACTCTGTTCACAACATTGACATCAGCAAACCACTCGCCCACACGACGCCACGGTTGTGAGTCCGGTTGGACGTAGAGAAATGAATATTAAATTATCTGGCAACAGCTTTGGTTTACATTCCTGCAGTCAGCATGCCAATTGCACGCTCCCTCAAAACTTGAGACATCTATGGCATTGTGTTGTGTGACAAAACTGCACATTTTAGAATGGCCTTTTATTGTCCCCAGCACAAGGTGCACATGTGTAATGATCATGCTGTTTAATCAGCTTCTTGATATGTCACATCTGTCAGGTGGATGGATTATGTTCGCAAAGGAGAAATGCTCACTAACAGGGATTTAAACAAATTTGTGCACCAAATTTGAGAGAAAAAGCTTTTTGTGCATATGGAAAATCTCTTGGATCTTTTATTTCAGCTCATGAAACATGGAACCAACACTTTACATGTTGCGTTTATATTTTTATTCAGTGTATAATAACCTTGATCTGTTTCACTACAGTATGCATCCTTTAATATTTTATTATGTGGAGGTACAGCAGTAGCATCCTTAGAGGTGCTATATGTTATAAGATAGAATATAGGGTCTTACCCTGCTTTCAGCTGAGAGAGCTTTTCCCTCTCTTTGAAATAAAGAGGGGAATCCATTGAATGGTCACTCGTCATTGATGTTACTGACATACAACTGGAGAGAACAGAATAACCAGAAGAGAAAGACTCTCAGCATCAGCCTGCATGCACATGACAGAGACACATATTATAGTCCTATAACAATACAGAGAGACATGACAGAGACACGTATTATAGTCCTATAACAATACAGAGAGATAGTACAAGATAGGGAATGAACCACCTAAAGGTTTCAGATTGTTATATGGTCTATAACTGGCAACAGTTATAGACTAGGGGTTCTCAAATATTTTGCTTCGTGACCCATCAACTGAGGTGTCTGTTGAGTCGTGACCCATCAACTGAGGTGTCTGTTGAGTCGCGACCCACCAACTGAGGTGTCTGAGTCCCGACCCACCAGCTGAGGTGTCTGTTGAGTCCCGACCCACCAACTGAGGTGTCTGTTGAGTCCCGACCCATCAACTGAGGTGTCTGTTGAGTCGTGACCCACCAACTGAGGTGTCTGTTGAGTCGCGACCCACCAACTGAGGTGTCTGTTGAGTCGCGACCCACCAGCTGAGGTGTCTGAGTCACGACCCACCAGCTGAGGTGTCTGTTGAGTCGCGACCCACCAGCTGTGGTGTCTGTTGAGTTGTGACCCACCAACTGAGGTGTCTGTTGAGTCGCGACCCACCAACTGAGGTGTCTTTAGTCCCGACCCACCAACTGAGGTGTCTGTTGAGTCGTGACCCACCAGCTGAGGTGTCTGTTGAGTCGTGACCCACCAGCTGAGGTGTCTTCTGAGTCGTGACCCACCAGCTGAGGTGTCTGTTGAGTCCCGACCCACCAACTGAGGTGTCTGTTGAGTCCCGACCCATCAACTGAGGTGTCTGTTGAGTCGTGACCCACCAACTGAGGTGTCTGTTGAGTCCCGACCCATCAACTGAGGTGTCTGTTGAGTCGTGACCCACCAACTGAGGTGTCTGTTGAGTCGCGACCCACCAACTGAGGTGTCTGTTGAGTCGCGACCCACCAACTGAGGTGTCTGTTGAGTCGCGACCCACCAACTGAGGTGTCTGAGTCGCGACCCACCAGCTGAGGTGTCTGAGTCGCGACCCACCAGCTGTGGTGTCTGTTGAGTTGTGACCCACCAACTGAGGTGTCTGTTGAGTCGCGACCCACCAACTGAGGTGTCTTTAGTCCCGACCCACCAACTGAGGTGTCTGTTGAGTCGTGACCCACCAGCTGAGGTGTCTTCTGAGTCGTGACCCACCAGCTGAGGTGTCTTCTGAGTCCCGACCCACCAACTGAGGTGTCTGTTGAGTCCCGACCCATCAACTGAGGTGTCTGTTGAGTCCCGACCCATCAACTGAGGTGTCTGTTGAGTCGTGACCCACCAACTGAGGTGTCTGAGTCCCGACCCATCAACTGAGGTGTCTGTTGAGTCCCGACCCACCAACTGAGGTGTCTGTTGAGTCCCGACCCACCAACTGAGGTGTCTGTTGAGTCCCGACCCATCAACTGAGGTGTCTGTTGAGTCGTGACCCACCAACTGAGGTGTCTGTTGAGTCGCGACCCACCAACTGAGGTGTCTGTTGAGTCGCGACCCACCAGCTGAGGTGTCTGAGTCACGACCCACCAGCTGAGGTGTCTGTTGAGTCGCGACCCACCAGCTGTGGTGTCTGTTGAGTTGTGACCCACCAACTGAGGTGTCTGTTGAGTCGCGACCCACCAACTGAGGTGTCTTTAGTCCCGACCCACCAACTGAGGTGTCTGTTGAGTCGTGACCCACCAGCTGAGGTGTCTGTTGAGTCGTGACCCACCAGCTGAGGTGTCTGTTGAGTCGTGACCCACCAACTGAGGTGTCTGTTTAGATTTAGATTTTAGTCATTTAGCAGACGCACTTATCCAGAGCGACTTACAGTTAGTGAATACATTTTTTTTTTTATACTGGCCCCCCGTGGGAAGCGAACCCACAACCCTGGCGTTGCAAACGCCATGCTCTATCAACTGAGCTACATCCCTGCCGGCCATTCCCTCCCCTACCCTGGACGACGCTGGGCCAATTGTGCGCCGCCCATGAGTCTCCCGGTCGCGGCCGGCGGCGACAGAGCCTGGATTCGAACCAGGATCTCTAGTGGCACAGTTAGCACTGCGATGCAGTGCCTTAGACCACTGCGCCACTCAGGAGTTGAGTCGTGACCCACCAGCTGAGGTGTCTTCTGAGTCGTGACCCACCAGCTGAGGTGTCTTCTGAGTCGTGACCCACCAGCTGAGGTGTCTGTTGAGTCGCGAACCACCAGCTGAGGTGTCTGTTGAGTCGTGACCCACCAGCTGAGGTGTCTGTTGAGTCGTGACCCACCAGCTGAGGTGTCTGTTGAGTCGTGACCCACCAGCTGAGGTGTCTGTTGAGTCGTGACCCACCAACTGAGGTGTCTGTTGAGTCGTGACCCACCAGCTGAGGTGTCTTTAGTCCCGACCCACCAACTGAGGTTTCTGTTGAGTCGTGACCCACCAGCTGAGGTGTCTGTTGAGTCGTGACCCACCAACTGAGGTGTCTGTTGAGTCGTGACCCACCAGCTGAGGTGTCTTCTGAGTCGTGACCCACCAGCTGAGGTGTCTGTTGAGTCGTGACCCACCAGCTGAGGTGTCTTCTGAGTCGTGACCCACCAACTGAGGTGTCTTCTGAGTCGTGACCCACCAGCTGAGGTGTCTTTAGTCCCGACCCACCAACTGAGGTGTCTGTTGAGTCGTGACCCACCAGCTGAGGTGTCTGTTGAGTCGTGACCCACCAGCTGAGGTGTCTGTTGAGTCGTGACCCACCAACTGAGGTGTCTGAGTCGTGACCCACCAGCTGAGGTGTCTTCTGAGTCGTGACCCACCAACTGAGGTGTCTGTTGAGTCGTGACCCACCAGCTGAGGTGTCTGTTGAGTCGTGACCCACCAGCTGAGGTGTCTGTTGAGTCGTGACCCACCAGCTGAGGTGTCTTCTGAGTCGTGACCCATCAACTGAGGTGTCTGTTGAGTCGTGACCCATCAACTGAGGTGTCTGTTGAGTCATGACCCACCAGCTGAGGTGTCTGTTGAGTCGCGACCCACCAACTGAGGTGTCTGTTGAGTCGTGACCCACCAGCTGAGGTGTCTTCTGAGTCGTGACCCACCAACTGAGGTGTCTTCTGAGTCGTGACCCACCAGCTCGGTGTCTTCTGAGTCGTGACCCACCAGCTGAGGTGTCTTTAGTCCCGACCCACCAACTGAGGTGTCTGTTGAGTCGTGACCCACCAGCTGAGGTGTCTGTTGAGTCGTGACCCACCAGCTGAGGTGTCTGTTGAGTCGTGACCCACCAACTGAGGTGTCTGAGTCGTGACCCACCAGCTGAGGTGTCTTCTGAGTCGTGACCCACCAACTGAGGTGTCTGTTGAGTCGTGACCCACCAGCTGAGGTGTCTGTTGAGTCGTGACCCACCAGCTGAGGTGTCTGTTGAGTCGTGACCCACCAGCTGAGGTGTCTTCTGAGTCGTGACCCATCAACTGAGGTGTCTGTTGAGTCGTGACCCATCAACTGAGGTGTCTGTTGAGTCATGACCCACCAGCTGAGGTGTCTGTTGAGTCGCGACCCACCAACTGAGGTGTCTGTTGAGTCATGACCCACCAGCTGAGGTGTCTGTTGAGTCGCGACCCACCAACTGAGGTGTCTGTTGAGTCGCGACCCACCAACTGAGGTGTCTGTTGAGTCGCGACCCACCAACTGAGGTGTCTTCTGAGTCGCGACCCACCAACTGAGGTGTCTGTTGAGTCATGACCCACCAGCTGAGGTGTCTGAATTGCGACCCACCATAAGGGTCGAGCGGTGAAAGTAGAAAGTAGAAAAATAAAACCCTTCTTCAAAACATCTAAATGAATGTAGATTTGAATGTGGGCTCTTGGGACCAATTGTAAGAAATTGACTGCATAATAATACAATAATTTGTAACTGCCATAGAACATATAACAATGTGAAACCTTTAGACCCTGTGAATGTAGATAACACTAAATCAACAACTAAGAATGAGTCAGTGCAGCATCAACATCCTAGTACAGTGACTTCGGAAAGTATTCAGACCCCTTGACTTTTTCCACATTTTGTTACGTTACAGCCTTATTCTAAAATGGATTAAATAAATAAAAATCCTCAGCAATCTACACACATACCCCATAATGACAAAACAAAAACACATTTTTAGACATATTTGCAAATGTATTAAAAATAAAAAAAACAGAAATACCTTATTTACATAAGTATTCAGACCCTTTGCTATGAGACTCAATTGAGCTCAGGTGCATCCTGTTTCCATTGATCATCCTTGAGATGTTTCTAAAACTTGATTGGCGTCTACTTGTGGTAACTTCAATTGATTGGACATGATTTGGAAAGGCACACACCTGTCTATATAAGGTCCCACAGTTGACAGTGCATGTCAGAGCAAAAACCAAGCCATGAGGTCGAAGGAATTGTCCGTAGAGCTCCAAGACAGGATTGTGTCGAGGCACAGATCTGGGGAAGGGGACCAAAACATTTCTGCAGCATTGAAGGTCCCCAAGAACACAGTAGCCTCCATCATTCTTAAATGGAAGAAGTTAGGAACCACCAAGACTCTTCCTAGAGCTGGCCGCCCGGCCAAACTGAGCAATTGGGGGAGAAGGGCCTTGGTCAGGGAGGTGACCAAGAACCCAATGGTCACTCTGACAGAGCTCTAGAGTTCCTTTGTGGAGATGGGAGAACCTTCCAGAAGGACAACCATCTCTGTAGCACTCCACCAATCAGGCCTTTATGGTAGAGTGGCTAGACGGAAGCCACTCCTCAGTAAAAGGCACATGACAGCCCATGACAGAATGTCCTTGAGTTTGACAAAAGGCACCTAAAGACTCTCAGTCCATGAGAAACAAGATTCTCTGGTCTGATGAAACCAAGATTGAACTCTTTGGCCTGAATGCCAAGCGTCACTTCTGGAGGAAACCTGGCACCATCCCTACGGTGAAGCATGGTGGTGGCAGCATCATGCTGTGGGGATGTTTTTCAGCGGCAGGGACTGGGAGACTAGTCAGGATCGAGGGAAAGATGAACGGAGCAAAGTACAGAGAGATCCTTGATGAAAACCTGCTCCAGGGCGCTCAGGACCTCAGACTCGGGCGAAGGTTCACCTTCCAACAGGACAACGACCCTAAGCACACAGCCAAGACAATGCAGGAGTGGCTTCGGGACAAGTCTCTGAATGTCCTTGAGTGGCCCAGCCAGAGCCCGGATTTGAACCCGATCGAACATCTCTGGAGAGACCTGAAAATAGCTGTGCAGCAACGCTCCCCATTCAACCTCACAGAGCTTGAGAGGATCTGCAGATAAGAATGGGAGAAACTCCCCAAATACAGGTGTGCCAAGCTTGTAGCGTCATACCCAAAAAGACTTGATGCTGTAATCACTGCCAAAGGTGCTTATATACTATAATACTTATGTAAATGTGATATTTTTTAATTATTTTTTATTTATAAATTACCAACAATTTCTACAAACTAGTTTTTGCTTTGTCATTATGGGGTATTGTGTGTAGATTAATGAAGGAACAATTTAATCAATTTTAGAATAAGGCTGTAACGTAACAACATTTTGAAAAAGTAAAGGGGTCTGAATACTTTCCGAAGGCCTTGCAAAAGTATTCATCCCCCTTGACATTTTCCTATTTTGTTGTATTACAACCTGTAATTTAAATAGATTTTTATTTGGATTTCATGTAATGGACATACACAAAATAGTCAAAATTGGTGAAGTGAAATGAAAAAAATTACTTGTTTCAAAAAATTCAAATAAATAACGGAAAAGTGGTGCGTGCATATGTATTCACCCCCTTTGCTATGAAGCCCCTAAATAAGATCTGGTGCAACCAATTTCCTTCAGAAGTCACATAATTAGTTAAATAAAGTCCACCTGTGTGCAATCTAAGTGTCACATGATCTCAGTATATATACACCTGTTCTGAAAGACCCCAGAGTCTGCAACACCACTAAGCAAGGTGCACCACCAAGCAAGTGGCACCATGAAGACCAAGGAGCTCTCCAAACAGGTCAGGGACAACGTTGTGGAGAAGTACAGATCAGGGTTGGGTTATAAAAAAATATCAGAAACTTTGAACATCCCACGGAGCACCATTAAATCTGTTATTTAAAAATTACATGGCACCACAACAAACCTGCCAAGAGAGGGCAGCCCACCAAAACTCACGGACCAGGCAAGGAGGGCATTAATCAGAGAGGCAACAAAGAGACCAAAGATAACCCTGAAGGAGCTGCAAAGTTCCACAGTGGAGATTGGGGTATCTGTCCATAGGACCACTTTGAGCCATACACTCCACAGAGCTGGGTTTTACGGAAGAGTGGCCAGAAAAAAGCCATTGCTTAAAGAAAAAAATAAGCAAACACGTTTGGTGTTCGCCAAAAGGCATGTGGGAGACTCCCCAAACATATGGAAGAAGGTACTCTGGTCAGATTAGACTAAAATTGAGCTTTTTGGCCATCAAGGAAAAAGCTATGTCTGGCGCAAACCCAACACCTCTCATCACCCTGAGAACACTATCCCCACACAGACACACCTATTATAAACTATAACATTACTAAGAGACAGGATACAGAAACACCTATTATAAACTATAACATTACTAAGAGACATGATACAGACACACCTATTATAAACTATAACATTACTAAGAGACATGATACAGACACACCTATTATAAACTATAACATTACTAAGAGACATGATACAGAAACACCTATTATAAACTATAACATTACTAAGAGACATGATACAGAAACACCTATTATAAACTATAACATTACTAAGAGACATGATACAGAAACACCTATTATAAACTATAACATTACTAAGAGACATGATACAGAAACACCTATTATAAACTATAACATTACTAAGAGACATGATACAGAAACACCTATTATAAACTATAACATTACTAAGAGACAGGACATGATACAGAAACACCTATTATAAACTATAACATTACTAAGAGACATGATACAGACACACCTATTATAAACTATAACATTACTAAGAGACATGATACAGAAACACCTATTATAAACTATAACATTACTAAGAGACAGGACATGATACAGACACACCTATTATAAACTATAACATTACTAAGAGACATGATACAGAAACACCTATTATAAACTATAACATTACTAAGAGACATGATACAGAAACACCTATTATAAACTATAACATTACTAAGAGACATGATACAGAAACACCTATTATAAACTATAACATTACTAAGAGACATGATACAGAAACACCTATTATAAACTATAACATTACTAAGAGACATGATACAGACACACCTATTATAAACTATAACATTACTAAGAGACATGATACAGAAACACCTATTATAAACTATAACATTACTAAGAGACAGGACATGATACAGAAACACCTATTATAAACTATAACATTACTAAGAGACATGATACAGAAACACCTATTATAAACTATAACATTACTAAGAGACATGATACAGACACACCTATTATAAACTATAACATTACTAAGAGACATGATACAGAAACACCTATAATAAACTATAACATTACTAAGAGACATGATACAGAAACACCTATTATAAACTATAACATTACTAAGAGACATGATACAGAAACACCTATTATAAACTATAACATTACTAAGAGACATGATACAGAAACACCTATTATAAACTATAACATTACTAAGAGACATGATACAGACACACCTATTATAAACTATAACATTACTAAGAGACATGATACAGAAACACCTATTATAAACTATAACATTACTAAGAGACATGATACAGACACACCTATTATAAACTATAACATTACTAAGAGACATGATACAGAAACACCTATTATAAACTATAACATTACTAAGAGACATGATACAGAAACACCTATTATAAACTATAACATTACTAAGAGACATGATACAGAAACACCTATTATAAACTATAACATTACTAAGAGACAGGACATGATACAGACACACCTATTATAAACTATAACATTACTAAGAGACATGATACAGACACACCTATTATAAACTATAACATTACTAAGAGACGTGATACAGAAACACCTATTATAAACTATAACATTACTAAGAGACATGATACAGAAACACCTATTATAAACTATAACATTACTAAGAGACATGATACAGACACACCTATTATAAACTATAACATTACTAAGAGACATGATACAGAAACACCTATTATAAACTATAACATTACTAAGAGACAGGACATGATACAGACACACCTATTATAAACTATAACATTACTAAGAGACATGATACAGACACACCTATTATAAACTATAACATTACTAAGATACATGATACAGACACACCTATTATAAACTATAACATTACTAAGAGACATGATACAGAAACACCTATTATAAACTATAACATTACTAAGAGACATGATACAGAAACACCTATTATAAACTACAACATTACTAAGAGACATGATACAGAAACACCTATTATAAACTATAACATTACTAAGAGACATGATACAGACACACCTATTATAAACTATAACATTACTAAGAGACATGATACAGAAACACCTATTATAAACTATAACATTACTAAGAGACATGATACAGACACACCTATTATAAACTATAACATTACTAAGAGACAGGACATGATACAGACACACCTATTATAAACTATAACATTACTAAGAGACATGATACAGAAACACCTATTATAAACTATAACATTACTAAGAGACAGGACATGATACAGAAACACCTATTATAAACTATAACATTACTAAGAGACATGATACAGAAACACCTATTATAAACTATAACATTACTAAGAGACATGATACGGAAACACCTATTATAAACTATAACATTACTAAGAGACATGATACAGAAACACCTATTATAAACTATAACATTACTAAGAGACAGGACATGATACAGAAACACCTATTATAAACTATAACATTACTAAGAGACATGATACAGAAACACCTATTATAAACTATAACATTACTAAGAGACATGATACAGAAACACATATTATAAACTATAACATTACTAAGAAAGTGTAGTAATTTTCACAAACATATGTTATCTGACATGTTTTCTTTTTCGAATAACTGAAACATATTTGGGAACAATCAAATGATGATCAGTAAGAAAATAACTTCCAGATAAGCAAATCAATCTGCAGTTAAAACGCTAAAGAGGTCAACTTTTCATTGAACCAGAATGGACGAGGCTCATGAAACAGCCTACAGTTACGGTAACTGTAAATGTCAAATCATTGATCACATACATACCTGAGAGAAGCCACCAATTCTACCCAACAGAATTGTGCCACTTGCTCTTGCTTTCCGTGCCTCGTTCTTTTCTAACTTTCGCTATGAATGTATTCCTATAAAACAGGGTTTTGAGACTTTGTCCCCGCAAAGCAATAAAGCTTGCAGTTGTACACACACGAAGGGTCCATGTTTAATCAAATCTGGAAACCATGTTACAGTAAACAATATCCTTCTTGGACTTATGACTGACTAGAAACCCTGGATGTCCTGTGTACTGCAAGACTATGTTAGCCTGCTGAGCTAAAGTCTTCAGGTTTCAAACAGAACTACTCACAGAGCCACATCCATCACACTTTGCAAGAATAAATGTTTTGAATCCTTTCCACTTTATTGATAATATTCAATAATTGTTGTCATAGTAACTCTGTTCCTTGAATCTCTGAGATCTCTTCTCCCATCTAAATCCATCAGTGGTATTATACATATTAAATTACATGGTTGTCATCATCTGTGATGAGGTGTGAAGGAAGGAGTCAGGCGCAGAGTTTATTCCGTTTACATAAATCAAACACTCCATGCGTCAAAACGAAACAAGGGAAAACATCCACCTTGGCTCAAACACTAAGAATAGTAGCTCTCACAACAAACAATCACTCACAAAGACAAGGGGAACAGAGGAAACACTTATACACATACTCATTAGGGGAATGAGCACCATGTGTGTGTGATTGACAAGACATGACAAGAGCAGTGATGAGAATGGGATCGGCAGTAGATAGTACTCCGGTGACGACGAACGCCAAAGCCTGCCCGAACCAGGAGGGGGGGGGGGGGGGCAGCCTCGGCGGAAGTCGTGACATCATCAATACATTTAGATTTAGAGGATGATTTTTAAAGGGGCACTCTGCAGTTGAAACAATAACAAAGCGGATACTCCACCACTGTTTTGGTAAAAAGCTTAGAGATGGGGCTGGAGAAATGTAACCCCTCACAAATTCATAGAAAATGCTTTGGATGCAAGGATTGACCATCAATGATATCAGAATTATAGTTTAGCCATGTTTTGAGGCTACAGTGTTTGTTTACATTGTTTACATACATTGGAGTAAAACAAGCTTGTATTTTGGGTTCTGATGGGGTACGATGTACCATGGCGTTGTTGAATACTTGTTTCTGATTGGCTTGAAGGGCATTCTAGAGCGTGCATTATTTATCTATAACGCGCGGTATATTTGCATGGTAGAATTGAATGGCTATAGTTAATTCTTACATGTTCCATGTTTGAGCTGCTTTTGAAAGCAAAAGTCGAATTTAAATCATTATTGCCATTGTTGAATTCGATTTTTCATAATGGCAAGCTAGGACTGATGATTTAGTTAGCTAAACTAGCAAGTATGTTTGCTTGATTACCACGACAACTACTGTAGCTATTTAGTAAACTTGCTAGCTACTTCAGTGGATGTTGAACACATTTCTACCTGCAAATTAACACATTTCTAGCGACAAATTTGTTAAATTATAGCCATAGAATAAAAGGGATAATCAACTCAGGCTCTATGTGTTCTCTGAAAAATAATGTAACTCAGTGGAAGATCAGTTCCATTCCAAGCACTTCGTGGAAAGACACCTTCCACATTGTTCATTATTTTTAATAGAACGCACAGCCCCTCGTTGATTACCCCTTACTTATACCATGGCATTGTTAAATACTTGTTTCTGATTGGCTTGAAGGGCATTCTAGAGCGTACATTATTTACCTATAACGCGCTGTATATTTGCACAGTAGAATTCAATGGCTATAGTTCATTCTTACCACGACAACTACTACTATGTTTGAGCTGCTTTTGAAAGCAAAAGTCCTAATGGCAAGCTAGGCCTGAGGGTTTAGTTAGCTAAACTACTAGCCACGTCGTTCATTATTTTCCATAGAACGCATAGCCCCTCGTTGACTATCCCTTACTTATTCACCACTGCTGTACTTGTTCCTGACGGCAGGTGGCGATACTGACTAACTCTACTCCTACAACGTTCCTCGCATACAGTCGACACACACAAACAGAATAACGATCTCTAATTATTAACGGTGCTGTGTGAGAGAGTCTCACCCAATGTCCTTTTCTAAATATTTCTCTAGAAACAGACGGTAGATTAATCTGGTCGTTTCTCTGAACAGACAGACAGACGCGCGCGCGCGCGCACACACACACACACACACACACACACACACACACAGTCTGATGTTTAACAGGCCAGATCCATCCTAATAAACTGAACTCATTTTAGAAAGAACTCTAAACGTTACCAGCCCACTGTAAAAACTCACATAAAACTACAGAGCAGGACTCTGGGTTGGGGGACTGGTGTTATATGTTTTAGTCTGCATGTCAGAAGCTGGATATTAATGCTGCATTTACACAGGCAGCCCAATTCTGATATTTTTTCCCCACTAATTGGTCTTTTGACCAATCAGCTCTGAAAAAGATCTGATGTGAAAAGAACTGATGTGATCAGTCAAAAGACCAATTAGTGGAAAAAAAAATCTGAATACGGCTGCCAGTGTAAACGCAGCTTAAGAGTGGACATCCAGGTATAGATGTATTTACACCAATAGGATTACAGTATAGGATCCCAATGTTTACACCACTCATTCTAATATCATATGCAGGCCTTTGACTGGGTTTGAACCTGGGTCCTTGTGACCCTATAAGACTACATTTGCCCGCTGAGCTAAGGCAACATTATCTCAGGGAGCTCAGCTAACACAAGACTTCAGGCCCTTTATTCACAAAGTGACTCAGAGTAATGCTGATCTAGTATCAGTTTATCCTTTTATATCATAATGAATAAGTTTCCATGGACAGGGGGAAGGGGAGGAAGGGGAGGAAGGGGAGGAAGGGGAGGAAGGGGGGGAAGGGGGGGAAGGGGAGGAAGGGGAGGGCGGATGGATTTACTACTGTTGGCTGTTCTGTAGTATGCTGGGGCTGCAGACACAGAGTACCAGTACAACCTTTACACACACACACACACACACACACACACACACACACACACACACACACACACACACACACACACACAGATGTACGGACGCACACACACACACAAACACGGACGGCCGCACATGCACGCACAGTCATGCAGACGCACACAAGTACAGGAACGCACACACACACCTCTCTATGTTAGTTGTTCGTTAGTGGTCCATCATA
Organism: Coregonus sp. 'balchen'; assembly: GCA_902810595.1. Classification (NCBI taxonomy): domain Eukaryota; kingdom Metazoa; phylum Chordata; class Actinopteri; order Salmoniformes; family Salmonidae; genus Coregonus; species Coregonus sp. 'balchen'. Next base: position 8,838,947 of record LR778284.1, read on the forward strand.
TTGAGAACATACAACCAGTCAGAAATACAGCTGGTGGTTTTCAACTGGGAAATTCAACACCACTCTGCTGGGACACTCCACAGTCTGCTGAGACATATAGAAGAGGACCCCTCTCGGCTGTGTCCCTAATGGTACCCTATTCCCTACACAGTGCATTACTTTTGACCAGTGCCCAATGGGTCCTGATGAGTACCCTAGTACACAGCCCAATGGGCCCTGATGACTACCCTAGTACACAGCCCAATGGGTCCTGATGAGTACCCTAGTACACAGCCCAATGGGTCCTGATGAGTACCCTAGTACACAGCCCAATGGGTCCTGATGAGTACCCTAGTACACAGCCCAATGGGCCCTGATGACTACCCTAGTACACAGCCCAATGGGCCCTGATAACTACCCTAGTACACAGCCCAATGGGCCCTGATAACTACCCTAGTACACAGCCCAATGGGCCCTGATGACTACCCTAGTACACAGCCCAATGGGCCCTGATAACTACCCTAGTACACAGCCCAATGGGTCCTGATGACTACCCTAGTACACAGCCCAATGGGTCCTGATGACTACCCTAGTACACAGCCCAATAGGTCCTGATGACTACCCTAGTACACAGCCCAATGGGTCCTGATGACTAATATAATAATAATAATATGCCATTTAGCAGACGCTTTTATCCAAAGCGACTTACAGTCATGCGTGCATACATTCTTACGTATGGGTGGTCCCGGGGATCGAACCCACTACCCTGGCGTTACAAGCGCCATGCTCTACCAATTGAGCTACAGAGGACCACGACAACCCTAGTACACAGCCCAATGGGTCC